>JAECXW010000002.1:0-550355 GCA_018153365.1 Drosophila fuyamai
TTACACAAGCGGAACTCAACTCAATGTAATTTCACAAGAACTAGCAATTTCACAAGAACTAGAGATTTCTAAGAAATGGAAATAAACTGTTTCACAAATCAATTGTTCTTTTCGGCATGGACTGGGCCCATAACCTATTGTTTTATACACCCAATAATTACACAGGAGTAATGTTTTAATGTTTTAATGTTTTAATTTACCGCAACACCAGCACCACAACTTAGCTCAAAAGAAGGTCGCAAGAAAGAGGAATAAGATCGGTCAGTGTGACCATAGGCTGAGTATTCATTAAAGCCTAAAAGCGATATATATAATAATGGTATTTCTGTATAGGAATATAGGAATAGGGGTATTCCAACACGCCCCCTCAGAAATAACATCTATAAAATTATAAACTTAACATTATATTCATTTGTAATTGTTATGTACTTAGTGTGGGTGGTGTGCATTCTGGGAAGTTATATGATCCAGCATTTGCTGCAAGGATACGGGGAAAACCCAGAAAAACCCGATCAGATCATTCTTACATATACATATGTTAACAAAGAATTTTAAGTTTCAATAACTTAACGCTTATACAAAAAAAGGAACAAAAGTATTTCATGAGATCGATTAAATTCAAATATGTATAAAAAAAACTTCTGCATCAGCAAACAGCGGATCAGTCATCTTGTAGTAATCCCAACTCGTGTCGTATTTCAAGGAACTTGGCGGCAGGCAATGGCTTTGTGAAGATATCAGCAAGTTGATTCTCTGTGGAAATATACTCAAGACAAATGGTGTTACTTTCAATATGCTCTCTGGAAAAATGATATTTGATATCAATATGTTTGGCTCGTTTATGACATGAGGGATTATTTGCTATACTGATACAGCCTTGGTTATCTTCGTAAATTTTAACTGGATTTTCGAGATTGATATTAACACTACTAAGAAGAGATTTAAGCCACAACGCTTCCCTCACAGCTTCAAATAATGCCATGTACTCAGCTTCAGTTGATGAGGCTGCTACAGAGTTCAATAGTTCCCTTCAGTGTTTGCATTTGCTGCTACATAGCAGCAATTTCCATAAAAATATTGCTCTGCTCTCGCTATTGCTCTGATTTCGTTCGGCTCTGTAGCATAGCAGATAGCACAAAAGCAAAACGGTTGCTCTTCTGCTCTGCTCTGTAGCACAGAAGTACAGAGTACAGAGCAATAGCAATAGCAAAAAATGCCAGTCATACTATTTGTAGTTGTAGCTGTAGCACAAGCATCGACAGCGAGAGTGAAAGCAAAGCGAACGAAAATGAAAGCAACTCTGCTTTTGCTCTCGTAGCAACTGTGTAGTTGCTCTCATAGCATTTTTGTAGTTGCTCTCATAGCATTTTAGTAATTGCTCGGTGCATGCACGGGTTTAAACGCGCAGTAATATTAATTCACCTCAAGCGTAAACATGGCTTCGCGAAAAAACAATATTTTAAAATATTTTGAAGACGATGGGTCAACATATGTGCAGTGCAAATCTTGTAATCGGTCTTAAAAGAAAGATCGTACATTTAATTTAAAGAAACATATTGTTGGAGTGCACAAAATAAAAATAGATAATCTAGACGAGGAGTCCACTTGTTCAGAAATTATAACAGAACCCAGAAAAGAAATAATTAAAGTTAAAATAAACAAAAAACAGGTAATTCGTTCATACATAGGACTGGTAACAGAAGAAAGCGTACCTTTCAATGTTTTAAATTCGGTAAACATGAAAAACATAATAGATCCGATTTGTCTGGGTCTTACAGAAAAGAGCGAAAAAAGCTTTAAATTAAATGACAGTAAATGCAAAAATATGCTAAAACATGTGGCGAAAAACATACGCAGCGAAATACAACAAGAAATGCAGGGCCGCTTACTGTCTTTGAAAATAGATAGCGCAACTCGGCTTAACCGTAATATTTTTGGAATAAGCGCGCAATTTATTAATGAAAATAAAATTATATCCCGGATTTTAGGCATGTCTGAAATTAAAGGCGCTAGTGGAAGTACGTCTAAAAATCTTGCCAAAGAAATTATAGCTACTTTAGAGAAGTACAACATCCGATTGAATCAAATTATTTCAATTACATCAGACAATGGAGCTAACATGATGATTTTGAAGGCACAGAGGAAGTGGAAAAAAACATAGACTACACTAAAAAAATTGATAATTTTGAGACCCCAGAAGAATTGCACGTGGGTAATATACAAATATGCCGGTGTGCAGCACATACTGCACAACATTGCGCTCTTGACGTTTCAAAAAAGGCAGACATTAAAAGCTATGTACTTCAATGTCGCAACGTGACGAAATACATTCGTAAGCCATCAAATGGTTATCGTGAGGCATTTGACTTTCGAAAACTTTAATTGCCTCAATTGGATTGTCCCACAAGGTGGGGTTCAACATATGAAATGATCGATCGACTTAACAAAGCTAAGGACGTATTGAGTGAAATTGAAGCAATCGAAAATAAAACGGATGATGAAAATTTCGACGCTACCTCTATGTTGTGGGAGTTTATAGATAGCTACACTTGCATTATGAATCCACTGCAAAAAACTATTGTGAAGTTCCAAGAAGAGCAATTGCACTACGGCAATTTCAAATTTTACTATCACGATCAGATAGCGAAGATTCGATTGGTTTTGAAATTGGTAAAACCCTCATTAAAAGCATAGAAACGCGAACGGAAAAACTTATATCGAATGTGGGATTTGATGCATGCCTATACTTAGACCCGAGGTTTCAACAGATTCTCTCCTGGACTCAGAAAAATAATGGTGTACTCTTCTTAAAATCTTTGTGGGAAAAAATTAAAGCAATTAACCCAAAACTTAATTCATCAACAACTTCACTGAATTCTATGAGTCTTGAAGAAGAGCTGGAAAATAATGAGTTCGACTTGTTAGACAGCTATTTGGGAGCTACGGTGTCGCCATCGAACGAATGCACGGATGTATTTACAAAAATCGAAACACTAAAACTCCCTTACATGAAAGCAAGTGTTAATGTATTGAACTTCTGGAGAGAAAGAAAGTCGACTGATCCTGAACTGTATGCACTAAGCAAAGTATGCTTTGCCATTCCGCCCACACAAGTAAGAAGTATTGTTTATGGTGCAAGAAATATGTTAATAACTTTTAATTTTATTTAGGTCACAATCGAAAGGGCATTTTCATCATTAAACTTATATTGGTCGACAATCGGAATAGGTTAAGCCACGACACATTAGAAAATATTTTACTTGTCAAACTAAACTCATCCCATTTGGATAGTGCCATCGAAAATTTTCCTTCATTTGAAGACGAAGAAAATCATAATTGAAATTATTTTTATTGTTGAAATTAAATTTTTTAATTTTGTTATATGGAAAATGAATATATTATTATAATTTGAAATTAACGTCTTTAAATGCAATATCAGGTAAATTAATATTACTGCTTGTTTAAAACCGTGCATGTGTACCAAAACAAAATATAACGGTAAGATCTGGTAAGCGGCAAAATACGGAGCTGCTATGAGAGCAACTACAAAAATGCAATGAGAGCAACTACAGAGTTGCTACGAGAGCAAAAGCAGAGTTGCTTTCATTTTCGTTCGCTTTGCTTTCACTCTCGCTGTCGATGCTTGTGCTACAGCTACACCTACAAATAGTATGACTGCCATTTTTTGCTATTGCTCTGTACTCTGTACTTCTGTGCTACAGAGCAGAGCAGAAGAGCAACCGTTTTGCTTTTGTGCTCTCTGCTATGCTACAGAATCGAACGAAATCAGAGCAATAGCGAGAGTAAAAAAAAATACTTTGATGTAGCATAGCATTTTCAATCACTGGTTCCCTTTAAATACCTAAGGACCCTTTTTAAGCACTGCCATAGCTCGGAATTATTTTTGCTACTATATCTACTTAAAATATTTACTGCAGTAGTTAAGTCTGGACGTGTACATAGCATTATGTACATTAAATATCCTATGAGATTACGACATGGAGCATTGCAGTTTTCATCTGAATTAAGTAACTCATAATTTAGTTTGTTTGGTAAGGGAGTACTAACTGCATTGCAATTTTCCATGTTAAATTTACTTAAGATTCTTTTAACATATGCAGCTTGGCTCAGGAAAATTTTTTTTCATACATTTTTATTCTAATACCAATAAAATGTTTTATTTCTTTTAGGTCGGTCATTCTAAACTTTTTCATTAAATAATTTTTGAATTTATTCATTGTTGTCATATTCCCCGTAGCTATCACCACATCATCAACATATAAAAGCACATAAATATTTTCCTTGTATATACCTTTATCAAGGATACATATACAGCGATCTACGGAAGAGTTTACAAACTCACATTATTTCAATGTTTGCTCAAAGACTTCAAACCAGCATCTAGCGGCTTGTTTAAGTCCGTAAATTGCCTTATTTAATTTACATACATTGTCACCTTCGACCTGTACACCTTGAGGAAGTCTCATATATATTTCCTCTTTTAACTTGCCATTTAAGAATGCAGTTTTTACATCCATTTGATGAACCTTCAAGTTATATTGTACTGCCAACGATAAGATAAATCGAAAACTGGAAATTCTAGCTACAGGAGCAAAAGTCTCTTTATAATCGACTTGGTATTTTTTGAGTAAATCCTCGTGCAACCAATCTTGCTTTAAATCTAGTAGGACTTCCTAGTTCGTTATATTTAACGGAAAATACCCATTTGCTATCTACTATGTTTTTATGTTTAGGTCTTTCTGTGATTGTCCAGGTATTATTTAGTTCATGAGCACTCAACTCTGTTTTTACGGCTTCCTCCCAAAACAATTTATCATTCCTATACTGAATTTCATCGTATGTATTTGGAACATCATTGAAGATAGTGTGAGCATTTAATACAACTTTATTTAAATTATTATCATCTTCATAATATGATATCTGGGGCTTTGTTTTTAATCTCTCACTTCTTCTACACGATGTTTCAATATCATCAGTTTCAATTGGATTCTTAACAGATTCATTTTCTTCTAAGTATTCAGCTGTTTCATTTTCCCTACTCTCATTCGGGTTGTCTGATTCCTTACTTTCATTCAGGAGATCATCTCGCTTTCTTTTCTTACTCTCATTCAGAAAATTTTCATCCTTTTCCTTACTATCATTCAGGATTTGTGTGTTGTCGCATTCCTTACTTTCATTCGGGAAATTTGTTTCTTTAATTTCCCTACTTTCATTCGGGAAATTTCTATTTGTACTTTCCTTACTATCTTTCAGGAATGCTGTTTCAAATTTAACAGCTCTAGAATTCACCAAATTTTTCATTAACAGCATCCCACAGTTTAAGACCATTTGCTTCGTAGCCCACTAAAATACCTTTATATGATTTATCATCAAACTTTCCCTTTTTGATTTTGTTGTGCACATATACAGTTGCACCAAACACTCTCAAATGTTTTAAATCAGGCTTTTTATTGTACCACATCTCATAAGGGGTCATCACGCTATAAACTATTGCTCTACTAGGAATTCGATTAATTAAGTAAGTTGCAGTTAATACTGCTTCACCCCAAAAACTTTTGTCAAGTTGTGCACCACTTACCATGGCACGAGCTTTCTCTGTGATGGTTCTAATCATTCTTTCAGAAACACCATTTAACTGTGGTGTGTGTGGCACTGTTAAATGATAAGTAATACCTTTATTAACACAAAACTGACGCATCTCATTTGAGAGATATTCTCTCCCATTGTCAATGTACAAATTACCAATTTTCAAATTAAAATGAGCTTCACATTTTGCTACAAAGTCTTTAAACATATTGAATACGTCAGATTTATGTTTTATTAAGTAAGTTACACAATAGTGTGTAAACTGATCAACAAAGATCACGAAGTAATTTTTGTCATTTAGTGTAACTGGAGTAATGGGTCCACAAACATCTGAGTGCACAACAAAAAGGGGTCTTTTGATATAGGATTTATCTTTAAATTGTTTAAACGGTAACCTTGCTTGTTTTCCATTTAAACATGATTCGCAAATTTCATTCGATAGCTCTAAATTATTTAAAAGACTGTTATCACTAAACATATTATTTCGTTTTATTTCTAATAACTTACCATTGCTTATATGCCCAAGCCTCTCATGCCATAATCGAAAATTATTTTTATGTTTCGCATCTATATTATTGTTTTTTTTTTTTTTTTTTTTTTCGCGCGGAGTCCCACGGCCCACTTACCCGCCCAACCGACCGAGGGGCGCAGCCGTGTATCGTACGGCACGATTCGCGATAAGATAGACGCGAGATAGGAAAATAAAGGTAAAGGTCCGGGGAAAAAAGTAATAGTTAGATCAATCTTGTGCCAATGAAGCAAGTATTAATCGTTTTAGGAGCGGCAGAGAGTCAAGATTTGATATTACAGGAAAAAGTCTATTATAGTCAGAACATAATACTCTGAAAGGCTCATGCAAGGCATAGTTAGATCTACAATGATTTAAAGTTAGGGGAATATAATTTCTGGTTAATCTACTTGGCACAGAAAAGTTTAGCCGACTTAACAAGTCGGGGCAGTCAATATCACCATGTATAAGGTTATAAATAAAGATAGTACCAAGCATCGTTCTACGGTTGGCTAGGGATGGTAAATTAATCAAAAGAAGTCTACTAGAATAAGAAGGTAAGATAAGATTTGCATCCCAGTTTAGGCGCCGTAAAGCAAAAAGAAGGAAGTTTTTTTGTACAGATTCAATACGACCAATATGTATTCCGTATTGTGGACTCCAGACGGGAGACCCATACTCCAGAATCGGACGGACTAGCGAAATATATAACGTTTTAGTCAAATAAGGATCATCGAATTCTTTTGACCACCTTTTAATAAATCCAAGCACTCCTCTGGCTTTATTAACCATGGACGAAATGTGATTAGAAAATTTTAGTTTGGGGTCCAAGAGAACGCCAAGATCGTTTACAAGAGTTATTCTATCCAAAGAGCTGCCACTTAACGTGTAGGTCGCGTATATCGGATTGGCCCGATAAAAAGTCATCAGCTTGCACTTGGAACCGTTTAAATTTAGTAAATTATCTCGGCACCAGTTTTGAAAATTATCTAGATCGGATTGCAAGTCTAAATGGCAGGAAATGTCCTTATACTGCAGGCACAACTTAACATCATCTGCGTACATAAGTACGCGAGAATGACTTATAATTGAGGGAAGATCATTAATAAATAATGTAAAAAGTAACGGACCCAGATGGCTCCCTTGTGGGACACCGGAGGTAACACGGAGAATTTCAGAAATTGAATTTTTAAAAAGGACCCTTTGTGACCTGCCATTCAGATAACTTGAAATCCATTTAAGCAGATCAACTGGAAAACCTAAAAGGTCAAGTTTTTGAATAAGAAGTAAGTGATTTACAGAGTCAAATGCTTTACTAAAGTCAGTGTAAATGACGTCTGTTTGAAAACTACTATTGAAGCCATTTATCACTAATGAAGTGAGCTCTAGAAGGTTTGTGATTGTGGATCTACGTTTAATAAATCCGTGTTGACACGGAGAAATGATTGATCTGCAAAGGTGCTGCAAATGAGGAGTAATAATTTTTTCAAAAAGCTTAGGAATAGCTGACAACTTAGAAATACCTCTGTAGTTACTGGCTTCTAACTTGTTACCTTTTTTGAAAAGAGGAATAACAAATGATTCCTTCCAAATATTTGGGAATTGGGAGGTTTCTATAGATAAGGTAAACAACTTGTGAAGAGGTTTGCACAGGGCCTTAGCGCAATACCTAAGCACGCACCCAGGAATACCATCGGGCCCTGGCGAATAAACTGGTTTAATGCGAAGAAGATCCAAAAGAAGAGAGCTTTCTGTTAAAGTGGGACAGAATATTAGGTTTGACTTGGATATGTTGTAAGAATAAGGCTGTGATGAATAATCTAAAGTAGAGTAAGTCGTTTGAAAAAATTGGGCAAATAGATCGGCTATTGCCTGATCTGTGGTTGCCGTCATGTTTTCGAACGATAGCGAGGAAGGAAAGGAATTAGATTTACGCTTGGTGTTAACAAAATTATAAAACTGTTTCGGGTCCTGAGAGAACTGGACCTTACAACGGTTTAAGTAACTGTTATAACACTGAGCATTAAGCACGGTAAATCTTGACCGAGCACTTAAATATCTAGTAAAAACAGATTGAGAACCGGTATTTTTATATTTCCTAAAAAGTCTGGACTTTACATTTCTTAAGTGTGTCAACTCTTTGCTAAACCAAGGTGATTTATTGGAAGTTGACGGATAGTACCACGGAACACAGGAATTAAAAAATGAGTTTATTGCAGTGTAAAAAACATTAACTGCATCGGACATATTAATGCATAGGTAAAGATCAGACCAATTAAAGCCAGAAATAAAATTATTTAGCCTCAGAAAGTCTGCCTTGCGAAAACAATGTATTCGTTTGGATTTTTCTGATTTTTCTTCTATAACTCTACCCGTATCAAATGAAAGTTCGAATGTTGGGTGATATGGATCTTCAGGTTGCGTGAGTGGTGCTACTCTGGACAGAAACACACCTTCAGGATTTGATACAAAACACAAATCAAGTAGGCGACCTAATGAATTTCGAACATGGTTTACTTGAGATAGAGATATGTCAAGCAGGCCATCAATAAAATCATGCTGTACTATAGGTAGTAAGACATTCGATCCATCCTCAGTGGACCAAGTAACTCCAGGTATATTAAAATCACCTAGAACTATCAACTGATCCCTATCGGAAAGCTTATTTGCAACGGACTTAATGACGGATAGGTGATTTAAATAATCAGGAAGTTCAGACAACGGCGGAATATATGAGCAGGTTATGTATATAAAGTTACCAGGAAGCGATAACTTTACACAAATAAATTCAATAGTATTGAATTCATCAAAAAATAACTGCTCAGACGGGAGGTTAGAATCAACTCCAATTAAGACTCCACCTCCCCGTCTAGAGGGACGGTCATACCTATATATTGTGTACTTACCTGGAAAAACTTCGGAGCTAAAGATCTCCGGCTTTAACCAGGTTTCTGTGAACACAATAATATGAGATGCAAAGGAAAGGCTATCGGAATACAATTTAGTAAGTTTGCTGCGCAAACCTCTTGCATTCTGATAGGAAAGTAGGAGGTTAGAAGTTAGTTTTTTGAAATTGGTACACTGGTTTGGCCTCGACTAGGAAGTTTTACTCCCACGGGCCCCTTCTTCTTTATCTTAGCCACGAACTCTTTTACAACCATATTATCCGGCCAAAAGTCGCCCGAGCATATGGCTTCAAAAAGCTCGTTAGGGACAGTTATCTTGAAAGATGAAATGTCTCTAGCATAAGAAAACTTAAACTTTTCCACCTTTACACTATTACAATCGGCTTTAGTTTTGTCTTGTATATAAGACAATACATCAGAAGATGTTTGATCAGGGGAAAGCCGAGAAACGAAAATTTGTTTCTTGAGTGGAACCACTGAAAGGGATTTTGGTGGAGCAGACAATGCTTCTGCCAAACCAACTTGAGCCGGTTGTCCGGACTCAGTAGTCCCTTGTGGAGGAGATGCTATATTCTGAGAGATAGGTGGATCCACTAATTGTGAAACCACTACGGACAAATCGGAATTCTTAGAAGTCCCTGGTTGCATGCATTCTGAAACGGATTGTTCGGATACCGAATCTTTTTAGCTGCCGATCTTAGCAACATTTGAGGGTTTGCTGAAATCGGCTGCTGATCCGCCGGAATGCTCTGTTGTTCTTTTGATTTCGGTTGCAGGGTGTTCCCCTTTTGCTCCTTACCACCAGCGGCCTTTTTGCGCTTAGGGGACTCTTCTAATAGCTTACGACTATTAAACTGCGAGTCCAGCGCAGAGAGGAGATCATCAGCTCGGCGAAAACTATCTCTAGCAACACCGAAACAGCTAATCAGCCCCATCAGGCCGCCTTTAGTTTGGCGCATGAACGATTTCATCTCGTTCGCAACCTCGACACAAGCATCACAACAAAACTGCAAATTGGGCCCCTTCGATAGGTCATCACTTGTCCGGCCAGTAAAACCGGCGCACTTGGTGTGCACCATATTTTCACACAACCAGCAAGTCATATTCGACTGGTCAGCCCTGATTACGAGGCTGCATTTCTTGCAGAAGCAGACTAAATTTTTATTATTCATTGTATTTATTGGGACCACTGTACCAAGAAAGCGAATTGAATTTTATAAGCGAGCAGTTATAAGTACCGCAAGAGCGCAGAAACTGCACGCTTAGAACTTTCAAAGCAAAAAGAGAGCAAGAGAGCGGGAGCGTAACTAAGTTAAAGTGCATGCAAGTTAATTTCCAGGATAATAAAAACCCAAAAAATAAGTTTTGAACGTTTGATTTATTCGGAGTTCAATTTGAGACTGATTTTATTCATTTAAAAATTCCCTGATCTAAGCTGTGGGTTGGGGCAGCGACGTCGACGTCGCGGAAGAGACCGCGGCGGTGGCCTAGTTCTGGTGGAGCGGCTGAAACTGCAAGGTTTGCAGAATCGGCATTTTGGTACTGCGCTGTGGCTGCTGACCGGATGCGTGTGTTTATGTTATTGAACTTGGGGGTTCTTGGCGTGTTTATGTTATTGAACTTTCGGGCTCTTGACCGTTGTATTGAAATGTTGCAATGTTGCCATCGACAATGTTGCAATATTTCTCGGAAAAAATGTAGAAATATTTCTGTGATTAACTCTCCCTCCTTAAAAACCTGCTTGTCCTCAAGAGGTGTTAGAAATAGGGAATATTATTAAATTCTGGTATTATTTTTTTAGGAATTGATATAATATTAGTTTTGTTGTTTAAAATTTGTGGAGGCGGTTCTTGAATATGTAGGATTACTTTTTCTTTTCTGTGAATACAGTTTTTTAATACGATCAATGCAAGAACAATGGCGCAAATTAATGTTACTGTGGTTATTCGGTTTATTGTAGAATCATTCTGTAAGGTTTGTAAGTGCTTTCTATTTTTGATATGTAGAGCTTCCAATGCTTCTAATGACAGAATTTGAATGCGTTGTGCTTGCAATGGGGTAATTTGAATTCGTGGGATTTCGGGTTTCATTATTACTTTTTCTTTGTTTGTAAAATTTTTTCCATTTATATTTATAGTTTCGTTTAAAAAGGTAACCATGAAAGTTCCTCTGAGTTGATGTGAAATATTGTTTGAAATTAGGCTGCCGTTAAAGTCATTTAAGAGTAGTATGCCATCGTCTATTTCCTCTATTGGTTCAATGTGGTCCGAGTTACTATAATCACACAGCGATTCCTTTCCCTGAGCTAGTTTTGAAATACATTTTGAATTACTTAAATTAACAATTTTTCCTTTTTTACAAATTTTAACATAGTTCGAAGTTTTACAATCATGGGGTAGGCCTAGTATTACATTGTTTGATATAAAAAGTTCTTTAGTTTCTAAATGTATTATTAATTGGTTTCTGATGACAGGCTTTAAAAGAAGATTTTCATAGTTAGTTGGTTCGAGTTCAGGTATTTTTATTAAGTAAATTATGGTTGTTTTATTATGTAAGACAGACACATCAACAAATTCCAGTGTTTCCTCAATTGAAAACGAGGTAATGTTATTTTTTTGAGATATTTTATTTATTTCGTTAAGTTCAGGTTCGTTTAATAAAAGAGTATTAATTACGTTAATTTTAGCCCATTGTATTGCAAATTTAATGTTTCCTATTTCTTCTTTCATAAGTCTAACTTGCGTTTGCAAGCTCGACGCAATATCATTATTAAAAAATCTGTCTTTTTGAATTGAATTTGCTAGCATATTGGAAGTGGTTGTTAAATTATTTATTCTGTCTTGAAGCTGATTATTGATAATAATTTGGTCATTGTTATTTTTAATTAAATTATTGAGGTTACTTTCTATCATAACTAAATCTTCGTGATCTGGGTTACCTGCGATATATTTCCAAGCTGAGCCAATCATATTTATTGACCTAGCTCGACGGCTTTTTGTTGTTAGGGTAAGTGTGCTTAGAGCAGAAAGTGATTGAATTATTTCGTGTGTCAGAGTGTGATAATGTAAACTATTTTGTAATCTGTTTATTGTGTGTTCTCTTATTTGTAATAGTTCCGTTTCAATCTGTTTTAAATTTATGACGTGAATTAATTTTATTGTTGATATCTGTAATTTTCCTATACCCTTATGAATTGTTATGGTATGTGCATCGGTATAATTTGTTATGTCGGTGGTCGCGATTGCCATTGGTATCAGCGTTATTAAAAACAACATCCTGTAATTACAAAAATGTCTCATTAAACAACGGTATTGTAGGGTTATGGGCCGATCACTCACGAACGGACTGATAACCCCAAGCGGACAACAGCTGTAAACGTTATAGGTAATCTTATTTATTATATTTTTTTTTTTTTTTTTTTTTTTTTTTTTTTTTTTAGTTTCGGACTGACGTGGACAAAAATTTCCTAAGGAGTTTTCGGACTTAGTTATCTTTAATATTACTTTTATGAACTACCCTTCCTGCTTCTGTTAAAATAGTTGTATTCCTGTTTTCTTTGACAATTTCTTTTTTAAAACGTGGGGATAATTTAGAGCCTAGTCTGGTGTTTTGTTTTACAAATATTTCTTGTCCTGGTAGATATGATTTTATAGGTTTCCTTTCTTTGTTGTGGTTTTCTAAATCTATTAATTGCTTTTGTTTAAGTTTCTCTATGTTATCCTGCCTGCTTTTTTCATATTGTTCTGGGTCGGTATTAATATTTCTGCCAAAAAAAATTTCTAATGGTCTTTTCTTCGTTACTGAATGTATTGTGTAATTGTATTCGTAAATGGCTCTGTCTAATAATTCTTCAAAGGTGTTGTATATTTGTTTGGTTTTAAGGCATCTCATTATTTCCGAAAGGGTCGAATGAAATCGTTCAATCTGTCCGTTAACTGAACTTTTGTAGGGAGGAGCTTTAAAAATGGTTATATTTAATTGATCTCTCATCATAAAGGTAATAGATGCTGAATTAAAAGCTTTTTCATTATCCATTACTATAAATTTGGGTACTCCATAGTAGAATATTATTTCGTGTAACTGTTTTTTAATGTCTTCAGTGGATTTGGATTTTATAATTTTTGCCTGTGCTAATTTGGAAAATTTATCTATTGCAGTCAATACTAATTTCTTTTCTGTTGAAAAGATGTCAATGTGGATTATGTGTCCAGGGTATTCAGGAATTGGGGTTTCTTTAATTTCTGGATTGGGGGGATGTCTATCATATTTGCCTTCTTTACATACCCTGCATTGTTTGACTAATGTTGTTATTTTTTGTTTCATTTTGGGGAAATAATATTTTTCTGCAAGTTGGTTTTTGTTTTCTTCTGCGTTTCTATGTGCTCTGTTATGTGTTTCTAATATTAATTCTTCCTGCTTAGTTTCTTCTGTCAAATCTTCTACTTTATTTTGTGTGAATCTGATTTTAATGGATCCGAAATGTTCCGGATAAATTCGCTGTATCTCTCCCATTATCTCTTCTGATGTGAAAATTCCATTTAGGATTGACGGATTTAAATGTTTTTTTAATATTTCAATAAGATCAATATTCTGAAAGTCTGGTCGAGTTATAACGTGTCTATGAAAGGTGGGGAACGGAATAGTAAATTTGTAGTCGGGGGGGTATTCTTTGTAAATAAATATCTGATTCTTAAAGGCATTTATTGGTACTTCGACGCTGGGGATAAGGTTATGACCAGAGCTCTGCGCGCTGTGTTGTGTTGCTGTTAATGAGTTAATTTGGTTGCTTATGGGGATCCTAGACAAAGCATCGGCCACTATGTTTTCCTTTCCGGGTTTATAAAGTAATTCTTTATTATATTCGTCAAGATATGATTTCCATCTCTTGATCGCTATCCCTCCCTTCCAATTACAATCGTGTGTAAGTGGTTCGTGGTCAGTATAGATTTTAACCTTGGTTCCACCGTAGAGATATCCTCTAAGTGTTTTTACTGCCCATGAAATGGCTAACATTTCTTTCTTTGCCGTTTCGTAGTTTTCTTCGGTTTGAGATAGTGTTCTAGATATGAAAGCTATAGGTCTGTCTTTTTGTGAAAGTACTGCTCCAATTGCGTGATCGGAGGCGTCTGTTGTCAATACAAATTCCTCGTTAAAATTTGGATATTGTAATATTACGTCTTCTGAAATTAGGGTGCTTTTTAATTTATTAAAGGCCTGAATGGCTTCATTGTTGAAGTGAATAGATTTCTTCGATGAAGCTTTCTTCGAAATTCTCCCATCCTCGCCTCTAAGTAATGTGGTGAGTGGTTTTGCTAGTGCAGCGTAGCCCATAATAAATCGTCGGTAATACCCTGACAGTCCAAGGAAAGATCTTAATTCCTTAACGTTTTTGGGAATGGGGTAGTTAGCGATGGCCTCTACCTTTGTTGGATTAGTTTCTATTCCCTTATCTGAAATTACAAATCCTAAAAATTCAACTTTATTTTTGAAAAATTCGCATTTATCCAATTGGCATTTTATGTTAGCATTATTTAAGGTTTCAAATATTGTATCTAAATTTTTTGAATGAGATTGTGCGTCTGGACTGAAGACAATTATGTCATCGATATAAATATAACAGATTTTCCCTATGTGTTCCCTAAGAATGTCGTCTAGGGCACGCTGAAAAATAGATGGTGCGTTTTTCAGTCCAAATGGAAGTCTTGTGAACTCAAATTTTCCGTTATTCACGGAGAAGGCTGTCTTTTCTATATCGCTTTCTTTTAAAAGAATTTGATGGAACCCACTTTTGAGATCTAACACAGAAAACATTTTATTATTTCCCAGTTGTGCAAGAACTGCATTTATGTCTGGTATCGGGTATCTGTCTGCTATTGTAACACTATTTAATTTTCTGTAATCTATTACCATTCTATATTTCTTTACATTGGAGGCATCTAATTTTTTTTGGTACAATCCACACTGGTGAATTGTAAGGCGATCTAGAGGGTCGTATTATATTGGTGTCTAAAAGTTCTTTTATTTGTCGGTCAATTTCGTCTTTAAGTGCCATTGGATATTGATAAAATTTCGAGTAGACTGGTGTGTCAGTGTTTGTACGTATCTCAGCTTTCACGTTTGTTGTGTAAGTCAATTTTTCGTTTGGTTCTGCAAAAAGATTCGGATATTTCTGAATAAGTTGGTTAAGATCTGATTTTTGTGTCCCAGTAAGATGATCTGTCCGAGGAATAATTAAATTTACAGCTTTGAATTTTTTTTCTTTAATATGGATTGTTTTTCCATTTTTTAAGTGCATAGATTTGGTATTAGTGTTAATTATTGCTCCTAAATTTTTTAAACTGTCGTTTCCCAGAATGGCATCAAATGTTTTTAAAGTCGGTAATAAAAAAATTTAATTGTTGTATTAGGGTCGTTAAATAAATTGGCTGATTTGTGATGTGTAATTTTAATACTTCCGCCAACCGAGATGGCGTCAAACGGGGATTTATTTTCTATAGGATTTTTTACGAATTTTGGCAAGATGTAATTATTGTTTGAACCGGTATCAATTAATATTTTTAAAATTTCTCCACTCCTCAGTTTGCATTCAAAATATGGCAATGAGGAGTTTGTTAGTCTAAAAATGAAGGTAGGTATAATCATATTGGTATTCTTGGTCGGCTTGGTTTATGGATTCAGAATATTCTGTTAGGGATTCGGGATATTCAGATTGTGATTCGTCCTGTGATTTTATGGTTTCGTTATATTCGTCAAGGGTTGGTGTTTCATCTTCCACTTCTGAAGAAGTGTGAGGGGCTGCTTGAATATTAAAATTTCTGGATTTTTTTACGGCTTCGTTTAGAGGCATTGGTGGTCTTTTACCGGCCTCGAAACGTATGGGTTTGTTCATATAATTGATATGTTTTGATTGCATGGTCCTGTCGATGTCCATGGGTTCTGGTCGTGGTTGTGGCTTTACAGCCAAAGGTCGAGTCGGAGGAAAGTTTCCTGAAGGTCGAACTGCATTATATTGTGGGACTGGTGGAATTTGATTGTTATTGTAGAACTGGGGTCGTGGTTGATTAAACATATTATTATTTTGTCTAGGTGGAACTAGAGGATTTTGATACTGGTTATTAATGGGGAATGACCACTGTGGCCTGCTTGGCTGTGGTCTGGTTGGTTGTGAATGTGGTAAGTTTTGGGAAGGCACGTTTCTAAATCCGGATTGTTGCCCTCTATTAACTGCATGGTTTGCACGGAACGCTTGGTTCTCTAGCTTTAAACAAAGATGTAAAGCTGAAGGAAGATCGGTTGGTTCCTTCATACCGAGAAGACGAGATAAATCTCCGCGAAGTCCGCGCACAAAAGTGTCTAAGGCTTTGTCCCTATACATTTTCGTCATGAGTTGTTCGGCTTCCATTCCTAATTCCATACATCCAACCTTATTAAGAATAAGCGAAAGGTGTTTGTAGACTGACTGATGAAATTCCTCTACCGACTGGTGAGCACCCTGACATAGAGTTGTCATTTGGTATTCAAGAGTGCCTAAATCCCGCTTATCTGCGTAGTGCAAAGTTAGACATTTAGAAATGGCATTCCAGTTGAGTGGAGTATTATAAGATTCCAACGCAGTGTCTGCGTTTCCCGTGATTTTATTACGTATGGTATGTAGAATCCCAAAATACTTAGATGTGCCTACAGTGTGTTCATATGTTTTAAGAACTCTATCCACACCCTTTTTCCAAGAACTGAATTCTATTGGGTTGCCAGAAAATTCCCTTAAGCTTTTTACGATGTCTGGTACCCTATCCAAACCTTCGAGGTTAGCTCGATTTTCATAGGAAATTTCCTGATTTGGAATCTGTGCAAAATCGAATCCTGTGTTTTGAGCTTGTTGTAATAGGACCGGTAATTGTTCAGCAATTATTTGTCTGACTGCTTCTTGTAACTCTAATGCTGCCATATTGTCTCTGTGTTCCTGATGTAATTCCTGTCTATGAATTTGTCTTTGATTTTGAACTATGTTAGCTGGACGTTGTTCTTCCTGATTTAAATTTTGAAGTTGTTCTGGCTGATGTTGAGGTTGTTCTTGAGGTTGTAAATCAATGACGGGTGGTCGTATAAGATTATGCCGATTGGCCATAGGAGATTTTTTTCATGGGTCTGTCTTACGATAAAAATGGTTGATAAGTATAATTCTTATAAATATTAAGTTTCAAAATTAATTATTATTTTTTTTATATGATAAGGAATGAATGTTTCATTTGCTTAAATTAATTTTGTAATTTAATTCGAATTTAAATAGTAGTAGAAATGTTTAATCAAATTTAAATCACTTAAATACTTTAAAATACTTTAATTCAATTGGTATTTAAAAATGGTTATTAATTAAAAATTTTATATGAATAAAATTTTAATAACTCAAAATAATTAAATTTAATTTTAAATTTTATATTCACTTTAAATTTAAATGGAATTCAAATTTTAGAACTTTAACTTTAAAATTTTATTTTAAATTTTTAACTTTTGATTTTTATAAAAAATTTTTTAGTGTAGAGAATTTTTTGCTTTTATTTTGGTTTAACTTTTGGTTTGGTTGCCTTCACTTATTCACTATTCACTTAACTTATCATGATGTGGCTACACCTCCTGGTGATCCGGATGTCTTCCTTTTTGTTTCCTACTGGGGATCCTGCGATTCACACTTAGTAGAGGTTGTCCTGCGGGCGTACCTGACAGTACTTGTAGTCCACCGATGGATCAGTAAACTTGTTTTTCACCGACCGGTTACCGTCTTCAGCTTGCAAAATTAATTGCCAAGGAGTCTCTCTGATTTCAGGTTTTATGTTTGGGCCAACGGAGTCGCACAAAAATATTTTAATTATTTGCACTAAAAGGAACTTAATCGTTTTTCCTCGCGTTGGTCCCTGTTCGGGCGCCAGTTAATTTCCAGGATAATAAAAACCCAAAAAATAAGTTTTGAACGTTTGATTTATTCGGAGTTCAATTTGAGACTGATTTTATTCATTTAAAAATTCCCTGATCTAAGCTGTGGGTTGGGGCAGCGACGTCGACGTCGCGGAAGAGACCGCGGCGGTGGCCTAGTTCTGGTGGAGCGGCTGAAACTGCAAGGTTTGCAGAATCGGCATTTTGGTACTGCGCTGTGGCTGCTGACCGGATGCGTGTGTTTATGTTATTGAACTTGGGGGTTCTTGGCGTGTTTATGTTATTGAACTTTCGGGCTCTTGACCGTTGTATTGAAATGTTGCAATGTTGCCATCGACAATGTTGCAATATTTCTCGGAAAAAATGTAGAAATATTTCTGTGATTAACTTGCACAAAAGAGAAAACGGTGTAGATAAAAGAAAAGAAAACACAGATAAGAATTACGAAAATAAAACAATTAGTTAGTATCAAATACAAAGTGCACTCGCGAAGCGAACGGAGTTTAAATTTACATATGTTTGAATAACGCAGAAGAAAATTAAAATTGTTAACACCCACCGATGGGAATAAACGAAAACAAAATACAAAATTCGAAGCGCAGAAAAAAAAACACGACCGTTCACTTTGAAAGTCAGAGACGAATTGAATTATATGCTTGAAACTAAACAATAGGTATATTGTTAAACATACCTGAATTCTTGACCACCGTCAATCCATTCTTGGAAATGGTAACTCCATTCTTGTCAAATTTGATTGACATTCCTGCCTCCTGTAGGCGCTTCACTGACATCAAGTTTCCAGCAGCCTGCTCGGAATACAGCACATCCTCCAGCGTTATTTCGTGGTCATTGCGCAAACGCACAATGCCACGCTTAGATGCGTAAATATATTCGCCATGCTTGGCCACAGCGATCTTCAGCGGCGGCACCAACTCAACACTATCGATGTACAGCGACTCATCATTTATCAGATGATCACTTGCACCGGTATCAAGTATAAATCCACATTTATCTACCGAGAGGTGTTCTTGCACTTCTTTTACCATGAATGCAATGCCTTGTGATGTTGCGGTATTTATTGTTATTTTTATTATCTTTATTTCTTTCATTTATAATTCTTTTATATTGGTAGCAATCCTTTTTAATGTGTCCCTCTTTGTCACAGTGGTGACATCTAACCCTATTCTTAAAATTTCCCTTAAATGTTTTCTTTTCTTTAGTAACACGATTTTTAAATGAATTGTTTTTATTATTGTAGTTTTTATTTTGAACGATCGTGCTTAAAACTTTCCTGCTAGTGTCATTATGATCATTTTTAATTTTAATTTCCTGGTCTAGCAATCTATTCTTAACAAAAGCTAATGTTAAATTATCATCTGATAAAGTCTCTATTGCTGTAATGACGCCATCGAAAGCCGAAGGCAATGTAATCAACAAATGAGACACTTTATCCATCTCTTCTATTTTTGCACCTGCGGCCAACAACTCACTTATTAATTCATCAAAAATAGTAAAGTGGGACAATAGGGACATTTCACTTGATAGCTTAAGAGAAAGCAAGCGTTCCAAGAATTTGGCGCGCAGTTATATCGCTTGTAGCAAAGTTCAAAAACGAACGCTCTGCATTCGTCCACTGTTCGTCCACTTTCTCAGGTATATCTTCATCAATGACCCTAAGTACATCCTGTTCGGTCAATAGAGCACTAATTCTAAATTTCCAAATTGCGTACTTCTCGCCATTGAATGGCTTTATATTACGTTTTGCCCTGACCATTTTACTGTACATACATATGCACTTGTACAAGTGTAGGTATACACAAGCGGAACTCAACTCAATGTAATTTCACAAGAACTAGCAATTTCACAAGAACTAGAGATTTCTAAGAAATGGAAATAAACTGTTTCACAAATCAATTGTTCTTTTCGGCATGGACTGGGCCCATAACCTATTGTTTTATACACCCAATAATTACACAGGAGTAATGTTTTAATGTTTTAATGTTTTAATTTACCGCAACACCAGCACCACAACTTAGCTCAAAAGAAGGTCGCAAGAAAGAGGAATAAGATCGGTCAGTGTGACCATAGGCTGAGTATTCATTAAAGCCTAAAAGCGATATATATAATAATGGTATTTCTGTATAGGAATATAGGAATAGGGGTATTCCAACACGCCCCCTCAGAAATAACATCTATAAAATTATAAACTTAACATTATATTCATTTGTAATTGTTATGTACTTAGTGTGGGTGGTGTGCATTCTGGGAAGTTATATGATCCAGCATTTGCTGCAAGGATACGGGGAAAACCCAGAAAAACCCGATCAGATCATTCTTACATATACATATGTTAACAAAGAATTTTAAGTTTTAATAACTTAACGCTTATACAAAAAAAGGAACAAAAGTATTTCATGAGATCGATTAAATTCAAATATGTATAAAAAAAACTTCTGCATCAGCAAACAGCGGATCAGTCATCTTGTAGTAATCCCAACTCGTGTCGTATTTCAAGGAACTTGGCGGCAGGCAATGGCTTTGTGAAGATATCAGCAAGTTGATTCTCTGTGGAAATATACTCAAGACAAATGGTGTTACTTTCAATATGCTCTCTGGAAAAATGATATTTGATATCAATATGTTTGGCTCGTTTATGACATGAGGGATTATTTGCTATACTGATACAGCCTTGGTTATCTTCGTAAATTTTAATTGGATTTTCGAGATTGATATTAACACTACTAAGAAGAGATTTAAGCCACAACGCTTCCCTCACAGCTTCAAATAATGCCATGTACTCAGCTTCAGTTGATGAGGCTGCTACTGAGTTCAATAGTTCCCTTTAAATACCTAAGGACCCTTTTTAAGCACTGCCATAGCTCGGAATTATTTTTGCTACTATATCTACTTAAAATATTTACTGCTGTAGTTAAGTCTGGACGTGTACATAGCATTATGTACATTAAACATCCTATGGGATTACGACATGGAGCATTGCATAATTTAGTTTGTTTGGTAAGGGAGTACTAACTACATTGCAATTTTTCATGTTAAATTTACTTCAGATTCTTTTAACATATGCAGCTTGGCTCAGGAAAATTTTTTCTTCATACATTTTTATTCTAATACCAATAAAATGTTTTATTTCTTTTAGGTCGGTCATTCTAAACTTTTTCATTAAATAATTTTTGAATTTATTCATTGTTGTCATATTCCCCGTAGCTATCACCACATCATCAACATATAAAAGCACATAAATATTTTCCTTGATTACACCTTTATCAAGGATATATATACAGCGATCTACGGAAGAGTTAACAAGCTCACAGTCTTTCAATGTTTGCTCAAAGACTTCAAACCAGCATCTAGCGGCTTGTTTAAGTCCGTAAATTGCCTTATTTAATTAACATACATTGTCACCTTCGACCTGTACACCTTGAGGAAGTCTCATATATATTTCCTCTTATAACTTGCCATTTAAAAATGCAGTTTTTACATCCATTTGATGAACCTTCAAGTTATATTGTACTGCCAACGATAAAATAAATCGAAAACTGGAAATTCTAGCTACAGGACCAAAGGTTCTTCATAATCGACTTGGTATTTTTTGAGTAAATCCTCGTGCAACCAATCTTGCTTTATATCTAGTAGGACTTCCTAGTTTGTTATATTTAACGGAAAATACCCATTTGCTATCTACTATGTTTTTATGTTTAGGTCTTTCTGTAATTGTCCAGGTATTATTTAGTTCATGAGCACTCAACTCTGTTTTTACGGCTTCCTCCCAAAACAATTTATCATTCCTATACTGAATTTCATCGTATGTATTTGGAACATCATTGAAGATAGTGTGAGTATTTAATACAACTTTATTTAAATTATTATCATCTTCATAATATGATATCTGGGGCTTTGTTTTTAATCTCTCACTTCTTCTACACGATGTTTCAATATCATCAGTTCCAATTGGATTCTTAACAGATTCATTTTCTTCTAAGTATTCAGCTGTTTCATTTTCCCTACTCTCATTCGGGTTGTCTGATTCCTTACTTTCATTCAGGAGATCATCTCGCTTTCTTTTCTTACTCTCATTCAGAAAATTTTCATCCTTTTCCTTACTATCATTCAGGATTTGTGTGTTGTCGCATTCCTTACTTTCATTCGGGAAATTTGTTTCTTTAATTTCCCTACTTTCATTCGGGAAATTTCTATTTGTACTTTCCTTACTATCTTTCAGGAATGCTGTTTCAAATTTAACAGCTCTAGAATTCACCAAATTTTTCATTAACAGCATCCCACAGTTTAAGACCATTTGCTTCGTAGCCCACTAAAATACCTTTATATGATTTATCATCAAACTTTCCCTTTTTGATTTTATTGTGCACATATACAGTTGCACCAAACACTCTCAAATGTTTTAAATCAGGCTTTTGTCAAGTTGTGCACCACTTACCATGGCACGAGCTTTCTCTGTGATGGTTCTAATCATTCTTTCAGAAACACCATTTAACTGTGGTGTGTGTGGCACTGTTAAATGATAAGTAATACCTTTATTAACACAAAACTGTCGCATCTCATTTGAGAGATATTCTCTCCCATTGTCAATGTACAAATTACCAATTTTCAAATTAAAATGAGCTTCACATTTTGCTACAAAGTCTTTAAACATATTGAATACATCAGATTTATGTTTTATTAAGTAAGTTACACAATAGTGTGTAAACTGATCAACAAAGATCACGAAGTAATTTTTGTCATTTAGTGTAACTGGAGTAATGGGTCCACAAACATCTGAGTGCACAACAAAAAGGGGTCTTTTGATATAGGATTTATCTTTAAATTGTTTAAACGGTAACCTTGCTTGTTTTCCATTTAAACATGATTCGCAAATTTCATTCGATAGCTCTAAATTATTTAAAAGACTGTTATCACTAAACATATTATTTCGTTTTATTCCTAATAACTTACCATTGCTTATATGCCCAAGCCTCTCATGCCATAATCGAAAATTATTTTTATGTTTCGCATCTATATTATATGCTTGAAACTGAACAATAGGTATATTGTTAAACATACCTGAATTCTTGACCACCATCAATCCATTCTTGGAAAGGGTAACTCCATTCTTGTCAAATTTGATTGACATTCCTGCCTCCTGTAGGCGCTTCACTGACATCAAGTTTCCAGCAGCCTGCTCGGAATACAGCACATCCTCCAGCGTTATTTCGTGGTCATTGCGCAAACGCACAATGCCACGCTTAGATGCGTAAATATATTCGCCATGCTTGGCCACAGCGATCTTCAGCGGCGGCACCAACTCAACACTATCGATGTACAGCGACTCATCATTTATCAGATGATCACTTGCACCGGTATCAAGTATAAATCCACATTTATCTACCGAGAGGTGTTCTTGCACTTCTTTTACCATGAATGCAATGCCTTGTGATGTTGCGGTATTTATTGTTATTTTTATTATCTTTATTTCTTTCATTTATAATTCTTTTATATTGGTAGCAATCCTTTTTAATGTGTCCCTCTTTGTCACAGTGGTGACATCTAACCCTATTCTTAAAATTTCCCTTAAATGTTTTCTTTTCTTTAGTAACACGATTTTTAAATGAATTGTTTTTATTACTGTAGTTTTTATTTTGAACGATCGTGCTTAAAACTTTCCTGCTAGTGTCATTATGATCATTTTTAATTTTAATTTCCTGGTCTAGCAATCTATTCTTAACAAAAGCTAATGTTAAATTATCATCTGATAAAGTCTCTATTGCTGTAATGACGCCATCGAAAGCCGAAGGCAATGTAATCAACAAATGAGACACTTTATCCATCTCTTCTATTTTTGCACCTGCGGCCAACAACTCACTTATTAATTCATCAAAAATAGTAAAGTGGGACAATAGGGACATTTCACTTGATAGCTTAAGAGAAAGCAAGCGTTCCATGAATTTGGCGCGCAGTTATATCGCTTGTAGCAAAGTTCAAAAACGAACGCTCTGCATTCGTCCACTGTTCGTCCACTTTCTCAGGTATATCTTCATCAATGACCCTAAGTACATCCTGT
This sequence comes from Drosophila fuyamai, assembly GCA_018153365.1. Classification (NCBI taxonomy): domain Eukaryota; kingdom Metazoa; phylum Arthropoda; class Insecta; order Diptera; family Drosophilidae; genus Drosophila; species Drosophila fuyamai. The sequence goes on from JAECXW010000002.1 coordinate 24,023, forward strand.
TCGGTCAATAGAGCACTAATTCTAAATTTCCAAATTGCGTACTTCTCGCCATTGAATGGCTTTATATTACGTTTTGCCCTGTCCATTTTACTGTACATACATATGCACTTGTACAAGTGTAGGTATACACAAGCGGAACTCAACTCAATGTAATTTCACAAGAACTAGCAATTTCACAAGAACTAGAGATTTCTAAGAAATGGAAATAAGACTTTTAATATAAACTGTTTCACAAATCAATTGTTCTTTTCGGCATGGACTGGGCCCATAACCTATTGTTTTATACACCCAATAATTACGCAGGAGTAATGTTTTAATGTTTTAATGTTTTAATTTACCGCAACACCAGCACCACAACTTAGCTCAAAAGAAGGTCGCAAGAAAGAGGAATAAGATCGGTCAGTGTGACCATAGGCTGAGTATTCATTAAAGCCTAAAAGCGATATATATAATAATGGTATTTCTGTATAGGAATATAGGAATATGGGTATTCCAATATGCCCCCTCAGAAATAACATCTATAAAATTATAAACTTAACATTATATTCATTTGTAATTGTTATGTACTTAGTGTGGGTGGTGTGCATTCTGGGAAGTTATATGATCCAGCATTTGCTGCAAGGATACGGGGAAAACCCAGAAAAACCCGATCAGATCATTCTTACATATACATATGTTAACAAAGAATTTTAAGTTTCAATAACTTAACGCTTATACAAAAAAAGGAACAAAAGTATTTCATGAGATCGATTAAATTCAAATATGTATAAAAAAAACTTCTGCATCAGCAAACAGCGGATCAGTCATCTTGTAGTAATCCCAACTCGTGTCGTATTTCAAGGAACTTGGCGGCAGGCAATGGCTTTGTGAAGATATCAGCAAGTTGATTCTCTGTGGAAATATACTCAAGACAAATGGTGTTACTTTCAATATGCTCTCTGGAAAAATGATATTTGATATCAATATGTTTGGCTCGTTTATGACATGAGGGATTATTTGCTATACTGATACAGCCTTGGTTATCTTCGTAAATTTTAATTGGATTTTCGAGATTGATATTAACACTACTAAGAAGAGATTTAAGCCACAACGCTTCCCTCACAGCTTCAAATAATGCCATGTACTCAGCTTCAGTTGATGAGGCTGCTACTGAGTTCAATAGTTCCCTTTAAATACCTAAGGACCCTTTTTAAGCACTGCCATAGCTCGGAATTATTTTTGCTACTATATCTACTTAAAATATTTACTGCTGTAGTTAAGTCTGGACGTGTACATAGCATTATGTACATTAAACATCCTATGGGATTACGACATGGAGCATTGCATAATTTAGTTTGTTTGGTAAGGGAGTACTAACTACATTGCAATTTTTCATGTTAAATTTACTTCAGATTCTTTTAACATATGCAGCTTGGCTCAGGAAAATTTGTTCTTCATACATTTTTATTCTAATACCAATAAAATGTTTTATTTCTTTTAGGTCGGTCATTCTAAACTTTTTCATTAAATAATTTTTGAATTTATTCATTGTTGTCATATTCCCCGTAGCTATCACCACATCATCAACATATAAAAGCACATAAATATTTTCCTTGATTACACCTTTATCAAGGATATATATACAGCGATCTACGGAAGAGTTTACAAGCTCACAGTCTTTCAATGTTTGCTCAAAGACTTCAAACCAGCATCTAGCGGCTTGTTTAAGTCCGTAAATTGCCTTATTTAATTAACATACATTGTCACCTTCGACCTGTACACCTTGAGGAAGTCTCATATATATTTCCTCTTATAACTTGCCATTTAAAAATGCAGTTTTTACATCCATTTGATGAACCTTCAAGTTATATTGTACTGCCAACGATAAAATAAATCGAAAACTGGAAATTCTAGCTACAGGAGCAAAAGTCTCTTCATAATCGACTTGGTATTTTTTGAGTAAATCCTCGTGCAACCAATCTTGCTTTATATCTAGTAGGACTTCCTAGTTTGTTATATTTAACGGAAAATACCCATTTGCTATCTACTATGTTTTTATGTTTAGGTCTTTCTGTGATTGTCCAGGTATTATTTAGTTCATGAGCACTCAACTCTGTTTTTACGGCTTCCTCCCAAAACAATTTATCATTCCTATACTGAATTTCATCGTATGTATTTGGAACATCATTGAAGATAGTGTGAGCATTTAATACAACTTTATTTAAATTATTATCATCTTCATAATATGATATCTGGGGCTTTGTTTTTAATCTCTCACTTCTTCTACACGATGTTTCAATATCATCAGTTCCAATTGGATTCTTAACAGATTCATTTTCTTCTAAGTATTCAGCTGTTTCATTTTCCCTACTCTCATTCGGGTTGTCTGATTCCTTACTTTCATTCAGGAGATCATCTCGCTTTCTTTTCTTACTCTCATTCAGAAAATTTTCATCCTTTTCCTTACTATCATTCAGGATTTGTGTGTTGTCGCATTCCTTACTTTCATTCGGGAAATTTGTTTCTTTAATTTCCCTACTTTCATTCGGGAAATTTCTATTTGTACTTTCCTTACTATCTTTCAGGAATGCTGTTTCAAATTTAACAGCTCTAGAATTCACCAAATTTTTCATTAACAGCATCCCACAGTTTAAGACCATTTGCTTCGTAGCCCACTAAAATACCTTTATATGATTTATCATCAAACTTTCCCTTTTTGATTTTATTGTGCACATATACAGTTGCACCAAACACTCTCAAATGTTTTAAATCAGGCTTTTTATTGTACCACATCTCATAAGGGGTCATCACGCTATTAACTATTGCTCTACTAGGAATTCGATTAATTAAGTAAGTTGCAGTTAATACTGCTTCACCCCAAAAACTTTTGTCAAGTTGTGCACCACTTACCATGGCACGAGCTTTCTCTGTGATGGTTCTAATCATTCTTTCAGAAACACCATTTAACTGTGGTGTGTGTGCCACTGTTAAATGATAAGTAATACCTTTATTAACACAAAACTGTCGCATCTCATTTGAGAGATATTCTCTCCCATTGTCAATGTACAAATTACCAATTTTCAAATTAAAATGAGCTTCACATTTTGCTACAAAGTCTTTAAACATATTGAATACATCAGATTTATGTTTTATTAAGTAAGTTACACAATAGTGTGTAAACTGATCAACAAAGATCACGAAGTAATTTTTGTCATTTAGTGTAACTGGAGTAATGGGTCCACAAACATCTGAGTGCACAACAAAAAGGGGTCTTTTGATATAGGATTTATCTTTAAATTGTTTAAACGGTAACCTTGCTTGTTTTCCATTTAAACATGATTCGCAAATTTCATTCGATAGCTCTAAATTATTTAAAAGACTGTTATCACTAAACATATTATTTCGTTTTATTCCTAATAACTTACCATTGCTTATATGCCCAAGCCTCTCATGCCATAATCGAAAATTATTTTTATGTTTATGTATTTATAATTCTTTTATATTGGTAGCAATCCTTTTTAATGTGTCCCTCTTTGTCACAGTGGTGACATCTAACCCTATTCTTAAAATTTCCCTTAAATGTTTTCTTTTCTTTAGTAACACGATTTTTAAATGAATTGTTTTTATTATTGTAGTTTTTATTTTGAACGATCGTGCTTAAAGCTTTCCTGCTAGTGTCATTATGATCATTTTTAATTTTAATTTCCTGGTCTAGCAATCTATTCTTAACAAAAGCTAATGTTAAATTATCATCTGATAAAGTCTCTATTGCTGTAATGACGCCATCGAAAGCCGAAGGCAATGTAATCAACAAATGAGACACTTTATCCATCTCTTCTATTTTTGCACCTGCGGCCAACAACTCACTTATTAATTCATCAAAAATAGTAAAGTGGGACAATAGGGACATTTCACTTGATAGCTTAAGAGAAAGCAAGCGTTTGCGGACTGCCAACTGCGACGCCAGACTTTTTCGTTCATATACAGAGTCCAAATTTCCAAGAATTTGGCGCGCAGTTATATCGCTTGTAGCAAAGTTCAAAAACGAATCGCTAAGGTACTCTATTAACGTACTTTTTGCACAACGCTCTGCTTTCTTCCACTGTTCGTCCACTTTCTCAGGTATATCTTCATCAATGGCCCTAAGTACATCCTGTTCGGTCAATAGAGCCCTAATTCTAAATTTCCCAATTGCGTACTTCTCGCCATCGAATGGCTTTATATTACGTTTTGCCCTGTCCATTTTACTGTACATACATATGCACTTGTACAAGTGTAGGTATACACAAGCGGAACTCAACTCAATGTAATTTCACAAGAACTAGCAATTTCACAAGAACTAGAGATTTCTAAGAAATGGAAATAAGACTTTTAATATAAACTGTTTCACAAATCAATTGTTCTTTTCGGCATGGACTGGGCCCAAAACCTATTGTTTTATACACCCAATAATTACACAGAAGTAATGATTTAATGTTTTAATTTACGGCAACACCAGCACCACAACTTAGCTCAAAAGAGGGTCACAAGAAAGAGGAATACGATCGGTCAGTGTGACCATAGGCTGAGTATTCATTAAAGCCTAAAAGCGATATATATCAGTGTCGGATCCACGGGGGGGGAAATTAGGGAAATTTACCCCCCCCCCCCTTGGAACCGCAGAACCTGAAAATTTCACTTTTTTGCTAGAAAAGTATTCTCTGCAATAAAAAACAAGAGAGAACGCTATAGTCGAGTGCCTCGACTATTAGATACCCGTTCTTCAGCTAAACAACTTAATATAAATATGCCTTCTTTGCAGGGCAATTGCAACTGTGTACAATGTAAATACATACATATGTATAAGTTAATCACAGAAATATTTCTACATTTTTTCCGAGAAATATTGCAACATTGTCGATGGCAACATTGCAACATTTCAATACAACGGTCAAGAGCCCGAAAGTTCAATAACATAAACACGCCAAGAACACCCAAGTTCAATAACATAAACACACGCATCCGGTCAGCAGCCACAGCGCAGTACCAAAATGCCGATTCTGCAAACCTTGCAGTTTCAGCCGCTCCACCAGAACTAGGCCACCGCCGCGGTCTCTTCCGCGACGTCGACGTCGCTGCCCCAACCCACAGCTTAGATCAGGGAATTTTTAAATGAATAAAATCAGTCTCAAATTGAACTCCGAATAAATCAAACGTTCAAAACTTATTTTTTGGGTTTTTATTATCCTGGAAATTAACTGGCGCCCGAACAGGGACCAACGCGAGGAAAAACGATTAAGTTCCTTTTAGTGCAAATAATTAAAATATTTTTGTGCGACTCCGTTGGCCCAAACATAAAACCTGAAATCAGAGAGACTCCTTGGCAATTAATTTTGCAAGCTGAAGACGGTAACCGGTCGGTGAAAAACAAGTTTACTGATCCATCGGTGGACTACAAGTACTGTCAGGTACGCCCGCAGGACAACCTCTACTAAGTGTGAATCGCAGGATCCCCAGTAGGAAACAAAAAGGAAGACATCCGGATCACCAGGAGGTGTAGCCACATCATGATAAGTTAAGTGAATAGTGAATAAGTGAAGGCAACCAAACCAAAAGTTAAACCAAAATAAAAGCAAAAAATTCTCTACACTAAAAAATTTTTTTTATAAAAATCAAAAGTTAAAAATTTAAAATAAAATTTTAAAGTTAAAGTTCTAAAATTTGAATTCCATTTAAATTTAAAGTGAATATAAAATTTAAAATTAAATTTAATTATTTTGAGTTATTAAAATTTTATTCATATAAAATTTTTTAATTAATAACCATTTTTAAATACCAATTGAATTAAAGTATTTTAAAGTATTTAAGTGATTTAAATTTGATTAAACATTTCTACTACTATTTAAATTCGAATTAAATTACAAAATTAATTTAAGCAAATGAAACATTCATTCCTTATCATATAAAAAAAATAATAATTAATTTTGAAACTTAATATTTATAAGAATTATACTTATCAACCATTTTTATCGTAAGACAGACCCATGAAAAAAATCTCCTATGGCCAATCGGCATAATCTTATACGACCACCCGTCATTGATTTACAACCTCAAGAACAACCTCAACATCAGCCAGAACAACTTCAAAATTTAAATCAGGAAGAACAACGTCCAGCTAACATAGTTCAAAATCAAAGACAAATTCATAGACAGGAATTACATCAGGAACACAGAGACAATATGGCAGCATTAGAGTTACAAGAAGCAGTCAGACAAATAATTGCTGAACAATTACCGGTCCTATTACAACAAGCTCAAAACACAGGATTCGATTTTGCACAGATTCCAAATCAGGAAATTTCCTATGAAAATCGAGCTAACCTCGAAGGTTTGGATAGGGTACCAGACATCGTAAAAAGCTTAAGGGAATTTTCTGGCAACCCAATAGAATTCAGTTCTTGGAAAAAGGGTGTGGATAGAGTTCTTAAAACATATGAACACACTGTAGGCACATCTAAGTATTTTGGGATTCTACATACCATACGTAATAAAATCACGGGAAACGCAGACACTGCGTTGGAATCTTATAATACTCCACTCAACTGGAATGCCATTTCTAAATGTCTAACTTTGCACTACGCAGATAAGCGGGATTTAGGCACTCTTGAATACCAAATGACAACTCTATGTCAGGGTGCTCACCAGTCGGTAGAGGAATTTCATCAGTCAGTCTACAAACACCTTTCGCTTATTCTTAATAAGGTTGGATGTATGGAATTAGGAATGGAAGCCGAACAACTCATGACGAAAATGTATAGGGACAAAGCCTTAGACACTTTTGTGCGCGGACTTCGCGGAGATTTATCTCGTCTTCTCGGTATGAAGGAACCAACCGATCTTCCTTCAGCTTTACATCTTTGTTTAAAGCTAGAGAACCAAGCGTTCCGTGCAAACCATGCAGTTAATAGAGGGCAACAATCCGGATTTAGAAACGTGCCTTCCCAAAACTTACCACATTCACAACCAACCAGACCACAGCCAAGCAGGCCACAGTGGTCATTCCCCATTAATAACCAGTATCAAAATCCTCTAGTTCCACCTAGACAAAATAATAATATGTTTAATCAACCACGACCCCAGTTCTACAATAACAATCAAATTCCACCAGTCCCACAATATAATGCAGTTCGACCTTCAGGAAACTTCCCTCCGACTCGACCTTTGGCTGTAAAGCCACAACCACGACCAGAACCCATGGACATCGACAGGACCATGCAATCAAAACATATCAATTATATGAACAAACCCATACGTTTCGAGGCCGGTAAAAGACCACCAATGCCTCTAAACGAAGCCGTAAAAAAATCCAGAAATTTTAATATTCAAGCAGCCCCTCACACTTCTTCAGAAGTGGAAGATGAAACACCAACCCTTGACGAATATAACGAAACCATAAAATCACAGGACGAATCACAATCTGAATATCCCGAATCCCTAACAGAATATTCTGAATCCATAAACCAAGCCGACCAAGAATACCAATATGATTATACCTACCTTCATTTTTTAGACTAACAAACTCCTCATTGCCATATTTTGAATGCAAACTGAGGAGTGGAGAAATTTTAAAAATATTAATTGATACCGGTTCAAACAATAATTACATCTTGCCAAAATTCGTAAAAAATCCTATAGAAAATAAATCCCCGTTTGACGCCATCTCGGTTGGCGGAAGTATTAAAATTACACATCACAAATCAGCCAATTTATTTAACGACCCTAATACAACAATTAAATTTTTTTTATTACCGACTTTAAAAACATTTGATGCCATTCTGGGAAACGACAGTTTAAAAAATTTAGGAGCAATAATTAACACTAATACCAAATCTATGCACTTAAAAAATGGAAAAACAATCCATATTAAAGAAAAAAAATTCAAAGCTGTAAATTTAATTATTCCTCGGACAGATCATCTTACTGGGACACAAAAATCAGATCTTAACCAACTTATTCAGAAATATCCGAATCTTTTTGCAGAACCAAACGAAAAATTGACTTACACAACAAACGTGAAAGCTGAGATACGTACAAACACTGACACACCAGTCTACTCGAAATTTTATCAATATCCAATGGCACTTAAAGACGAAATTGACCGACAAATAAAAGAACTTTTAGACACCAATATAATACGACCCTCTAGATCGCCTTACAATTCACCAGTGTGGATTGTACCAAAAAAATTAGATGCCTCCAATGTAAAGAAATATAGAATGGTAATAGATTACAGAAAATTAAATAGTGTTACAATAGCAGACAGATACCCGATACCAGACATAAATGCAGTTCTTGCACAACTGGGAAATAATAAAATGTTTTCTGTGTTAGATCTCAAAAGTGGGTTCCATCAAATTCTTTTAAAAGAAAGCGATATAGAAAAGACAGCCTTCTCCGTGAATAACGGAAAATTTGAGTTCACAAGACTTCCATTTGGACTGAAAAACGCACCATCTATTTTTCAGCGTGCCCTAGACGACATTCTTAGGGAACACATAGGGAAAATCTGTTATATTTATATCGATGACATAATTGTCTTCAGTCCAGACGCACAATCTCATTCAAAAAATTTAGATACAATATTTGAAACCTTAAATAATGCTAACATAAAATGCCAATTGGATAAATGCGAATTTTTCAAAAATAAAGTTGAATTTTTAGGATTTGTAATTTCAGATAAGGGAATAGAAACTAATCCAACAAAGGTAGAGGCCATCGCTAACTACCCCATTCCCAAAAACGTTAAGGAATTAAGATCTTTCCTTGGACTGTCAGGGTATTACCGACGATTTATTATGGGCTACGCTGCACTAGCAAAACCACTCACCACATTACTTAGAGGCGAGGATGGGAGAATTTCGAAGAAAGCCTCATCGAAGAAATCTATTCACTTCAACAATGAAGCCATTCAGGCCTTTAATAAATTAAAAAGCACCCTAATTTCAGAAGACGTAATATTACAATATCCAAATTTTAACGAGGAATTTGTATTGACAACAGACGCCTCCGATCACGCAATTGGAGCAGTACTTTCACAAAAAGACAGACCTATAGCTTTCATATCTAGAACACTATCTCAAACCGAAGAAAACTACGAAACGGCAAAGAAAGAAATGTTAGCCATTTCATGGGCAGTAAAAACACTTAGAGGATATCTCTACGGTGGAACCAAGGTTAAAATCTATACTGACCACGAACCACTTACACACGATTGTAATTGGAAGGGAGGGATAGCGATCAAGAGATGGAAATCATATCTTGACGAATATAATAAAGAATTACTTTATAAACCCGGAAAGGAAAACATAGTGGCCGATGCTTTGTCTAGGATCCCCATAAGCAACCAAATTAACTCATTAACAGCAACACAACACAGCGCGCAGAGCTCTGGTCATAACCTTATCCCCAGCGTCGAAGTACCAATAAATGCCTTTAAGAATCAGATATTTATTTACAAAGAATACCCCCCCCGACTACAAATTTACTATTCCGTTCCCCACCTTTCATAGACACGTTATAACTCGACCAGACTTTCAGAATATTGATCTTATTGAAATATTAAAAAAACATTTAAATCCGTCAATCCTAAATGGAATTTTCACATCAGAAGAGATAATGGGAGAGATACAGCGAATTTATCCGGAACATTTCGGATCCATTAAAATCAGATTCACACAAAATAAAGTAGAAGATTTGACAGAAGAAACTAAGCAGGAAGAATTAATATTAGAAACACATAACAGAGCACATAGAAACGCAGAAGAAAACAAAAACCAACTTGCAGAAAAATATTATTTCCCCAAAATGAAACAAAAAATAACAACATTAGTCAAACAATGCAGGGTATGTAAAGAAGGCAAATATGATAGACATCCCCCCAATCCAGAAATTAAAGAAACCCCAATTCCTGAATACCCTGGACACATAATCCACATTGACATCTTTTCAACAGAAAAGAAATTAGTATTGACTGCAATAGATAAATTTTCCAAATTAGCACAGGCAAAAATTATAAAATCCAAATCCACTGAAGACATTAAAAAACAGTTACACGAAATAATATTCTACTATGGAGTACCCAAATTTATAGTAATGGATAATGAAAAAGCTTTTAATTCAGCATCTATTACCTTTATGATGAGAGATCAATTAAATATAACCATTTTTAAAGCTCCTCCCTACAAAAGTTCAGTTAACGGACAGATTGAACGATTTCATTCGACCCTTTCGGAAATAATGAGATGCCTTAAAACCAAACAAATATACAACACCTTTGAAGAATTATTAGACAGAGCCATTTACGAATACAATTACACAATACATTCAGTAACGAAGAAAAGACCATTAGAAATTTTTTTTGGCAGAAATATTAATACCGACCCAGAACAATATGAAAAAAGCAGGCAGGATAACATAGAGAAACTTAAACAAAAGCAATTAATAGATTTAGAAAACCACAACAAAGAAAGGAAACCTATAAAATCATATCTACCAGGACAAGAAATATTTGTAAAACAAAACACCAGACTAGGCTCTAAATTATCCCCACGTTTTAAAAAAGAAATTGTCAAAGAAAACAGGAATACAACTATTTTAACAGAAGCAGGAAGGGTAGTTCATAAAAGTAATATTAAAGATAACTAAGTCCGAAAACTCCTTAGGAAATTTTTGTCCACGTCAGTCCGAAACTAAAAAAAAAAAAAAAAAAAAAAAAAAAACAAAAATATAATAAATAAGATTACCTATAACGTTTACAGCTGTTGTCCGCTTGGGGTTATCAGTCCGTTCGTGAGTGATCGGCCCATAACCCTACAATACCGTTGTTTAATGAGACATTTTTGTAATTACAGGATGTTGTTTTTAATAACGCTGATACCAATGGCAATCGCGACCACCGACATAACAAATTATACCGATGCACATACCATAACAATTCATAAGGGTATAGGAAAATTACAGATATCAACAATAAAATTAATTCACGTCATAAATTTAAAACAGATTGAAACGGAACTATTACAAATAAGAGAACACACAATAAACAGATTACAAAATAGTTTACATTATCACACTCTGACACACGAAATAATTCAATCACTTTCTGCTCTAAGCACACTTACCCTAACAACAAAAAGCCGTCGAGCTAGGTCAATAAATATGATTGGCTCAGCTTGGAAATATATCGCAGGTAACCCAGATCACGAAGATTTAGTTATGATAGAAAGTAACCTCAATAATTTAATTAAAAATAACAATGACCAAATTATTATCAATAATCAGCTTCAAGACAGAATAAATAATTTAACAACCACTTCCAATATGCTAGCAAATTCAATTCAAAAAGACAGATTTTTTAATAATGATATTGCGTCGAGCTTGCAAACGCAAGTTAGACTTATGAAAGAAGAAATAGGAAACATTAAATTTGCAATACAATGGGCTAAAATTAACGTAATTAATACTCTTTTATTAAACGAACCTGAACTTAACGAAATAAATAAAATATCTCAAAAAAATAACATTACCTCGTTTTCAATTGAGGAAACACTGGAATTTGTTGATGTGTCTGTCTTACATAATAAAACAACCATAATTTACTTAATAAAAATACCTGAACTCGAACCAACTAACTATGAAAATCTTCTTTTAAAGCCTGTCATCAGAAACCAATTAATAATACATTTAGAAACTAAAGAACTTTTTATATCAAACAATGTAATACTAGGCCTACCCCATGATTGTAAAACTTCGAACTATGTTAAAATTTGTAAAAAAGGAAAAATTGTTAATTTAAGTAATTCAAAATGTATTTCAAAACTAGCTCAGGGAAAGGAATCGCTGTGTGATTATAGTAACTCGGACCACATTGAACCAATAGAGGAAATAGACGATGGCATACTACTCTTAAATGACTTTAACGGCAGCCTAATTTCAAACAATATTTCACATCAACTCAGAGGAACTTTCATGGTTACCTTTTTAAACGAAACTATAAATATAAATGGAAAAAATTTTACAAACAAAGAAAAAGTAATAATGAAACCCGAAATCCCACGAATTCAAATTACCCCATTGCAAGCACAACGCATTCAAATTCTGTCATTAGAAGCATTGGAAGCTCTACATATCAAAAATAGAAAGCACTTACAAACCTTACAGAATGATTCTACAATAAACCGAATAACCACAGTAACATTAATTTGCGCCATTGTTCTTGCATTGATCGTATTAAAAAACTGTATTCACAGAAAAGAAAAAGTAATCCTACATATTCAAGAACCGCCTCCACAAATTTTAAACAACAAAACTAATATTATATCAATTCCTAAAAAAATAATACCAGAATTTAATAATATTCCCTATTTCTAACACCTCTTGAGGACAAGCAGGTTTTTAAGGAGGGAGAGTTAATCACAGAAATATTTCTACATTTTTTCCGAGAAATATTGCAACATTGTCGATGGCAACATTGCAACATTTCAATACAACGGTCAAGAGCCCGAAAGTTCAATAACATAAACACGCCAAGAACACCCAAGTTCAATAACATAAACACACGCATCCGGTCAGCAGCCACAGCGCAGTACCAAAATGCCGATTCTGCAAACCTTGCAGTTTCAGCCGCTCCACCAGAACTAGGCCACCGCCGCGGTCTCTTCCGCGACGTCGACGTCGCTGCCCCAACCCACAGCTTAGATCAGGGAATTTTTAAATGAATAAAATCAGTCTCAAATTGAACTCCGAATAAATCAAACGTTCAAAACTTATTTTTTGGGTTTTTATTATCCTGGAAATTAACTTATATGCTTACAAACATACACACATACGCCATTGTTTGACTCAGACCTCCATTATGGCTAACTTGACTTGATTTGCATAGTTCTTGGGATATAGTTCGGTATTGACAAATGAAAGCCATCGCAATTTCCTTTAATAATCCTTATCGAGAATTAACGTTGACTCTGTTGAGCGCCTTGGCCAGCTGTTCCAAAGTCATCCGTTAGATGGCGCTATTGTATACGCCATGAAAGGCGGAAATGTAGGCGCTAGCCAGGCTTAAGCGTTTAATGGGTTTTTGGGCGTTAGAGTGGGCGTGGCAAACTTTTATTTGGCCAATCGAAAGGTATTGACGAAACAAATACATATCAAAAAAATTTTCATAATAGCATCAAAACTGTGGCCACAGCTTGTGGCTTGTGGGCGTCAGAGGGGGCGTGGCACCATTTTGAAACACACTTGCGCTGCGTAGGAACTCCTAAAATCTACATGCAAAATACCAATCCTCTAGCTTTTATAGTTTCCGAGATCTCAGCGTTCATACGGACGGACAGACGGACAGACGGACATGGCTAGATCGACTCGGCTAGTGATCCTGAACAAGAATATATATACTTTATAGGGTCGGAAACGCTTCCTTCTAGCTGTTACATACTTTTGCACGAATACAATATACCCTTTTACTCTACGAGTAACGGGTATAATAAGAATATGAAAAATACCTCAAAGTAAATTTGGCACTGGGTTCAAATCCAAAAACCACAAGGGGACAAAACACGAAAAAAATAAGAGCGCGAGATCACGAATAAAATCGAATAAAGAGAGCACAAGAGAATACATCTTAATCTAAACACAACAACTTTAAGCACAACAACTTTAAGCATGCAAGAGAGAGAGAGAGGGATTTAGAAAAAAAACTAAAAAGTCTACCAGAAGTTCATAGAGAGTCAATTACAGTTATAAAATAGAGCGGGAGAGATTGAGAGGGAATAAAAGAGTAAATTACATTAACAAAGCTACGAGATTAAACAAATCTAATAGAAATGTTAAAATAACTATAAACACACATCTGTTTACTGGGAGATCTATTTAAAATTTCTAACACAGATATTAGGTTAAGCTTTGTAAATAAATGAACACAAAACACTCGCACAAAATCACTGAAAAAAATACAAAAACTCAGAGCACACTTGTTCACAAGCGACGCTAAATCGTTAATAAAACAATATTATAGTGCGGATACGTCTTCAAAAGTGCGAAATGAATAGAAAAAAGTTATAAAATGTATTTACAAAAAGTAAAAAAAAAACACAAGAAACAAATCAACAAATACTTGAAAAACACCTTTAAAAATTGAACCTGATCTGAAGGACTTGAAAAGAAGGAATATTAATTGTTTATGAAGGAAGAACCAAAAATTAAAGACCCAAAGAACACAATAACTACGCGAAAAATTCGAAAGAAACGTTGAATCGTTTTATTAAGATAAAACATAAGTTTTAAGGTTAAAGTGAGAGCAAGGACTTAAATTCTGAATAATTTATTTGAAGAATTCTAAAACTTAATGATGACCAATGTTGCCAAAGAAACTTTTTTTGTCCTTATTTTTACTAAACATTTTTTTGTAGAATAATAAAGACTGGCTTAGTTAAATATGATCGGCGAAGATCTGAATTAATATTGCTTGTCAAACTCTTGGCTTTTACAATGTTCCAAATACTTTTGACGTTTATCAAGTATTATAAATTCGTCTTCTTCGACCATTTCAGAGTCACAACGTTTTCGAGAAAGGCGGTCCTTGGCAGAGCTGGGCACGTAGTCTTCTGTATCATTGCTCTGATAAACCATATAGTTGGCTTCAATATACTTTTTTGATCTTAAAAATAAAGATTATGATTTTTTGTTTTGAGGTCATTATATACATAGTACTCACATCTTTAGCAAATAAGGATCGAATGGAAAAAACGTTTCGGCCGTCTCCTCAGGCATTGATTTGTCATGACCGTAAACTGTGGCTAGTTTACGTCGAGCATTGCGTTCTAAAACAGTATGACAGTACGCCAGTTGGTAAGTTCTCGTTACGCCAGCAAAGGCCGTGGCAACTGGAGCTAGACAGTATCGCAGAGGATTTAATTGACACATAGCAATTCGGGATAGTTGAAGAGACTGAAGGAAGAGCAGATCTATAAAAAAAAAGTAAAATGTCAAAAAAATAAAAATCAAGATAAGATTAAATATTTAACTCGTATATAAACTTGTATAACAGCAAGAATATGGTTTTGTAACACAGGACTATATGCGAGGGCAGTCCGATAAGTACTTAGCCTTACCGCCCGATTACGTCACTATCGCAAGAGAAATTTACTATCGTGTAGTACATTATCGTAGACGGCTACTGTCGAAATATCAGCCGAGTCGAACTCGTAGTTTTGTTTTGACTGCGCAATCGGACGTGTCCGCGGATTTTAGAAAAATGGAGAAAGTGTAATATCGGTCTGTGATTCGATTCTTGTTTTCGGAAGGGAAATCGCGCACCGAAATCAAAGAACGCTTGGATGCTGTGTACAGTGACTCTTTTCCTTCGATGGCGACCGTCAAAAATTGGTTTAACGGGTTTTGATGAGCCACGTCCAGGTGACCCGAAAACGGCTACCACGAAGGATAACGTGACAAAAATCCACGCTCTTCGTATTGGCAGACCAAATTGGTCGAATTGGGCTACGAACTGCTACCCTATCCACCATATACTCCAGATTTTGCCTTTTTGTTTCTAAACTTGAAAAATTCAAATTCAAATTTGCGTCGAATAAAGAGGTCGTCGCCGCCTATAGAGGCCTATTTTGCAGACCTCGAGAAAACGAATTTTTCATACGGGTTAAAGAAGCCTGAGCATCGCCGGGTCAAGTGTATCGAGGTAAGAAGAGATTATGTTGAGAAATAAATCGCCACTTTTCCAAAATTTTTGTTTTCTTTTGGAGGCTAAGTGCTTATCAGATCACCCTCGTTTATCCGAAAAATCAATCAAAATTAAACCAAAAAATTTTATAATGAAAAATTCACCCACGTTCCAATCGGTTTTTGTTTCTATTCGAAATACGCGTTGAAGCATCCCAATCCGATGCCTGTTTTTTCCAACTAAGTTAACTCTACATTTATATTACTTTGGCTCCAAAAGATGGAAAATAGTGTTGTCTAGGCTAAATCTGAAGAAAATGATAATGATGATTAAGACAATTAAATTCATCATTGTGATAAACACACTTTTTCCATTGTTGAGGATAATAACCCCATTTCATTTTAAGTTTGACGATTTTCAACCACTCCGTCGATTCAGGTGATCTTCCTGAATATAAGCCTCTTCATATATGGCACTCTTCTTATAACAGGAAAATAAATCTGTGGGTTAGTATTTACCCTTGCTTGAAGAGAAAAAGTCAAGCTTGTTTCATGGAATTATTATAGCGTTGTATAACTGTCTTCCTTTGAGATTGAAGTGTCGAGATCCTCAAAGGGTGTCACCAGTCACAAGCTTTTATAAAATGGTTACTTAATTGGTCGAAGAATTCTAAAAATTCTGCTTAGGAAATGGAAAAGCGGCGGTAATTTCTGGACTCTGGTTCGATACCTGTTGCTGCACTATTCCTGCAGTGGTCTGTTGAACTGTCTGCTTAGAAACTGATGCGTAAACCCGTTGTCGTAGCTTACCTTCTGAACAAACAAAAATTCCGAGGTCGAGGTCAAAGGAATATACGGAAAATTGTAGTCGGGTGACGTCTAGTGTGTTCTGAGCTGCAATTATATGTAGGCTCAGGCAACCTTTTAACTCTTTACAGTCAGGCCATCCTGTATAGTTAGTTCGGTTAGAAGCTTGCCGAGCTTTGCCGGTTTTAGTTATTTGTTTTAAGAGCTTGCGCTCTTACACTTTGGATATCGTTTTTATTTAATTTTATGGTTTATATTAGTATTTATAAAAATATTTCATGACTTTCATGGCAACTTCAATACACATACCTTGCGCCTGAGAGTCTATTCG
Organism: Drosophila fuyamai; assembly: GCA_018153365.1. Lineage (NCBI taxonomy): Eukaryota > Metazoa > Arthropoda > Insecta > Diptera > Drosophilidae > Drosophila > Drosophila fuyamai. The sequence continues at coordinate 40,851 of JAECXW010000002.1, forward strand.
CGAATTAGATTTCTGTTATTTTGGTTGGTTAAATGTCGAGTCCCGGACCCTTTAACAAGCTTCAAACAAAACACAACATATTTTGGACAACATGTCATAAATATGTATTGGCATTAAGTTTCATCTAATATTTCTAAAAATAAATGTAAGAAATGCAATAAATGAACAAATTTATATATTTTTTTAACCTTGCAGAGGGTATTATAATTTCAGTCAAAAGTTTGCAACGCAGTGAAAGAAGCACTTCCGACCCTATAAAGTAGGATCACCAGTCGATCTAGCGATGTCCGTCTGTCTGTGTCTACGCAAACTAGTCTATCAGTTTTAAAGCTATAGGATTGAAACTTTCCAAAAAGTAGTCCTTCTATTGCAGGTAGTATATATGTCGGAACGAGCCGGATCGGGCGACTATATCATAGCTCCCATAGGAACAATCGGAAAAAAAAATTTTAAAAAAAGTATAACTTTGTTGTTCTTCATTTTTTTCACGGTTTTAAATAAATTAAAATCGGACACCTATATCATATAGCTCTCCCATTAAAAAATCAAAAAATTAAAAAAATACAAAATTAAAAAAAATAAAATAATAACTAAAAAAAATTGTGTTGGTGTTTTTCTATTTATTAAAATACTAGCGGTACCCTGCCAGGCTTCACTGTGGCATATTACTTGATTCATAAAAAAATAAGACACAGACCAAAAGTTTTCGCAACATACAATTGTCCCAGTGAGAAGCAATTTGCAATTAAATATAATCCACATAATTCCAAAGTTTGCTTCTGGGCTTCATTGATTGTTATTGCGAATGCTAATCTGAATGGGAACTGCAATCTTTTAAATTGAAAAGATGTATCGATTGGAATTATTTGAATTCTAGGGCTGAGGATATCTTCACCTTTTAATGGCCCCACCATTACTTTTGCGTCTACTACGTTGTACATCAATTTCTTGACAGCCAGTCGCGTCACCTTGCATAGATTCCGTTGATTGATGTTTCGCAGCAGGATAATTACCACACCTATCTTCAATATCAGTATGTGTGGTGCCATACACATCGTTTTTTTTTCCTTTTCTTTTGTGCTTCGCAACTTAGGCGAGTGCTGAGTAGATAAAAACCTAATTGGGACTTCAACTCATAACTTTTCGAGTACATCGGCCACGAACATACGCACATATATGTGTACAGATTCTTTTGAGATTTAGTAATTATTTACTATCTCAGAATTCTGATTTTAGTTTTGTTAAAATTGGACAACAATATATAACATATAACAACATATAACTGCAATAGAAACGATGGCAAAGTGCCGTGCAAAATCGACATAGCTTCATTGTTTTTAGGGTTATAGGCATAGAAATCGAAATGTAATCGATTTGTAATAACTGCAAGGGTCAAAGAAATATTTTGATAAATAGAAAAACAGCAAAATAAATTTTTTTAAATTTAACTATATAGAGTCCGATTACAATTTAATTCAAACCGTGATTCAGTAGTACCCAAATCCGAAATATTTCTTCTACATTTCGATAGGTATTGATAAACACAATAAAACTGCATTTTTACTTTTCCGAAATATTTAAATTTTTAAAATCGTATATAAGCGATTGTGGGCGTTAAAGGGGGCGTGGCACCTTTTTGAAACAAACTTGCGCTGCGTAGGAACTCCTAGAATCTGCATGCAAAATGCCAATCTTCTAGCTTTTATAGTTTCCGAGATCTCAGCGTTCATACGGACGGACAGACGGACAGACAGACAGACGGACAGACGGACAGACGGACATGGCTAGATCAACTCGGCTAGTGATCCTGAACAAGATTATATATACTTTATAGGGTCGGAAACGCTTCCTTCTAGCTGTTACATACTTTTGCACGAATACAATATACCCTTTTACTCTACGAGTAACGGGTATAATAAGAATATGAAAAATACCTCAAAGTAAATTTGGCACTGGGTTCAAATCCAAAAACCACAAGGGGACAAAACACGAAAAAAATAAGAGCGCGAGATCACGAATAAAATCGAATAAAGAGAGCACAAGAGAATACATCTTAATCTAAACACAACAACTTTAAGCACAACAACTTTAAGCATGCAAGAGAGAGAGAGAGGGATTTAGAGAAAAAAAACTAAAAAGTCTACCAGAAGTTCATAGAGAGTCAATTACAGTTATAAAATAGAGCGGGAGAGATTGAGAGGGAATAAAAGAGTAAATTACATTAACAAAGCTACGAGATTAAACAAATCTAATAGAAATGTTAAAATAACTATAAACACACATCTGTTTACTGGGAGATCTATTTAAAATTTCTAACACAGATATTAGGTTAAGCTTTGTAAATAAATGAACACAAAACACTCGCACAAAATCACTGAAAAAAATACAAAAACTCAGAGCACACTTGTTCACAAGCGACGCTAAATCGTTAATAAAACAATATTATAGTGCGGATACGTCTTCAAAAGTGCGAAATGAATAGAAAAAAGTTATAAAATGTATTTACAAAAAGTAAAAAAAAAAACACAAGAAACAAATCAACAAATACTTGAAAAACACCTTTAAAAATTGAACCTGATCTGAAGGACTTGAAAAGAAGGAATATTAATTGTTTATGAAGGAAGAACCAAAAATTAAAGACCCAAAGAACACAATAACTACGCGAAAAATTCGAAAGAAACGTTGAATCGTTTTATTAAGATAAAACATAAGTTTTAAGGTTAAAGTGAGAGCAAGGACTTAAATTCTGAATAATTTATTTGAAGAATTCTAAAACTTAATGATGACCAATGTTGCCAGAGAAACTTTTTTTGTCCTTATTTTTACTAAACATTTTTTTGTAGAATAATAAAGACTGGCTTAGTTAAATATGATCGGCGAAGATCTGAATTAATATTGCTTGTCAAACTCTTGGCTTTTACAATGTTCCAAATACTTTTGACGTTTATCAAGTATTATAAATTCGTCTTCTTCGACCATTTCAGAGTCACAACGTTTTCGAGAAAGGCGGTCCTTGGCAGAGCTGGGCACGTAGTCTTCTGTATCATTGCTCTGATAAACCATATAGTTGGCTTCAATATACTTTTTTGATCTTAAAAATAAAGATTATGATTTTTTGTTTTGAGGTCATTATATACATAGTACTCACATCTTTAGCAAATAAGGATCGAATGGAAAAAACGTTTCGGCCGTCTCCTCAGGCATTGATTTGTCATGACCGTAAACTGTGGCTAGTTTACGTCGAGCATTGCGTTCTAAAACAGTATGACAGTACGCCAGTTGGTAAGTTCTCGTTACGCCAGCAAAGGCCGTGGCAACTGGAGCTAGACAGTATCGCAGAGGATTTAATTGACACATAGCAATTCGGGATAGTTGAAGAGACTGAAGGAAGAGCAGATCTATAAAAAAAAGTAAAATGTCAAAAAAATAAAAATCAAGATAAGATTAAATATTTAACTCGTATATAAACTTGTATAACAGCAAGAATATGGTTTTGTAACACAGGACTATATGCGAGGGCAGTCCGATAAGTACTTAGCCTTACCGCCCGATTACGTCACTATCGCAAGAGAAATTTACTATCGTGTAGTACATTATCGTAGACGGCTACTGTCGAAATATCAGCCGAGTCGAACTCGTAGTTTTGTTTTGACTGCGCAATCGGACGTGTCCGCGGATTTTAGAAAAATGGAGAAAGTGCAATATCGGTCTGTGATTCGATTCTTGTTTTCGGAAGGGAAATCGCGCACCGAAATCAAAGAACGCTTGGATGCTGTGTACAGTGACTCTTTTCCTTCGATGGCGACCGTCAAAAATTGGTTTAACGGGTTTTGATGAGCCACGTCCAGGTGACCCGAAAACGGCTACCACGAAGGATAACGTGACAAAAATCCACGCTCTTCGTATTGGCAGACCAAATTGGTCGAATTGGGCTACGAACTGCTATCCTATCCACCATATACTCCAGATTTTGCCTTTTTGTTTCTAAACTTGAAAAATTCAAATTCAAATTTGCGTCGAATAAAGAGGTCGTCGCCGCCTATAGAGGCCTATTTTGCAGACCTCGAGAAAACGAATTTTTCATACGGGTTAAAGAAGCCTGAGCATCGCCGGGTCAAGTGTATCGAGGTAAGAAGAGATTATGTTGAGAAATAAATCGCCACTTTTCCAAAATTTTTGTTTTCTTTTGGAGGCTAAGTGCTTATCAGATCACCCTCGTTTATCCGAAAAATCAATCAAAATTAAACCAAAAAATTTTATAATGAAAAATTCACCCACGTTCCAATCGGTTTTTGTTTCTATTCGAAATACGCGTTGAAGCATCCCAATCCGATGCCTGTTTTTTCCAACTAAGTTAACTCTACATTTATATTACTTTGGCTCCAAAAGATGGAAAATAGTGTTGTCTAGGCTAAATCTGAAGAAAATGATAATGATGATTAAGACAATTAAATTCATCATTGTGATAAACACACTTTTTCCATTGTTGAGGATAATAACCCCATTTCATTTTAAGTTTGACGATTTTCAACCACTCCGTCGATTCAGGTGATCTTCCTGAATATAAGCCTCTTCATATATGGCACTCTTCTTATAACAGGAAAATAAATCTGTGGGTTAGTATTTACCCTTGCTTGAAGAGAAAAAGTCAAGCTTGTTTCATGGAATTATTATAGCGTTGTATAACTGTCTTCCTTTGAGATTGAAGTGTCGAGATCCTCAAAGGGTGTCACCAGTCACAAGCTTTTATAAAATGGTTACTTAATTGGTCGAAGAATTCTAAAAATTCTGCTTAGGAAATGGAAAAGCGGCGGTAATTTCTGGACTCTGGTTCGATACCTGTTGCTGCACTATTCCTGCAGTGGTCTGTTGAACTGTATGCTTAGAAACTGATGCGTAAACCCGTTGTCGTAGCTTACCTTCTGAACAAACAAAAATTCCGAGGTCGAGGTCAAAGGAATATACGGAAAATTGTAGTCGGGTGACGTCTAGTGTGTTCTGAGCTGCAATTATATGTAGGCTCAGGCAACCTTTTAACTCTTTACAGTCAGGCCATCCTGTATAGTTAGTTCGGTTAGAAGCTTGCCGAGCTTTGCCGGTTTTAGTTATTTGTTTTAAGAGCTTGCGCTCTTACACTTTGGATATCGTTTTTATTTAATTTTATGGTTTATATTAGTATTTATAAAAATATTTCATGACTTTCATGGCAACTTCAATACACATACCTTGCGCCTGAGAGTCTATTCGCGAATTAGATTTCTGTTATTTTGGTTGGTTAAATGTCGAGTCCCGGACCCTTTAACAAGCTTCAAACAAAACACAACATATTTTGGACAACATGTCATAAATATGTATTGGCATTAAGTTTCATCTAATATTTCTAAAAATAAATGTAAGAAATGCAATAAATGAACAAATTTATATATTTTTTTAACCTTGCAGAGGGTATTATAATTTCAGTCAAAAGTTTGCAACGCAGTGAAAGAAGCACTTCCGACCCTATAAAGTAGGATCACCAGTCGATCTAGCGATGTCCGTCTGTCTGTGTCTACGCAAACTAGTCTATCAGTTTTAAAGCTATAGGATTGAAACTTTCCAAAAAGTAGTCCTTCTATTGCAGGTAGTATATATGTCGGAACGAGCCGGATCGGGCGACTATATCATAGCTCCCATAGGAACAATCGGAAAAAAAAATTTTAAAAAAAGTATAACTTTGTTGTTCTTCATTTTTTCACGGTTTTAAATAAATTAAAATCGGACACCTATATCATATAGCTCTCCCATTAAAAAATCAAAAAATTAAAAAAATACAAAATTAAAAAAAATAAAATAATAACTAAAAAAAATTGTGTTGGTGTTTTTCTATTTATTAAAATACTAGCGGTACCCTGCCAGGCTTCACTGTGGCATATTACTTGATTCATAAAAAAAATAAGACACAGACCAAAAGTTTTCGCAACATACAATTGTCCCAGTGAGAAGCAATTTGCAATTAAATATAATCCACATAATTCCAAAGTTTGCTTCTGGGCTTCATTGATTGTTATTGCGAATGCTAATCTGAATGGGAACTGCAATCTTTTAAATTGAAAAGATGTATCGATTGGAATTATTTGAATTCTAGGGCTGAGGATATCTTCACCTTTTAATGGCCCCACCATTATTTTTGCGTCTACTACGTTGTACATCAATTTCTTGACAGCCAGTCGCGTCACCTTGCATAGATTCCGTTGATTGATGTTTCGCAGCAGGATAATTACCACACCTATTTTCAATATCAGTATGTGTGGTGCCATACACATCGTTTTTTTTTCCTTTTCTTTTGTGCTTCGCAACTTAGGCGAGTGCTGAGTAGATAAAAACCTAATTGGGACTTCAACTCATAACTTTTCGAGTACATCGGCCACGAACATACGCACATATATGTGTACAGATTCTTTTGAGATTTAGTAATTATTTACTATCTCAGAATTCTGATTTTAGTTTTGTTAAAATTGGACAACAATATATAACATATAACAACATATAACTGCAATAGAAACGATGGCAAAGTGCCGTCTTTAAATTTAACTATATAGAGTCCGATTACAATTTAATTCAAACCGTGATTCAGTAGTACCCAAATCCGAAATATTAGGTGCGCATTTGTGGGAAGTGTTGATTTTCTTCGTCCATTCGAAAAAAAAGGACGCTCAAGCGCAGCGAGAGCTGCCCTCTTAAAGGAAGGCCCAAAACCTTCGAAGACGCTAAATTGGAGGCCTTGCTCGAAGAGGATTCGTGCCAAACTCAAGAAGAGCTTACTCCAGAATTAGCAGTTACCCGTCAAGCCGTTTCCAAGCGATTGAATGCGTTGGGAATGATTAAGAATGTTTTTTATCGAAAAAAACAGTTGCGCAGCTAATAACAAAAAAAATTTGCGTAGAAACGGACGGACGGGCGGGCAGACGGGCATGGCTAGATCGACTCTCCTGGTGATACCGATCAAGAATATACATATATATACTTTATAGGTTCGAAAATGTCTCCTTCAGTGAGTTGCAAACTTTTGACTGAAGTTATAATACCCACTGCAAGGGTATAACAACGGATACAATAGTGGTGAACATGCTCCAGAACGACAGGGCAAAGAAGATGGTAACACGCCTTCAGAGGCTATAGAGGCTATGGATATAGATACATTTTCAAAATGAAACTAAGATTATTGGTCTCTACACAATTACAATTTTAAGTGTGCGATAGCGTAAACTTCCTCCGTCTGTAAAGGGAGACTTTAAAAATGTGTTACTGAAAAAAAAATAAGACATTTTCGGCTTCTAATTATAGTCGTCTTTGACTTTCAAAGTATTTTTTTTATGCGATCCGAATTTGTACTTTATTTCGTTTAATCCCATCGGTGGGCTTTATCAAAATAGGCACCTATTTGAATATATTTCTTTCGTGCACAAACTTAAAAATTAACAAAATTATTTTCATTTTGTATTTCTGTTTTGTCATTCCCTTGTGCGACATCCGTTGTAAGTCGTAGTGCTGTTTTTGTTTTTGCTTTTTGGTGCACTTTAACTAAATAACGCTCCCACTTTCTCGCTCTATTTTACCTATAACTGCTCGCTTACAAATTTAAATTTTATTGTACAGTGGTTCGAATAATTAGAATGAGTAAAGGCGCCCAACTTTCTGTTCAGTTGTGACGCTTGGCATGTGTCAAGGTTGCGAACGAGATGAAATCGTTCATGCGCGGAACTAATAGCGGCTTGATGGGGTTGATTAGTTGTTTTGGAGTTTCTAGTGATTGATTTCGCCAAGCTGATGATCTCCTCTCTGCGCTTGACTTGCAATTTAATGACCGTAATCTATTAAAACAGTCCCCTTAGCTCAAAGAAGACGCTGGTGCAAAGCAGAAAAATGAAAACACTGTGCATCCCCAATCAAAGAAACAGCAGAGTGCACCCTCGAATCAACAGCAAACCCTTTAATGTTGCTAAGATTAGCAGCTAAAAAAGATTCGGTATGCAAACAATCAGTACTGGAATGTATGCAACCAGGGACTTCTATGAATTCAGATTTGTCAGATATGGTTTCACAATTAGTGAATCCGCCTATCCCACATAATATAGCTACACCGCCAGAAGGGTCCGGACCACCGGCTCAAGTTGGCTCTGCAGAAACAATGTCTGTTCCACCAAAAACACGAAAGAGTTCAAAGATAAGATAAACAAAAAAGGAGAGCTAACTTCGGGAGGAGCCGAATATTTGTAAATTATATTCTCGCGATGCAAATCGCATATCGTAAACTAAAGTTTTAAATTAATTAAATAATTAATCTTTACGCACTAACTATAAACAAATGAGTAAGAACGTGGATCAGCGCACTCAACGACAAAAACAACAAGACGAAGCCCGTGAAAAAATTCAGAGAGAACAAGGCAAACGTCGTCTCTCTTTGGCCCGTAACAACGCCTATTTTACGGTGACGAGTAATACTCTAGAACCGAAAGTGCTTGAAGGTGCAAGTTTACTGACCGCCGAAAACCAGAGAGCTAGCTCTTGCTCTCCCGCCCTGCTCTTCACCGCTCGAACGCCATGGAGTGAGCAATGCAAGACTCCAATAGAGCTTCTGCCGCCTAGCGCAACAACAACAGAAACTACTACGACTACTACAACGGTCTCTGTCGCCAACAATGCAATAACGACTCCACCCTCTTCTTGTGCTGCGGGTAAAGCAACAACACAATCAAGTGCAAAAATCGGTGCAAACGGCAAAAACAAAGCTACGGTAGAGGAAATGACAATTCTGCAAGCGGGTTCGACCATGCAGACAGGCATGGATCGCTACATTAATATCTCCAAGCGCAAGCTAACACCCCCAAAAAACTCGTACGGCAATAAGCCCAAAATAAATCGTTCCAACAAAGGCCCTGTAAATCCCGGGCCATTAGATGAAAATAGATTTTCCATTCTGGCGGAGCCTGAAACAGAGTCTGAACAATTAGCCCCAAAGAAACTAAAGCCCCCACCTATTTTTATTCGGGAGAAGATCTCGAATGCCCTAGTCAACAAAATAGTTGAGCTCGTCGGAAAAGATAACTTTCATGTTATTCCGCTTATGAAAGCGAATATAAGCGAAACTAACTAACTAAACTAAACGATGCCAAAAAGAATTACTACACGTACCAGCTGAAAAGTTGCAAAGGTTTGCAAGTTGTGCTTAAGGGAATAGAACCCGATGTGAGGTCGAGCTGGAGCCAGACAGCAGAACTTTGAAAAAAACGCAGTGCACCCGATCTACAAGTTGTAGTACCTTATGCACCGTAGGATCACAGTGGAAGAGCCGCACAAACGGACCGGGCCAGTGCAATGCACAAACTGCCAGGAATACGGTCATACCAGGGCTTACTGCACCCTCAGGTCAGTATGTGTAGCTTGTGGAAACTGTCACGGCTCCGAACCCTGCCCTGCCAACAAGGAAGACTCTCTCACTAAAAAGTGTGTAAACTGCCAAGGAAACCACACAGCTAACTACAGAGGCTGTCCAGTCTACAAGGCGATGAAAAGTCGGATGCAACGAGCAACAACGGCACGCTCCCTGAACACACAAAACACTTACATGAGATCACAAACGACACCGGAAGTTTTCTTCGCAAAAGCAGCCAGATCATCATTTGGCCCTTCAATTACCACCAACGGAATTTCTTATGCCAGTGCTCTAAGATCAGGCACAGCTCACATAGAGCCGAAAATTGATAACATCCAGCAGGCCATGGGACAACCACAAAGTAACATGGAATCTATGATGATTACTTTGCAACAAAATATGATGGAATTTATGTCCTTCATAAAAACCACCATGCAAACCCTTATGCAAAACCAAAATATCTTACTACAAATGCTTGCAGCTCCGCAGTCCAAATAAACCATGCCTAGCCTTCGAATAACTCTGTGGAACGCCAACGGTGTTTCACGGCATAAACCTGAAATAACCCAATTTCTGAACGAAAACCACATCGACGTTATGTTGCTGGCAGAAACACATCTCACCAGCAAATATAACTTTCAAATACGGGGATACACGTTCAATGGCACCGATCATCCAGATGGTAAAGCGCATGGCGGAACTGGAATCTTAATAAGAGACCGCGTCAAGCACCACATTCACCAACGTTTTGCTAAAAATTATCTGCAAGCTACATCGATAAGATTACAGTTGGGCAACTGCAACCTTACCATTGCCGCTGTCTACTGCCCACCCCGCTTTACAGTCTCCGAAGATCAATTCATCGCCATCCTCAAAACAAAGTCTTAAAGAAGCTGGTCGCAGACTTACCAGGGCTCTAAGGCAAGAAGAAGAAAAAGCACAACGCCAGTACATTGAGAAACTTTCACCCACCAGCACTAAGCATCCCTTGTGGAGGGCCCACCCAAATCTAAGTGCGCCGGCCGAAACAGTAATCCCCATAAGAGACTCTTCAGGCAGCTGGGCCAGAAGCGACAAAGACAGAGCTAGTACATTTGCTTTACACCTTCGAAATGTTTTTCAGCCAAACCCTGCAACTAATTCATTCGCACTACCGTCGCCGTCAATTCGAATTGAATCTGAGACGGAGCCAATACTGTTTAAACCAAATGAAATTGCAAAAGTAATCAGCGAACAATTGAAACCAAATAAGGCCCCAGGCGGTGATCAAATAACTCCCAAAATGTTAATCGAACTTCCAATCTGTGCAGTTGAGGTTATTTGTAAACTCTTCAACGGGATTACACGACTTGGCTATTTCCCAAAAAAATGGAAAAAATCGGTAATAATAATGATCCCAAAGCCACGGAAAGTTCACACAATACCAGCTTCGTACAGACCGATAAGTTTACTCTCGTGTCTGTCAAAACTGCTCGAAAAATACCTTTTGACGCGCATCATTCCATATCTGAAAGAGCACAACGTTATTCCAGCACATCAATTTGGCTTTCGAGAAAGCCATGGAACAATAGAGCAAGTCAACAGATTAACAACAGAAATAAGGACTGCATTCGAGCTTTGGGAATACTGCAGTGCGGTATTCCTTGACGTTGCACAGGCTTTTGACCGAGTCTGGCTTGATGGCCTTATCCATAAAATCAGAACGATCCTGCCGGGAAACACTCACAGGATACTTGAATCGTACCTTTACAACAGAGCCTTCGCCGTGAGATGCAACACCACAACATCCGATGACTACGCTATAGAGGCTGGAGTTCCCCAAGGTAGCGCCCTTGGTCCAACTCTATTTCTCCTCTACACCGCAGATATTCCCACGAACGAGCGGCTAACTACTTCTACATTCGCAGACGATACCGCGATCATAAGTCAATCCAAATGCCCAACTCAGGCAACAGCACTACTAGCTGATCATCTCGTTGTAGTGGAGAGGTGGTTATCAGACTGGCGTATAAAAATAAATGCGCAAAAGTGTAAACACATACTGTTTACTCTTAACAGACAAACGTGTCCCCCGCTAACCCTGAATAACACGCCACTTCCACAAGCTGATGTTGTAACGTACCTTGGCATCCACCTAGACAGGAGACTTACATGGCGGAGACATATCGAAGCTAAGAAAATTCACCAAAAACTAAAATCAAACAGTCTCCATTGGCTTATAAACGCGCGCTCCCCCCTCTGCCTGGACTTCAAGGTCCTGCTCTACAATTCAACGCTTAAGCCAGTCTGGACCTACGGCTCCCAATTGTGGGGAAACGCGAGCAGCAGCAACATCGACATTATTCAGCGAGTACAATGAAAAATCCTGAGAACTATCACTGGGGCACCTTGGTATGTTCGGAACGACAACATCCACAGAGATCTTGGCATTCTACCCGTAAAAGATGAAATATCAAAACAAAAAGCGTCCTACCACACCAAGCTAACTTCTCATCCAAACCAGCTCGCCAGGGGCCTAGCCAGGGCTTCCATCCGGACCCGATTGCAACGCAATGACCTTCCAGCTCAGCAATAGTTATTAGAGCCCCTAAATTTTCGCGCCAGTCACCTTGACTGTCAGATAGTTTTTTAATTTAAGATTCTATATACTTATTGTTAGTCTCAATTCAGAGAAGATCCAATAAATAAAACGCAAATGTTCAAAAAAAAAAAATATTCTCCTAAATTTAAAAACAGCAAAACAGCATTTTCAATCGTTCAGTTATATGGCAGCAATAGGATATAGTCAGCCGATCCTTATGAAATTTGGTATTTCGGATTGATTGGTCAAAAATAAAAACCATTGATAATCCCATCTTCCTAACTTCAAAAACACCAAAGTTATGGAATTTCCGATAGTTTAGTTACATGGCAGCTATAGGATATAGTCGGCTGATCCCGGCCGTTCCGACTTATACACTGCGTGCGAAGGAAAGAAGGGTGTGTGCAAAGTTTCAATTCAATATCTTTAAAACTGAGAGACTAGTTCGCGTAGAAACAGACAGACGGACAGACAGACGGACATGCTTATATCAACTCAGGAGACGATCCTGATCAATAATTTGTATACATTCAAAAACTAAGAAGCTATGTTCCGAGAAATTTTTTTTTATCGTTTCTATGGTATCTGTAAAATATAGTCATCCGGTTTTTAAAAATATTAAAACTGTAATTGTAAAATTGTTTAAAATTGCAATATCCCTAAATGTTAAATAACAACTTCATTTATTTTTTAAAAGTTTTATGGTAGCTACAATCATTGCCGTCCGGCCTTGCAGACGTATTTATTTACCTGCAAGAGTAAGAAAAGTTTTGGAAGAGTTTCATTTAGATAACTTTACAAACACCAAAGTTATGGCATTTTTGATCAATCAGTTATATGGCGGCTATAGGATATAGTCGGTCGATGGCAAAATATAGTAAAATGGGCATATAAATCGAAATGATGCAGTGGTATATAAACTTCAGTTTGTTGCTTCCTTTCTTGTTTTTTATAAACATAAATAGGAAAGCCTTTGTACCCGTTTTAAACTAAATAATGCGGTGACCATCAATGTTTTGGTTAGCATTAACAAAATAAAAAAATAAATAACTATAACTATAGCTATAACTATAACTATTAACTAATAAAAACTATTTTTAAACATACCCTTTGAACTGGCAGTCAAATCTGTTGCACGAAAAGCAATTAAATAGAACACGGCTTGACATACAGAGTAAAAGACCAAATTGGCCTTCAATGAGCAAGCCTGGTTATTTTCATCCGATTCGTCTATGTAGGTATGAATCCACTTGCTGAACTGTTTTAAGTAGAATACTACAGTGCTAGAAAAAAGGAATGCATATTTTAGTGCTTAATTTCTATGTTGATTTGGTCTTACATTTTCTTACCTAAGTGGCAAAAACTTTCCGCGGGCTAAAAAGCTTGCCATATACCCCACCGCAGCATGGCGAATAATTGCAGCCACATTTGGATTTTGAGCTTTTTTCCAAAGCAAATTTAGAAAAGCCTCAGAATATGCCGACCGTATACTAGTCACATGAAATAAGACAAATTGCACATGATGGGTATTATGGCTGGGTAACAGAACCTCGTCGAATATATACAGTAGCATCTTAAATAAGCGATTAGCAGTCCAGCGCTGTTGATCGCTGCTGTTTTGATTAATGCGACATTTGCTATCAATGAACTTATAAAGCATGAGGAGACAGATATCTAAGGTTTGGCCGATTGGATGTTTCACCGTCTGTCCGGCATTAATCAAATTGTCCCCCGATACATTGTCGATTTGAATTATTTTATCAGCTTCCAATTTTTCATCTGCATCATCTGTTTCTACGTCGATTTGATCTCGTGGAGCGTTAACGTCTAAAACTAAAAGTCTGAAGAGCATAGAAGTTTCGGATGAATTAGATTACGAAAAACTGTACAGAAAATTTAGAAGAACAAAGTACATTAATACACCACTCATTAGCGGTAACTTTCTTTAAAATATTTTGAATTAAATATTTTTTGATATCCATGTCGAAGATCGTACAACGACAACAGAACATTCATTGATTACTTACTTTTGCAAAACCAACTGCAAGATTAGTTCCTCAAATATTGGCTTGTACTCGATAAGCCAGAGCACATTAAAAAGATATCCCGCGGTAACATGAGCTGGCTTTTTGAAATATGGAAATTTAGTGGAAATAACATCTATGACTACATCAAAAGCCATAGGCACGGCAGTTAAAATACTATTAAGTACATCATGAGTGGGTTTTAATTGAGAACGAGTACATTCCAAAGGGCATCCATTGACCCAGTCTGATCCGTCCAAGTCACCCGGAATCCAGTGGATAATTAATTTAGACACTCCTATGGGTAAATATCTATTGTGAGCCACCATTATGTCAATCCAAAACTCAGTATAAGCTTCGATTATCTCGGGAGTGCGGGTGTTCCAGTTGAGGGACAACAAAGCCTCGACAACGTTAACAAAATCTGATGTCAAATTGTGAACAATTCTTTTGGCATCTTTTAATATTAATACCACTTCGTCGTCCTTAAAAAAAACAAATCGTATTAATTAATTACAAAAAAAATGTATGCTTGACAAACATACGTTAAGTTCTGCTTCCCACAGAAAATAGGTGAACTCATTCACCAAATAAAAATTTCCTTCCTCTACAGCCACGCGTACGGATTCTGCGAGGCCTTTCTCTTTAGAAGTGCAAAATCTAACTTTGTTAGCAGCCACTATTTTGGCTCGATGGCGTTCCTCACCAGAAAACGTCTTTAAAATGGATGTTACACCTGTGGAGCTTGTCAATACGGACATTTTGCTCAGAATAAACAGAGAGCCAGTAAAATTAATTTCTAAACAAAAAGAATTTAAAAAATATATTCTAAGACAATTCGAAAAAACCTTATATAAGCTATGACCTGTTAATTAAAAGGCTCATAATAGATTTTTTTATCTCATTTACAACTTAATAACAATAGAATGCAGATATAAAACACGTTGTCGAAGGCAGAGTTACCCTCCTTTTTTAGAAAAAAAATATCATATGCACCAAAACTTAATAGAATCCATTCGTTTGAAACGGTTGGGATTTTTGACAAATGTGAAACTCCGATTCCCACAGAGCACATCCACCATCCGATGACAGCTGATCTGAACAGCTGTGGCTCATCATATTAGCCCATTGCATTACGCACAACATTTAAATTGAGCACAACAGCGTTATAAATGAAGCTTGGTGACAGACTGCAAGTGATCTACGCGAACAACCAAATCGAACTTATACGTTTGCAGATTTTTGCCAGCCTGAAGAAAACAATAGACAATATTGTTTAAATAGTAACAAATCATGTTCATTGTATATAAGTTTTTGTTTTTTGTTCTCTCGTTCTCCAAGGTGCTCCAGGTTGTAAGTACGGTATGCGCCTAGGAAAGAGTGGAGCAACATTTAATGCTGCAACACGGATGGATCAGTAGTTAATAATTATTACAAGTATAAACAGCATTTTTTGATTTGGCACATGCCCATTTGAAAAGTTACCATTATTTTTTAAATTTTCGTAGTGAATATTTCAATTTTCACTGTCAAGAAGAATAACTCTAAGTTGCACCGAATTAACATCGCTTAACTATCGCATAAAAACCTTACGGACCATCCGTTCAACGGATGGTGGATGGATGTCTGTTGGAAGATGGCATAAGGCCTAGTAGTCAGATCGATAAACGAGTACGCTAGCTTCTTTAATTTTTCTAGTAAGACCAAAATTTCGAGAGTTTTTCAGAATTAAGCGCGCTACGGTCGTACTGTTAATCAGCTGGGTTTGTTGACAATCAGTTAAAATTCAAATACCGTATTTGTGGGCAAGAGCCTTTAAAAGATATTTTCAACTACCTGCCGCTGGACAAAGATATTAAAAAACAATACAATTTAAATTTAACAGTTGTTTTTCTTTAATTTACTGACAATTATTTGATTGTTCATAGATGTGCGTCAAATTAGCGTCGGTGACTTAGCGTCGATGGCGGAACGGTGGAATGTGGAACATTGAGGCTGTTTTTATTTTTTGATTTTCTAGCTATTTAAGCACTTAATTGAAAACTTTTAGATGCAAAAATATTAAGAAAAGAAAATCCTAACTATATATGTAAGATTAAAGCATATTGGAGGTCTGGAAGTATTTCAAAAATGCATTTGAAAAATCGACTCCCCATACTCTGTAGAATATCTCAATTTACAGAGCGTGTGCCAAGTTGCACGCTACATCAGCTTAAAGGACGTTACTTCAAGAATATAAACTTAAAATTTTATAAAAATTAAACCCACAGTTTTTGAGAAAATCGCTTTACAGTGGGCAAGCCTATCAATCAGCCCATACAAAAAAGGACTAAATTGAATATGAAATAAAGTCCTTCACAGAGCGTGTGCCAAAATGCCGTATATATAGGCGTATGTAGGGATGTTTTAGTAATGTTTTTGGAAAAGTTGATAAGAAAATTTCCCACAGTTTTTGAGAAAATCGCATTACAGTTTGCGTAGTTTAAAGGGATATAAAAGTGCCGCCCACTCCATTACTTGAACCAATCGTCAGCCATTGCATAAACCAACTTATTTTCTGTCGTTTAAAATACCAATCGACGCTAACCTTTGAAAAATTCCTACGCCCCTTACAGAGCGTGTGCCAAGTCAGGAGATATTTTAAAAAATTGATAGGCAATCGAATTAACTTTGAGGAAAGTTTCTATCAATTTGAACCCACAGTTTTCTTGAAATCAATACTTTCTCATGATCACGTCAAACTTGAGCCGTTCTAGACAGCAACCATCACAAAATTGTCCGGTTCATGACAGCAACCGTCAAAAAATACCAATTCGACGCTAACTTTTAAAAAATTCCTACGCCCCTCACAGAGCGTGTGCCAAATCGGGAGATATTTCAAAAAATTGATATGCAATAGAACTAACTTCGAGGAAAGTTTCAATCAATTTGAACCCACAGTTTCCTTGGAATATTAACTCCCTCAAAAAACACGTGGATGGCTACACTTGAGCCGTTTCAGACAGCAACCATGACAGCAACCATCAAAAAATACCAATTCGACGCTAACTTTTGAAAAATTCCTACTCCCCTCACAGAGCGTGTGCCAAATCGGGAGATATTTCAAAAAATTGATATGCAATCGAACTAACTTCGAGGAAAGTTTCAATAATTTTGAACCCACAGTTTGCTTAGAATTAAAATATGTTGAGTGAATGGCCACACGGCAGCATTTCCAAGACACTTACCACTTTGAATCATCGATAGTTATTCGATATTTAGACAATTGGCGCAATATAGTTTTAAATTGTCCCTAATATACAATCTTCCTAATATTTATTCCACTATCACCCTTCCGTTGCTGAGCATTTTAGTGTACGTTTAATCAAAATCCGTTCAGCCGTTCCCGAGATATTCTTTATTTTACAATTAATTACACAAATTTAAGTTTTTTTTTGGCTCCCAGCCCTCGTTTGAATTTGCGGGAACTGTAAATGAATATGGCAAAGTTATTTATATTTCCCCGTTACTGAAATGTTTACATTTTGATCAAGTGGTTTAATATTAATATAAAAAAGTTTGATAAAACGTACACTAAAATGCTCAGCAACGGAAGGGTGATAGTGGAATAAATATTAAGAAGATTGTATATTAGGGACAATTTAAAACTATATTGCGCCAATTGTCTAAATATCGAATAACTATCGATGATTCAAAGTGGTAAGTGTCTTGGAAATGCTGCCGTGTGGCCATTCACTCAACATATTTTAATTCTAAGCAAACTGTGGGTTCAAAATTATTGAAACTTTCCTCGAAGTTAGTTCGATTGCATATCAATTTTTTGAAATATCTCCCGATTTGGCACACGCTCTGTGAGGGGAGTAGGAATTTTTCAAAAGTTAGCGTCGAATTGGTATTTTTTGATGGTTGCTGTCATGGTTGCTGTCTGAAACGGCTCAAGTGTAGCCATCCACGTGTTTTTTGAGGGAGTTAATATTCCAAGGAAACTGTGGGTTCAAATTGATTGAAACTTTCCTCGAAGTTAGTTCTATTGCATATCAATTTTTTGAAATATCTCCCGATTTGGCACACGCTCTGTGAGGGGCGTAGGAATTTTTTAAAAGTTAGCGTCGAATTGGTATTTTTTGACGGTTGCTGTCATGAACCGGACAATTTTGTGATGGTTGCTGTCTAGAACGGCTCAAGTTTGACGTGATCATGAGAAAGTATTGATTTCAAGAAAACTGTGGGTTCAAATTGATAGAAACTTTCCTCAAAGTTAATTCGATTGCCTATCAATTTTTTAAAATATCTCCTGACTTGGCACACGCTCTGTAAGGGGCGTAGGAATTTTTCAAAGGTTAGCGTCGATTGGTATTTTAAACGACAGAAAATAAGTTGGTTTATGCAATGGCTGACGATTGGTTCAAGTAATGGAGTGGGCGGCACTTTTATATCCCTTTAAACTACGCAAACTGTAATGCGATTTTCTCAAAAACTGTGGGAAATTTTCTTATCAACTTTTCCAAAAACATTACTAAAACATCCCTACATACGCCTATATATACGGCATTTTGGCACACGCTCTGTGAAGGACTTTATTTCATATTCAATTTAGTCCTTTTTTGTATGGGCTGATTGATAGGCTTGCCCACTGTAAAGCGATTTTCTCAAAAACTGTGGGTTTAATTTTTATAAAATTTTAAGTTTATATTCTTGAAGTAACGTCCTTTAAGCTGATGTAGCGTGCAACTTGGCACACGCTCTGTAAATTGAGATATTCTACAGAGTATGGGGAGTCGATTTTTCAAATGCATTTTTGAAATACTTCCAGACCTCCAATATGCTTAAATCTTACATATATAGTTAGGATTTTCTTTTCTTAATATTTTTGCATCTAAAAGTTTTCAATTAAGTGCTTAAATAGCTAGAAAATCAAAAAATAAAAACAGCCTCAATGTTCCACATTCCACCGTTCCGCCATCGACACTAAGTCACCGACGCTAATTTGACGCACATTACTTTAATATATTTTTGCAAGAAAAGGATAAGCAAACGCTTGCTACAAATTCACACCTATTGCATTTTAATGAAATACCAACTGTATTTTATTAAAGATAAGAAGTGATTCCTAAAGAGTCCGTGATGAAATTAATCTTATTGGGCTTTGTGGCAAGAAGATTTGCGACCTACGAGGAGCGTACAAAAACTGTTAAGCTGTTAAAGGCATAATGTAGAAATCTACTTTATGCTTTAGATTCTTTCTCTTTGTTACTCTGAAAATTGAGACATGGGGTCCCTACTGTCTAACTGAACACTGTTTCTACCTAAAAAATGTTACTTTGACATTCATTTTCTCCATCTTCTTTTTCGGTTAGTTTGCTGTTATTTTAACGACGGTTGCCTGCGTGAATGGTGCGCGATATTGCAACAACTGTTTTGGGTGGATGTAGGCCTAACAAGAGAGAACGCTATAGTCGAGTGCCTTGACTATTAGATACCCGTTACTCAGCTAAAAAACTTAATATAAATATGCCTTCTTGTATGTTTTTCGCCGCTCGAATCAGCTCCCGATTTTTATGTTAAAATCGGTACCCAGGGAACACCTCCAATTTGGCTAACTTGATTTGATTTGCATAGTTCTTGGGATATATGTAGTTCGGTATTGACAAATGAAAGCCATCGCAATTTCCTTTAATAAAAATCCTTATCGAGAATTAACGTTGACTCTGTTGAGCACCTTGGCCAGAGTCATCCGTTAGATGGCGCTATTGTGCCATGAAAGGCGGAAATGTAGGCGCTAGCCAGGCTTAAGCGTTTAATGGGTTTTTGGGCGTTAGAGTGGGCGTGGCAAACTTTTATTTGGCCAATCGATAGGTATTGACGAAACAAATACATATAAAAAAAAATTTTCATAATAGCATCAAAACTGTGGCCACAGCTTGTGGCTTGTGGGCGTCAGAGGGGGCGTGGCACCATTTTGAAACAAACTTGCGCTGCGTAGGAACTCCTAAAATCTACATGCAAAATGCCAAACTTCTAGCTTTTATAGTTTCCGAGATCTCAGCGTTCATACGGACAGACAGACAGACAGACGGACAGACAGACGGACAGACGGACAGACGGAGAGACGGACAGACGGACAGACGGACATGGCTAGATCGACTCGGCTAGTGATCCTGAACAAGAATATATATACTTTATAGGGTCGGAAACGCTTCCTTCTACCTGTTACATACTTTTGCACGAATACAATATACCCTTTTACTCTACGAGTAACGGGTATAATAACGATTTAAGCAAATTCACGGTCTGTCTGTCCACGCACGATACCTTAAAACCCAAATCCCACAGGTCACACCCCAGTGGTACTATTAGAATTTTTATGCCGTCTTCACACAGAGATCCATCCACCATCCGTTGAACGGATGGACCTTGGTTTTGCCGTAAATATCGATACTGTGCTGATAAGAAATAAATTTTTAACTTTTTAAAAATAATCTTTAATTTTCACCACCTTACTTACTTACTGTGCTGATAAGAAATAAATTTTTAACTTATTAAAAATAATTTTTAATTTTCACCACCTTACTTAAATAAAAAAAATCTGACGGAAAAAAAGCGTAAATGACACCACTGTCTTGATGGTGCTCTGTGAGATTTGGGTATAAACGGGA
This sequence comes from Drosophila fuyamai, assembly GCA_018153365.1. Taxonomy (NCBI): domain Eukaryota; kingdom Metazoa; phylum Arthropoda; class Insecta; order Diptera; family Drosophilidae; genus Drosophila; species Drosophila fuyamai. Next base: position 61,524 of record JAECXW010000002.1, read on the forward strand.
TTAAGTTGTCGTAAGTACTTAGGTAGAAAGTAAGAACAGGGTCCCTTTAAAGTCCACTTGCTACAGCAAGGCATTTGTTTTAAAAAACATACATATATAACGTTTTCAGATTAATCTAATCATATAATCATGCTGCGCCCATTGATCAGCATAGTTCGGCGCTCTTACGTTACCAAATTGAGCGAGCGCCAGACGTCTTTGATTGCCCGTGGATTGCCCAAGAAGGAACCGATTAAAGGAGTGCAGGACATTATAGTCGTCGCCTCTGGGAAGGGGGGAGTTGGCAAAAGCACCATTGCAGGTGGGCTAAACGGAAAATCATTCTGAGAAGTGGTGATGCTAGTTCTTTCCTTACAGCAAATTTTGCCTGCAGCATGGCAAGACTGGGAAAGCGAGTTGGTTTGCTGGACGGGGATATATTTGGGCCGACTGTACCCCTTCTATTGAATGTCCATAGTGAGCCGGATGTAAACGATCGGAATCTAATGATACCGCCGCAAAATTACAATGTAAAATGCTTGTCCATGGGTATGCTCACTCCTCCGAAAGACTCAGTGATCTGGCGCGGTCCTCTCGTCATGTCAGCCGTACAACGGCTTTTAAAGGGTGTGGAATGGGGACCGTTAGATGTCTTGGTCATAGATACTCCACCGGGAACCGGGGATGTGCATCTTTCGCTATCCCAGCAAGCACCCATCACGGGTGTTATCCTGGTAACCACTCCTCATACTGCTGCCGTTCAGGTGACCGTGAGAGGTGCAAAGATGTACGAAAAATTAAATGTTCCCATCTTTGGTGTAGTGGAAAACATGAAGTACTCCATTTGTGAAAACTGTAATCAAAGACTTGAGTTTTTTAAAGACATCTCAATGAACTTGTTACCTCGTAAGCTTATTTCCATACCGTTGCACTCACACATAGCTGAGTGCAGTGAGAGTGGTGTTCCAATTGTGATAAAGTATCCTGACAGCGAATACTCAAATCTTTTTACTCAATTGGCTAAAGAGATTTCTGAAATTCTTGATAAAAAAAAGTTTGGCAAGCCAGATTTTCATCATGGCAAATTTTAATTACAACTCCCCAAATTGTACATAGAAAATTGTGTGTTTTTTTTTAATAATACACGCAGAAATGTCTTCAAACCATTTTTGAAATATTTGATTTTACAAAATTTCTCCGAAATTTAACTGCTTCTAAAAAGTACAAATAATTTATTAGAGGTATATATGTAAATATGTAAATTACGTTTACTTCGTTTCTAATACATATGTATGTATTCAACAATCTGGGAAATTACTAAAATAATATAACTTCGTTGTTTATCTAATATACTCTGCTACATAATTTTTTCAATTTCAGAAATAAAAGAAGTGAAAATTAATAATAAAAATTATAATACCCTCTGCAAGGGTATACAGAAATAATAAAAAATCAAAATGTGTAGCTTCAATAAATATTTATACAAGATATTGTCACGACCTTAAAAATGATTATATAATCATTTAATAGGTATTTTTATACCCGTTACTCGTAGAGTAAAAGGTTATATTGTATTCGTGCAAAAGAATGTAGAAGGAAGCGTTTCCGACCCTATAAAGTATATATATTCTGGTTCAGGATCACTAGCCGAGTCGATCTAGCCATGTCCGTCTGTCCGTCTGTCTGTCTGTCCGTATGAACGCTGAGATCTCGGAAACTATAAAAACTAGAGGACTGGCATTTTGCATGTAGATTTTAGGAGTTCCTACGCAGCGCAAGTTGGTTTCAAAATGGTGCCACGCCCCCTCTGTCGCCCACAAGCCACAAGCTGTGGCCTCAGTTTTGATGGTATTATGAAAATTTTTATTGATATGTATTTGTTTCGTCAATACCTATCGATTGGCCTAATAAAAGTTTGCCACGCCCACTCTAACGCCCAAAAACCCGTTAAACGCTTAAGCCTGGCTAGCGCTTACATTTCCGCCTTTCATGGCCCGTGGTACCAATAGCGCCATCTAACGGATGACTTTGAAACATCTGGCCAAGGTGCTCAACAGAGTCAACGTTAATTCTCGATAAGTATTTCTATTAAAGGAAATTGCGATGGTTTTCATTTGTCAATACCGAACTATATCCCAAGAACTATGCAAATCAAGCCAAATTGAAGGTGTTCCCTAGGTACCGATTTCAACATAAAAATCGGGAGCTAATTCGAGCGGCGAAAAACATACAAGAAGGCATATTTATATTAAGTTGTTTAGCTGAGTAACGGGTATCTAATAGTCGAGGCACTCGACTATAGCGTTCTTTCTTGTTTTATTCTTGCAGAGGCTATTATAATTTTAGTCAAATGTTTGCAACTTAGTAAAGGATTTTGGTCAGCATCACCAGAAGAGTCGATCTAGCCACGTCCGTCAGTCCGTCCGTCCGTTTCTACTTAAACTAGTCCCTCCGTTTTTAAGCTATCTGCTTTATTGTTGAACACGCCACACAAGGATGGACCTTGTTTTCGTGTATTGACGAATTATTTTTAAAGATCCCAAAAAAAGCGGGTAGCGGGTGCTCCATTCTTGAGCAAATCAGGTGTGGTCATAGCCGATCAAAAGTTAATCCAGATGTGTAATTACAGAAGACGACCGTGTCTGTCACGGCCGAGAATCCATAAGTCTGCAAGACGTTCCCGATATCGACTTGAGGATTTACAAATCGTCTCCGTTACCGTCGGCACTCTCGTGTCCTGGAACATAACTCGGTTTTCTACATAATGGTGCCACTTCACCCCTAGCATCCTCCTGAGAGCCTTTGTAATGCACGTTTGCACCCTTTTTAGCTCCCTTAGGAGCAATCGAAAAACAAAATTTTAAAAAGTATAAATGAAAAATTAGCTAGTTATAGTAATTATAAGAACAACGAAATTTTGTGGTGGCTAAAATTTTAATTGGCAAAAAAACTAACGAAAGCGAAAACTAAAAACGTCTGTGCGACTTAACTCAATTTCAACGAATATATTTTATATTTAGATAGATTTCTTAGAGCCTAGCTTAACAAAAGTGGCGAAGACGGGGCGACTTCGCCAAGAGCGAGAGCGCCAAGAGCCCTAAACTAACTTACACAATGCTTCAAATTTTTACAACTTCATATAAAGCCTAACTCGATTAACACCTGCCCCGTGGAACACCCATCGGGCTTCAGCACATTGAAAGCGGCGGCAAATGCCTCCTCCGCTAGTCCTGACGTCGACGACTCTGACCATGCCGTCCTCCCCTGCGTGCCTGGCGACTATTCTCCCGAGAAGCCATTGTTGGGTCAGCAGGTTGTCCTCGGTCACGATGACGAAATCTATCTCGATGATGTTCAGATGCTGCTGGTGCCACTTGCCACGAATTTGCAGGCCCAGATCATATTCTCGGGACTATTGCCGCCAGAACGTTTGCCTGACTGACTAGACAAGCCGCCATCCCGCAAGCAGCTGAGACCCTCCTGGTCCGGGGTCCGTAGTGCTGGTGTGGTAAACAGCGGTCCGGCTGTCAGTTCGGTGGTGATCGCTCCGAACGGCCGGGCGTTCATTACTGCCTCGAGCGCGCTGCTCACCGCTCGTAGGAGTAGATGCTTGGCAGAGTTGACACCTGCCTCCCATAGTCCGCCTATGTGCGGAGCTCGCGGTGGTGTGAACGCAAACTTGCATCGCGTCGGCTTCCTCCTCTATCCGCTCTCGAAAGGCCTGAGAGGGCGACTTGGGGACATCCTCGGCGACCAATAAACTTTTGAAAAGCAAATAAAAAGGAATCGGAGTTTAAATTCGAAACCACTTCTAGACAAACCGCTTTGGACGAAAAACAATCGAAGAGCGCAATGTAGGACTTATACTGAGGCCTACCACGAATTTTCAATGTCGTATAGACAGGGCCAAAAAATCAACGCCACATATAGCAAACGGGCGGAGAGCACTAAGACAATCTGCGTGTAAATTTCCCATAATTTGTGTCGAGGCTTGCACTTAAAGCAGCGTATGCATGATGACAGTTCGATCTGACTGCAGTCTTCATGAGCGTTTACGATCCAAATACGCTGTCGAAGGAGACTTACAAGTCCTCGTGGACCAACATGAAAATTGGAATGGTGAAGATGTCGAACATAGCACGGCAGAAATGGGGAGTGTTTTGTTAACAGTAATGGAATCTTGCCATCGTATGAAATAAGATCATTAGCTAGTCGTTCCCAAACTCGTAACAACGAAAAGTGGCACCAAGTCCCTTGATCAATGTATTTAATCGCTGAAGTCTTGCGGAAGCTCTGGAGACTTTACGAACTTTTAACTTTCTTCATGATACTCCTGCTATTTAATATCTCGACAATTATTGGAAAAACTTCTTTATATTCAGATTTTTTCAATTACTTTACTTTTGTCTTTTTATTTTCATATGAAGCGGAACATATAAACCAATACCCGGATCAGTTTAAGGTGTGATGCAAATCCCTCGATGACATCAACAAAATCCAAATTTCTTACAGCAGAGGTTAGCCCGACCGCAGTCTTTCTCGATTCTTGTAGTAGGTCTTCTTCCAGCTTTCATCTTCCTCTTTTAAATACGTAAAACATATCGACTCCATGATTTCGTCGACGTCACAACCTCTTGATCCAATATCTGCTGGGTTCTGTTTCGTAGGAACATGCCGCCATGTAGCTTCACTAGATACTCTTGAATCTCCGCAACTCTAGCCTGTGAGCAAAGGAACCAGAAAAGAAAGGTGTTGGTGCTGGTTTATTAATTCTCTCAAATATATCCTTATCGCTTCTGTTTTGCTTCCCTTTGTCGCTGTCCTTTACTGCGTCGCTCCTGACTTGTTGCTGCGTCGCTCCTGGCTTGCTGCTGCGTTGCTTCGGCTTGCTGTTCCGGGTGACTGAGATCGGGACGGCTCCACCAAAACCCTGGATGTTATGCGAACCTCCCTACCGGTGCCGGCAATGTGTATCGCCTAGCAGGTGAAACGAAGTTTCGCCTTATCGCCTTGCCACCTTTATCGCCTGGCTCCCGGAGTTCAGCCTGGACTTTGTCGGCAAGGTGTATCGCCTAGCAGGTAGAACTAAGTTCTCCCTTATCGCCTAGCCACCTTCATCGCCTGGCACCGCGCAAAGACTCCCTATGTTTGATTTGACCATGACCTCGCGCCGTCCTTTTATAGGCGCTGTAGGTGCCGAATTTCCCTTGCCGAGCTCGGGTCTAAGGTCCACTGAAGTACCGTTCATTCACGGTGTGTCCTTTTTATCCGGGTCCGAAGTCCACCAATTCACCGTATGACCTCGTTGCCCTTGCCGGACTCGGCATTTCATTCACGTGAAAAGGGTAGCTTTACGAGTGGTGTAGGTTTAACTTGAAGCGTCTTAACACGTTCTGCCCAGGAGTTCGACTCTATTGCGACTACTTTTAATTACAGAGTCTGGTAACAGAAGGGATTTATCGATACTATTCTAGGGACGACGAGTATTCTCGACCAACACAAGGTCTCCAAGGCTGTAAACAGTAGCTCGATGATCGTTGACAGTTGTCGCAGCATCTGCTCTAAGCTGTTTCAATTCCGCATCGATTAGCATCTTTTGGGCCTGGCTTTGAATAATGTTGGTTATGGCGTTCTTCAAGATAACTCGGGGTTCAAACCCGTACAGGAGCTGAAATGGGGAGCACTTAGTAGTACTATTTACAATGGTATTGATGCTCCACTGGATTGATCGAATGTTGTCATCCCAACGCTTGTCGATGTCATTCGATGGCAACAACATTGACAAGATGATTCGGTTTGTTCGCTCTGCGTGACCATTGGCTCTGGTTTTCCTTACAGCATTTAAGATATGTTTTACATTGTTTGATTCGCACTATTTTTGAAGTCTTTGGATGTAAAAGCTGTTCCACGATCGGTGACAATGCGATCTGGTATTCCCAGGTAGCTGGTTACCTCTTGCAGGACATCCAGGACATGTTTGGTTGCTGTACTTTTTACAGCTCGTACAATGGTGAATTTGGTGAATGCGTCGACTATCACGAGCATATGCTTTTTCCCTTGGAACTCTTTGGAAATGGTCCCAGATGGTCCATATGTATTGTGGAAAAGGGGATCGGCTTGTTGTCATCGTAGTGGTATTGACCTTCCTGACGTCCACCTGGTGTTTTATAAAACGCACAGCCCACACATGACTTGATGTAGTGTTGTATGCACATATTTCGAGCTTCCACTGTACCAAGAGTACTAAAGGGGTACACACTGTAACACTTTGTTGCAATGTTTACATAATTCAAAGTCCCGGTCATAAACCTAAGTGGCCGAAATACGAACCGATCGCTATGCCCTGGCCCGCACACAGAAATTGCTAGTGTCAGCATAATTATAACACGAGCGGACCTCATGTATGTGCATATACCTCCGCTCTGTTGTACCTCCGCCGCTGTTGGCAGCGCAGCTGCGAGACTTGGACTTCTTTAGCTCCTAAGTCATATTCATTAGAATAAAAACTCCTGAGAGCTCGAAGGGGCAACAACAGCTGCTCCAGCTAACAAAGTAAAAAACAAATAAAGTAACATAAAAAACCTAAAAACTATATTATTGAACAATTAAATGGGTTTGGATACAACATGGCGACCGTGAAGTTCGAGCCCAAATTCGGAAAATCCAGACAAGGTGGGCAACAGCAGTAGCCGATGGAACTGATGGAACACCGAGGGCGAAACAACTACACAAGTACTCACTGCTAGAGTGAGTAGAGTGTGATGTGTGCAAAACGTAGTGGCGTAGTGAAAAGATTAAAAGCCACAAGGGCTGTATTAAAAGCTGCTGAAAAGCGGAAATGAATTAGGTTGGAACAACTCGGTAAAAATACATACCGAAGTTGAACATATAAAAAATGTACTAGCAGAACGAAAAAATCAAATCACAGGCACACACACATCCACCTACCCTGTAATTCAAAATATTGCCAAGCTTAACCGAAAACTGCCTCCACCAGAAAAATTCAAGATTAACAAGCTGAAGAAGAAGTGTCCGAACGACTGCGAGGGACCGTTGTGCTCACCCCATTGCGAGTACACCTGTGCAGCCAGCACCGGTGCCCCGCCATTGAGGTACAGCCTGTGCAGCCAGCACCGGCACCGTTTTACGCACCAAAAGAACCAAGGATCAGTGAACCGACAGCTCTCATTGCGCTCATTGCACTGCGTTGCATAATTTTTTTATATTGCACTACGATGCATATTTTTTTTATATAATATTAAAACTAATGTAAAATTGAGTGACATTAAAGTTGCTCGATTAGCGTGTGGCCCGAAAACCATACAAAAACTAGGCAGGTTACTATGTAAAAATTATTTTCTTATTTATGAATGTTATTCCTTATAGCCAAATAAAACAATCTCTTATCTTATGAGCGAATATAAATGACAAATTACCAAACAACTTAACTACACACTAAAAATAAATAAGGATTTACTTTACACACTTCTAAAAAAATACCCAAAATGGGTCTAGTAGGTGTACAAGAAGTGGATTCAACTGCTAACGTAATCAACAAAATTGAATCAAAAAATATTAATACCGATTTAACAAACATCTTATTATCAATAATTGTTTTCATTATGAGCGCATTCATTTTGTATAAAGCCTATACGCCACACAATAAGTGCATATCAAAAACAGCTGTAAACAGAAGCCAGGCTAACGATCTGGATAAGATAAAAATTAATAAAGCGCGAACAATTGTTATGTTTTAAAAAATACAAATTAAATAAAAATATGTATATGTACACAGTGATATATTGAAAAGGAGAACCAAATGTTACCAATGAAAAAATGACCTTATTTTGAATTATTATTATTATTATTATTATTATTATTATTATTATTATTATTATTATTATTATTATTATTATTATTATTATTATTATTATTATTATTATTATTATTATTATTATTATTATTATTATTATTATTATTATTATTATTATTATTATTATTATTATTATTATTATTATTATTATTATTATTATTATTATTATTATTATTGAAAATAAAATAAAAACAACTAACAACTTAAAATGAATACACGGGATTGTATTATAATTACTATCGATGAGGAACCAAATTTTGAGAATAGGGTCTTTATTAATTTCATATTTAGCATATGAATATATAACAAGTGAGAACGCTATAGTCGAGTGCCTCGACTATTAGATACCCGTTACTCAGTTCAAATTATCAATTTGAATTCGGCGATCTCTTAGAGCTGGCAGCTTCACAGCACGAGCATCAGCACGAGCGCTTCTTTAGCGCAGGCAGATTTAGTCCTGCACCAACAGCTGTGTTTATGTTTATGTTTTTGAGTGCAATGCTTACATACATACACACACACGTTATTGTTTGACTCAGACCTCCAATTTGGCTAACTTGATTTGATTTGCATAGTTCTTGGGATATAGTTCGGTATTGACAAATGAAAACCATCGCAATTTCCTTTAATAGAAATCCTTATCGAGAATTAACGTTGACTCTGTTAAGCACCTTGGCCAGCTGTTCCAAAGTCATCCGTTGGAAATGTAAGCGCTAGCCAGGCTTAAGCGTTTAACGGGTTTTTGTGCGTTAGAGTGGGCGTGGCAAACTTTTATTAGGCCAATCGATAGGTATTGACGAAACAAATACATATCAATAAAAATTTTCATAATAGCATCAAAACTGAGGCCACAGCTTGTGGCTTGTGGGCGACAGAGGGGGCGTTGCACCATTTTGAAACAAACTTGCGCTGCGTAGGAACTCCTAAGATCTACATGCAAAATGCCGATCTTCTAGCTCTTATAGTTTCCGAGATCTCAGCGTTCATACGGACAGACAGACGGACAGACAGGACAGACGGACAGACGAACATGGCTAGATTGACTCGGCTGGTGATCCTGAACAAGAATATATATACTTTATAGGGTCGGAAACGCTTCCTTCTACCTGTTACATACTTTTGCACGAATATAATATACCCTTTTACTCGACGAGTAACGGGTATAAATAGGTACAATCACTAACCATACAACATATAGACTGGTCATTTCATACAAGCAATATGGACACTCAAAAATCTTTCCGGGAGGCCCCAGAGCTGTTAGTGGCAGGCACCAGCCGAGTCGTTTCTGTCCGCACCCCTAAAATTCAATCGTCGGTAGGGTATGCATGAGAATAAGAATAAGAATGAGAGGGAAAAAACCCGAAGGCACACGAAGTGTCTGGGGCCTTCCACTAACAGCTCTGGGGCCTCCCGGAAAGATTTTTGAGTGTCCATATTGCTTGTATGAAATGACCAGTCTATATGTTGTATGGTTAGTGGTACAATATAGCTTTTTCTCTACTAATACATTGCTTAAATACACAAAAAGCAATAGTATTGAGTACCATTCCAGGTATAAAAGTAAGATCAGTCATAAACAATGAAATACTTGCAAGAACACTTTTATTGATGGTTTCAAAGAAATAAATCGTACTCCATTAAATAATGGAATGGAATGAGTTATATATGGAACTAAATAAATTAAAAATTGATTTTGTCAAATCTTATAAGTCAGCAAATTACTGTAAATAAACATGCTGAAATATTAGTAAACCGCTTCAACACAGCGCGTATACTAATGCGTGACCAGAGAGACCGGCTTGACAAAGCCCATTGGTTTCAAATATCTATGTTCTTGCTCAAATTGCGATCGAACTTAATATTTATTAAACAAAATCACAATTAAACAATTTCCGTTGAATACTCCATTGACTGTATAAACAAAGACCAATATAAACTCTAAGATGCGTAACGCCATACGATTTTTTTGCACACGAATTTTTTGTGCTGGCTTTTCAACTGGCTTTTCGTTCTCAGCCCAAAAGCCAGCGAGAGAGCGCTCTAGAGCCAGCCTCTCTCTTGCACGCATACTGCGACAGCCGACGACTGTATGTTTGCACATGTATTCACAAGCGAAGAAATTCGCTGCAACGCGCTGTCGAAATATACTCTTTATTTTTAAATTCTAATATTATTAAAAATACTTATTTTGTATTGCCTTAATATGATAATTATTCGAATGTAGAATATTTTTTAGTAATGACCATATATATCTAAGTATATAAAAATACATAATTTATTTCATACATGACTTCACTTTGGAATAATTGTCATTAGGGTATTCAGCGTGCGACATGTGAACGATTTTTAGAGGCCTCAATTTTGCGATTGAACAGGATGAATATTTTTATATTTATTGTCTTTTAAATATATAGATTTAAAAATATGTGGTCTTTTTATATTATTTAAAAGGCCCAAAATCATTAAAACTAATTTTATTTTATATACGAAATACTAAAAATGAATAACTTACCTAAAAAATAAAATATACTTGTATAATATTTAAATATACTCCTAAGTTAGCTAAATTTTGAAAATTAAACCAACCCCGTAAAAATAAATAATAAATATTTTTATATGTATTTGTATATTAACTATTTTATTTATAAAACATACTTAATAATTAAAATAGTTAATATGTTAAATATTCTATTAAATAAATTAAATAATTTATATATTGAATATACTATTTAATAATTAAAATAGTTAATATATTAAATATACAAAAAAATATCAATTTACATATTTAAATTAAAGCTAAAAACATAACTTTTAATGCAAAACATTTAAAACTGCTTGGTTAAATAAGAAAATATTTAAATGCAGGTTAATAATATAAGATAAGATGTTATTCTATTTACTTTAAATATTTTAAGTCATTAAATCAAAGTTTAATATATTTAAATAAAAATTTAATTTAATATTTCCATTTTAAAGTTAATAAAAAACAACCATGGATAAAAAGTAAAGCGAAATATATTTAATTAAATATCCTTTAAATATATTCAATTCAATCATAGTATATTCAAATCTATTAAACTTTATTGAAATATTTTTAAATTTAATCAAACAGTTTTATATGTTTTACATTAAAAGTTATGTTTTTAGCTTTAATTTAAATATGTAAATTGAAACTATGAATTAAATATGCCGATATTCGTTTTTAAGGTATATAAAAAAATTGTACATCAAGCTTTATTGCCATATATACATTAATGCAATTTAAATAAACATCCTGGTAATCGTAGACGTTTTTTTGACACACAATTAGTTTCGTAGTCCCGAAATGATTTCTGGCCGAAAATCGTCTTCTCAAACAAGTACGCACACATACGCACTTCCTTATTCGTGCAATTCTATTTTTAGATTTTTACGCTCTCAACCTTGTGCGAGCGGAGAGAGCGGAATTTTCGTTGCCACCAAAAAACAAGCTGCATATTGCAAAACCAATGTATGGCCGTTACGCATCTTAGAGTTTATATTGGTCTTTGGTATAAACTAGAGACGAGCAAGAATTATCAGATTCACCAGCACTTGAGCCGGATGATACAGATGTCCTCGTCTCTACAGGTCCCGAAATAGAGGAAAAGGATATTAATAACCTCACCATTCCCGCCGTCCTTATTGAATCTGAAGTATCAGATCAGGCCTTAACAGACTCCGATACAAACGATAGCCTTATAGAAGAAAAACCGACCACGATGGCTGACGAAACCCTATAAATATAATATATATATATAAAAGATATCTCGAATGCCAACCCGGAGTTTAACGGTCAAAAGATACATCTTCAAAGATTCATAATAGCCTTGAAGTTGGTTAACTTGATTAAACACACATTCGAAGATTTGGCTGTAGAAGTCGTTAAATCAAAAATTATAGGATCTACACTGTACAAGGTACAGAATGAAATAACAATAAATGCAATCATAAAGAAATTGCAAGACACTATAGTCGGCGAAACATCCGACGTACTTAAAGCTAAAATGACGAAAATAAGCCAGAAAGGCAAAACAGCCGAAAAATTCACAACTGAAATAGAAAACCTTTGTAAGCTCCTCGAAGAGGATAATGCAAGAGGTTTGCTTAGCAAGCTCACTAAAATGTATTCCGATAGCCTTTCCTTTGCATCTCATATTATTGTGTTTACAGAAACTTGGTTAAAGCCGGAGATCTTTAGCTCCGAAGTTTTTCCATGTAAGTACACAATATATAGGTATGACCGTCCCTCTAGACGGGGAGGTGAAGTTTTAATTGGAGTTGATTCAAATCTCCCGTCAGAGGAGGTATATTTTGAGGAATTCAATACCACTGAATTTATTTTTGTAAAATTATTGCTTCCTGGTAGCTCTATATACTTAACTTGCTCATATATTCCGCCGTTGTCTGAACTTTCTGATTATTTAAATCAGCTTTCCGTTATTAAGTCGGTTGCAAATAAGCTTTCCGATAGGGATCAGTTGGCAGTTCTAGGTGATTTTAATATACCTGGAGTTACCTGTTCCATTGAGGATGGATCGAATGTCTTACTACCTACAGCACAGCATGATTTTATTGACGGCCTGCTTGACATATCCTTATCTCAATTAAACCATGTTCGAAATTCACTAGGTCGCCTTCTTGATTTGTGTATAGTTCACATTTCTTGTTCAAGGTTATATAATTTTTAGTTTGGAAATAATAATATATAAAGCTATCAGTATCAAAACTTGGAATCAACTCACAGCCAAAAGCACTGGTTAACAATATTAATATGCATTTTTATTACTTTCTAATAACTTTAAACTGATTTGCTAAGATTTATTGGGGCTCCCCAAGTGGCCCCAATCGCTTCCAATTGGAAAAAAAAGCAATTTTCTTTTCAAAAATTCTGGACGCTAAACCGTTTAAGACATTATAAATGTTTAAAAAATTTGACCGCTTAGATTTAAAGCTTTTTACTATTTTTAACACCCGTTCTAAAATTACAATTTATCCAAAAATATCTTCAAACGTCGAAAAATGGCACCTCTAAACTGAGTATCAAAAATTCCTTTATGAAATTTTTTTCTTATGCTTTAACGATTCATCTGATGGTCTCACCAAAGCTCTAGCTATCATCTAAACAAAGAAACTAAGCAAAAAGTCAATCTATTATTGAATTTAAGTGTCTCCATAAGCATCATACGTTTTCTGCCTGCATATTGCTATCTCTATCTGCATTTTCATACAAATTGTCAACAAATGATTCCGTCTCCCTCCCTCTCCCACTGCCTTGCATTTCCCTGCGCTTCCTTAAAAATATAAAATGAGCTTTAATACGGTTTTAATTTCTGTAGACTTTAGTTTATAGTTATTGGTGACCCACCCCCCACCAAAGTGCCCCATGCTCATTCAATTAGAAAATGAAATCCTGTACGCTAAACCGTTAAACCAATCGATACCGTGTTTTCGCTAAAAAATAGTTAAAAGCATAATAAATGTTTAAAAAATATGACGGCTTCAATTTTTAACTTTTTAATATTTTTAATACCCATCTCTTTTCCAGCCACTGATTCTGCTTTATGATTGTCATTTTTTTCTTCGAAATACCATTACAAAAAACAAGAAAGGAAAGCTAACTTCGGGCGGAGCCAAAGTTAAAATACTTTTGCAGAATATTCTGTAAAATATAATTTCCAAAATTATTCATATGATGCATTCTTAACACTCATAAAAATCCCAACTTTCTAATTTTAAAAACCCCAAAGTAATAGCAATTCCAATCGTTCAATTACATTGTAGCTATAGAATATAGTCGGCCGATCCTTATGAAATTTGGAATGTCGGATTGATTGGCAAAAATTAAAACCGATAGAAAATCCCAACGTCCTAACTTAACAAACACCAAAGTTATGGCATTTCCGATCAATCAGTTATATGGCGGCTATAAGATATAGTAGGCCGATCCTTATGAAATTTGGTAGGTCGGATTAATTGGCCAACAATAAAACCCATAAAAAACCCATCTTCCTAACTTTACAAACACTAAAGTTATGGCATTTCCGATCAATCAGTTATATGGCAACTATAAAATATAGTTGGCCGATCCTTACGAAATTTGGTAGGTCGGATTGACTGGCCAAATATAAAACCCATAGAAAATCACAAATTCTTAACTTTACAAACCGCAAAGTTATGTTATTTCCGATCAATCAGTCATATGGCAGCTAAAGGGCTATCTCTGCCATTCCGACTTATATACTGCGTGCAAAGGAAAGAAGGGTATGTGCAAAGTTTTAATTCGATATCTTTAAAACTAAGAGACAAGTTCGCGTAGAAACAGACAGACGGACAGACAGACGGACAGACAGACGGACAGACAGACGGACAGACAGACGGACAGACAGACAGACGGACAGACGGACATGCTTATATCAACTAAGCAGGTGATCCTGATCAAGAATATGTATACTTTATTGGGTCGGATATGTCTCCTTCACTGCGTTGCATACTTTTGACCAAAATTATAATTCCCTCTCCAACGGTATCTCTATATATAAAGCTATCAGTAAGAAAACTGGGAATCAACGCACAGCCAAAAACACTGGTTAACATTATTAATTTGCATTTTTATTACATTCTAATAACTTTAAACTGATTTGCTAAGATTTATAGGGGCTCCCCAAGTGGCCCCAATCGCTTCCAATAGGAAAAAAGTTCCATTTTCATTTCAAAAATTCTGGACGCTAAACCGTTTAACCAATCGAATCCATGATTTTGCCCAAAAATAGGTAAAGACATTATAAATGTTTAAAAAATTTGACCGCTTAGATTTAAGGCTTTGTACTATTTGTAACACCCGTTCTAAAATTACAATTTAGCCAAAAATACCTTTAAACGTCAAAAAATGGCACTTCTAAACTGAGTATCGAAAATTCCTTCGGTAAAGTTTTTCCTTAAGCTTTAACGATTCATTTGATGGTTTCACCAAAGCTCTAGCAATCTTCTAAACAAAGAAACTAAGCAAAAAGTCAATATATTATCGAATTTAAGTGTCTCCATAAGCATCATACGTTTTCTGCCTGCATATTGCTATCTCTATCTGCATTTTCATACAAATTGTCAACAAATGATTCCGTCTCCCTCCCTCTCCCACTGCCTTGCATTTCCCTGCGCTTCCTTAAAAATATAAAATGAGCTTTAATACGGTTTCAATTTCTGTAGACTTTAGTTTATAGTTATTGGTGACCCACCCCCCACCAAAGTGCCCCATGCTCATTCAATTAGAAAATGAAATCCTGTACGCTAAACCGTTAAACCAATCGAAACCGTGTTTTCGCTAAAAAATAGTTAAAAGCATAATAAATGTTTAAAAAATATGACGGCTTCAATTTTTAACTTTTTACTATTTTTAATACCCATCTCTTTTCCACCCACTGATTCTGCTTTATGATTGTCATTTTTTTCTTCGAAATACCATTACAAAAAACAAGAAAGGAAAGCTAACTTCGGGCCTAGCCGAAGTTAAAATACCCTTGCAGAATATTCTGTAAAATATAATTTCCAAAATTATTCATATGATGCATTCTTAACACTCATAAAAATCCCAACTTCCTAACTTTAAAAACACCAAAGTAATAGCAATTCCAATCGTTCAGTTACATGGTAGCTATAGAATATAGTCGGCCGATCCTTATAAAATTTGGCATGTCGGATTGATTGGCAAAAATTAAAACCGATAGAAAATCCCAACGTCCTAACTTAACAAACACCAAAGTTATGGCATTTCCGATCAATCAGTTATATGGCGGCTATAGGTTATAGTAGGCCGATCCTTATGAAATTTAATAGGTCGGATTAATTGGCCAACAATAAAACCCATAAAAAATCCCATCTTCCTAACTTTACAAGCACTAAAGTTATGGCATTTCCGATCAATCAGTTTATGGCAGCTATAAGATATAGCTGGCCGACCCTTACGAAATTTGGTAGGACTGTCCAAATATAAAACCCATAGAAAATCCCAACTTCCTAACTTAACAAACACCAAAGTTATGGCATTTCCGATCAATCAGTTATATGGCAGCTATAGGATATAGTCAGCCGATCCCGCCCGTTCCGACTTATATACTGCGTGCAAAGGAATGTGCAAAGTTTCAATTCGATATCTTTAAAACTGAGAGACAAGTTCGCGTAGAAACAGACAGACGGACAGACAAACGGACAGACGGACATGCTTATATCAACTCAGGAGGTGATCCTGATCAAGAATATATATACTTTATAGGGTCGGAGATGTCTCCTTCACTGCGTTGCACACTTTTGACCAAAATTATAAATGCCTCTGCAACGGTATCTCTATATATAAAGCTATCAGGAAGAAAACTGGGAATCAACGCACAGCCAAAACCACTGGTTAACATTATTTATTTGCATCTTTATTACATTCTAATAACTTTAAACTGATTTGCTAAGATTTATAGGGGCTCCCCAAGTGGCCCCAATCGCTTCCAATTGGAAAAAAGGTCCATTTTCCTTTCAAAAATTCTGGACGCTAAACCGTTTAACCAATCGAATCCGTGTTTTTGCCCAAAAAAAGTTAAAGTCATTATAAATGTAGTGTTATTGAATTACTCGAGGTCATACGTTGGTTATATTTTAATTTCTCTTATAACACAACGTTTTTATTCCACTTAACTTTCATCACACTTACACTCCCTGGGGAGTGAACCCGACTATGATAGGACTAGCTAGTTTCGTCTGCACGTCACCTCAGACTCATCAGCTATCTACGGGGATGGAAGCAGAGCGTCAGAAACTCCCCAATGTTACGATCAGAGAAGCTTTTGGCAATTGTTAGTTGCCAAAGTTCATTGGTTTTAACATAGGTGGAGTTCTGTCGTTAAAGCTTCTATCAGTGTGTGAAGGTTTTCAGTGTTTTGTCTGTTGAAAAACCTTCGGTTTTTTCGATATGCAGACTGGTAAATACAACAAATAGTTGAAGATTGTTTTTAATTGCTGAATTTTTGGGCGAGTGGATCCCTTTTGTTTATGTTGGTTTTGTATCGACCTGTATTTACCAGTCTGCATATCGAAAAAACCGAAGGTTTTTCAACAGACAAAACACTGAAAACCTTCACACACTGATAGAAGCTTTAACGACAGAACTCCACCTATGTTAAAACCAATGAACTTTGGCAACTAACAATTGCCAAAAGCTTCTCTGATCGTAACATTGGGGAGTTTCTGACGCTCTGCTTCCATCCCCGTAGATAGCTGATGAGTCTGAGGTGACGTGCAGACGAAACTAGCTAGTCCTATCATAGTCGGGTTCACTCCCCAGGGAGTGTAAGTGTGAGGAAAGTTAAGTGGAATAAAAACGTTGTGTTATAAGAGAAATTAAAATATAACCAACGTATGACCTCGAGTAATTCAATAACACTACAATTATTGTTTAACAGGTCGATACAAAACCAACATAAACAAAAGGGATCCACTCGCCCAAAAATTCAGCAATTAAAAACAATCTTCAACTATTTGTTGTATTTACCAGTCTGCATATCGAAAAAACCGAAGGTTTTTCAACAGACAAAACACTGAAAACCTTCACACACTGATAGAAGCTTTAACGACAGAACTCCACCTATGTTAAAACCAATGAACTTTGGCAACTAACAATTGCCAAAAGCTTCTCTGATCGTAACATTGGGGAGTTTCTGACGCTCTGCTTCCATCCCCGTAGATAGCTGATGAGTCTGAGGTGACGTGCAGACGAAACTAGCTAGTCCTATCATAGTCGGGTTCACTCCCCAGGGAGTGTAAGTGTGATGAAAGTTAAGTGGAATAAAAACGTTGTGTTATAAGAGAAATTAAAATATAACCAACGTATGACCTCGAGTAATTCAATAACACTACAATTATTGTTTAACAGGTCGATACAAAACCAACATAAACAAAAGGGATCCACTCGCCCAAAAATTCAGCAATTAAAAACAATCTTCAACTATTTGTTGTATTTACCAGTCTGCATATCGAAAAAACCGAAGGTTTTTCAACAGACAAAACACTGAAAACCTTCACACACTGATAGAAGCTTTAACGACAGAACTCCACCTATGTTAAAACCAATGAACTTTGGCAACTAACAATTGCCAAAAGCTTCTCTGATCGTAACATTAGGGAGTTTCTGACGCTCTGCTTCCATCCCCGTAGATAGCTGATGAGTCTGAGGTGACGTGCAGACGAAACTAGCTAGTTCTATCATAGTCGGGTTCACTCCCCAGGGAGTGTAAGTGTGATGAAAGTTAAGTGGAATAAAAACGTTGTGTTATAAGAGAAATTAAAATATAACCAACGTATGACCTCGAGTAATTCAATAACACTACAATTATTGTTTAACAGGTCGATACAAAACCAACATAAACAAAAGGGATCCACTCGCCCAAAAATTCAGCAATTAAAAACAATCTTCAACTATTTGTTGTATTTACCAGTCGGCATATCGAAAAAACCGAAGGTTTTTCAACAGACAAAACACTGAAAACCTTCACACACTGATAGAAGCTTTAACGACAGAACTCCACCTATGTTAAAACCAATGAACTTTGGCAACTAACAATTGCCAAAAGCTTCTCTGATCGTAACATTAGGGAGTTTCTGACGCTCTGCTTCCATCCCCGTAGATAGCTGATGAGTCTGAGGTGACGTGCAGACGAAACTAGCTAGTTCTATCATAGTCGGGTTCACTCCCCAGGGAGTGTAAGTGTGATGAAAGTTAAGTGGAATAAAAACGTTGTGTTATAAGAGAAATTAAAATATAACCAACGTATGACCTCGAGTAATTCAATAACACTACAATTATTGTTTAACAGGTCGATACAAAACCGTCATTATAAATGTTTAAAAAATTTGACCGCTTAGATTTAAGGTTTTGTACTATTTGTAACACCCGTTCTAAAATTACAACTTAACCAAAAATACCTTTAAACGTCGAAAAATGGCACTTCTAAACTGAGTATCGAAAATTCCTTCGGTAAAGTTTTTCCTTAAGCTTTAACGATTCATTTGATGGTTTCACCAAAGCTCTAGCTATCTTCTAAACAAAGAAACTAAGCAAAAAGTCAATCTATTATCGAATTTAAGTGTCTCCATAAGCATCATACGTTTTCTGCTTGCATATTGCTATCTCTTTCTGCATTTTCATACAAATTGTCAACAAATGATTCCGTCTCCCTCCCTCTCCCACTGCCTTGCATTTCCCTGCGCTTCCTTAAAAATATAAAATGAGCTTTAATACGGTTTTAATTTCTGTAGACTTTAGTTTCTAGTTATTGGTGACCCACCCCCCACCAAAGTGCCCCTTGCTCATTCAATTAGAAAATGAAATCCTGTACGCTAAACCGTTAAACCAATCGATACCGTGTTTTCGCTAAAAAATAGTTAAAAGCATAATAAATGTTTAAAAAATATGACGGCTTCAATTTTTAACTTTTTACTATTTTTAATAGCCATCTCTTTTCCACCCAATGATTCTGCTTTTTGATTGTCATTTTTTACTTCGAAATACCATTACAAAAAACTAGAAAGGAAAGCTAACTTCGGGCGGAGCCGAAGTTAAAATACCCTTGCAGAATATTCTGTAAAATATAATTTCCAAAATTATTCATATGATGCATTCTTAACACTCATAAAAATCCCAACTTCCTAACTTTAAAAACATCAAAGTAATAGCAATTCCAATCGTTCAGTTACATGGTAGCTATAGAATATAGTCGGCCAATCCTTATGAAATTTGGCATGTCGGATTGATTGGCAAAAATTAAAACCGATAGAGAATCCCAACGTCCTAACTTAACAAACACCAAAGTTATGGCATTTCCGATCAATCAGTTATATGGCGGCTATAGGATATAGTAGGCCGATCCTTACGAAATTTGGTAGGTCGGATTAATTGGCCAACAATAAAACCCATAAAAAATCACATCTTTCTAACTTTACAAACACTAAAGTTATGGCATTTCCGATCAATCAGTTTATGGCAGCTATAAGATATAGCTGGCCGATCCCTCCCGTTCCGACTTATATACTGCGTGCAATGTAATGTGCACAGTTTCAATTCGATATCTTTAAAACTGAGAGACAAGTTCGCGTAGAAACAGACAGACGGACAGACAGACGGACATGCTTATATCAACTCAGGAGGTGATCCTAATCAAGAATATATATGTATACTTTATAGGGTCGGAGATGTCTCCTTCACTGCGTTGCACACTTTTGACGGTATCTCAACGGTATCTCTATATATAAAGCTATCAGGAAGAAACTGGGAATCGCACAGCCAAAACCACTGCACTATGGGGTATTTGCCCGATTTTTTGGAATAAATTAATAACTCGCGAACTATGCAACATATTTCAGTGAGGTTTTTTTTATAGTGTTCTTCATACCTATACACACCTGTTGGAAAAGTGAAAGTATACCCCACACACCCCCCCCCACCCGAATTTTTTTTATAAGAAATTTTGCTCTATATGCTCTTCATTTTCAATTTCAATGTTGTAAAAAAAATCTTAGTCGTTTTCTCCTTCATAATCATCAACATCTAAAGACTCGTCTCCAGGCTCATATTCGCATAATAACAATTAAATGACCTCTGGTGGAAGAGAACGCGCTTCTTAAATTTCATTGATGAAAGATGGGGTCCCAAGTATCCATGGCTCTTTGGAAAACATCTGTAAAGTTGGAGTTTCGACTGGGGGATCAACTTGCATGCTAACAAAAGGCAATACGTCATTTTTTTTTATTTTAAAGACCCTTTTGCTTATGCCACACTTCCTGCAGGGCTGCGTTTTTGGTCAAGAGATTGGTCCCTAAGAAATGAAATTACTCGAAAAGTCGCACGAGGCGCAAAATCAGACAATATTTTCTGAATCGGCAATTAATGACTCTACAAAATGGATATAAACACTCTTTGAACAAAGTTAAACATTTTTTTAAAAATCTATTGAAAGTTAAACTTTCTTTCCAAAACCCAAACGAAAACATCACCTGCTAGATTTACAAATTGTTAGAATTGGACGCACATATTAAGCTAGATATAAGTATTTACACAAAGTAAATACCTGGAGAATTAGAAATCATTTCAAATTTGACTGTTTTACGTCATTTTGTTGCAGAGATAATGATTTGAAAGTGAGCTTCAAAATTAAGCAAAAAGTAAACAAACCACGTGCGGTTGCAACAGCTGACTTTAACAGTTGGTATTAAAATACCAGACTTTTAAGTTAACATTTGCGGTATGTTACCGAACAGCATGATGTTTTCTTAATACATTAAAAAAAAAAATTTTAAATCGGCATACTTTTAAAAAATACATTTATTCCAAAAAATCGGGCAAATACCCCATAGTGCACTGGTTAACATTATTAATTTGCATTTTTATTACATTCTAATAACTTTAAACTGATTTGCTAAGATTTATAGGGGCTCCCCAAGTGGCCCCAATCGCTTCCAATTGGAAAAAAGGTCCATTTTCCTTTCAAAAATTCTGGTCGCTAAACCGTTTAACCAATCGAATCCGTGTTTTTGCCCAAAAAAAGTTAAAGACATTATAAATGTTTAAAAAATTCGACCGCTTAGATTTAAGGCTTTGTACTATTTGTAACACCCGTTCTAAAATTAAAATTTAACCAAAAATACCTTTAAACGTGGAAAAATGGCACTTCTAAACTGAGTATCGAAAATTCCTTCGGTAAAGTTTTTCCTTAAGCTTTAACGATTCATTTGATGGTTTCACCAAAGCTCTAGCTATCTTCTAAACAAAGAAACTAAGCAAAAAGTCAATCTATTATCGAATTTAAGTGTCTCCATAAGCATCATACGTTTTCTGCTTGCATATTGCTATCTCTTTCTGCATTTTCATACAAATTGTCAACAAATGATTCCGTCTCCCTCCCTCTCCCACTGCCTTGCATTTCCCTGCGCTTCCTTAAAAATATAAAATGAGCTTTAATACGGTTTTAATTTCTGTAGACTTTAGTTTATAGTTATTGGTGACCCACCCCCCACCAAAGTGCCCCATGCTCATTCAATTAGAAAATGAAATCCTGTACGCTAAACCGTTAAACCAATCGATACCGTGTTTTCGCTAAAAAATAGTTAAAACCATAATAAATGTTTAAAAAATATGACGGCTTCAATTTTTAACTTTTTACTATATTTAATAGCCATCTCTTTTCCACCCACTGATTCTGCTTTTTGATTGTCATTTTTACTTCGAAATACCATTACAAAAAACTAGAAAGGAAAGCTAACTTCGGGCGGAGCCGAAGTTAAAATACCCTTGCAGAATATTCTGTAAAATATAATTTCCAAAATTATTCATATGATGCATTTTTAACACTCATAAAAATCCCAACTTCCTAACTTTAAAAACACCAAAGTAATAGCAATTCCAATCGTTCAGTTACATGGTAGCTATAGAATATAGTCGGCCGATCCTTATGAAATTTGGAATGTCGGATTGATTGGCAAAAATTAAAACCGAAAGAAAATCCCAACGTCCTAACTTAACAAACACCAAAGTTATGGCATTTCCGATCAATCAGTTATATGGCGGCTATAGGATATAGTAGGTCGATCTTTACGAAATTTGGTAGGTCGGATTAATTGGCCAACAATAAAACCCATAAAAAATCCCATCTTTCTAACTTTACAAACACTAAAGTTATGGCATTTCCGATCAATCAGTTTATGGCAGCTATAAGATATAGCTGGCCGATCCCGCCCGTTCCGACTTATATACTGCGTGCAAAGGAATGTGCAAAGTTTCAATTCGATATCTTTAAAACTGAGAGACAAGTTCGCGTAGAAACAGACAGACGGACAGACAGACGGACAGACAGACGGACAGACAGACGGACAGACAGACGGACAGACAGACGGACAGACAGACGGACATGCTTATATCAACTCAGGAGGTGATCCTGATCAAGAATATATATGTATACTTTATAGGGTCGGAGATGTCTCCTTCACTGCGTTGCACACTTTTGACGGTATCTCAACGGTATCTCTATATATAAAGCTATCAGGAAGAAAACTGGGAATCAACGCACAGCCAAAACCACTGGTTAACATTATTAATTTGCATTTTTATTACATTCTAATAACTTTAAACTGATTTGCTAAGATTTATAGGGGCTCCCCAAGTGGCCCCAATCGCTTCCAATAGGAAAAAGTTCCATTTTCCTTTCAAAAATTCTGGACGCTAAACCGTTTAACCAATCGAATCCGTGTTTTTGCCCAAAAAAAGTTAAAGACATTATAAATGTTTAAAAAATTTGACCGCTTAGATTTAAGGCTATTTACTATTTGTAACACCCGTTCTAAAATTACAATTTAACCAAAAATACCTTTAACCAAAAATACCTTAATACCTTTTATACCCGTTACTCGTAGAGTAAAAGGGTATATTATATTCGTGCAAAAGTATGTAACAGGTAGAAGGAAGCGTTTCCGACCCTATAAAGTATATGTATATATTCTTGTTGAGGATCACTAGCCGAGTCGATCTAGCCATGTCCGTCTGTCCGTCTGTCTGTCCGTCCGTATGAACGCTGAGATCTCGGAAACTATAAAAGCTAGAAGATTGGCATTTTGCATGTAGATTTTAGGAGTTCTTACGCAGCGCAAGTTTGTTTCAAAATGTTGCCACGCCCCCTCTGACGCCCACAAGCCACAAGCTGTGGCCACAGTTTTGATGCTATTATGATATGTATTGTATATTATGTATTTTTTGATATGTATTTGTTTCGTCAATACCTATCGATTGGCCAAATAAAAGTTTGCCACACCCACTCTAGCGCCCAAAAACCCATTAAACACTTAAGCCTGGCTAGCGCCTACATTTCCGCCTTTCATGGCCTATACAATAGCGCCATCTAACGGATGACTTTGGAACAGCTGGCCAAGGTGCTCAATAGAGTCAACGTTAATTCTGGATAAGGATTTCTATTAAAGGAAATTGCGATGGCTTTTATTTGTCAATACCGAACTATATCCCAAGAACTATGCTAATCAAATCAAGTTAGCCAAATTGGAGGTGTTCCCTGGGTACCGATTTTAACATAAAAATCAGGAGCTAATTCGAGCGGCGAAAAACATACAAGAAGGCTGACGCCGCTCAAACGACGGTCACTGGGAGTTGCCTTTAACCCGATATACCGCACCGAAACAAGAAATAGCCAGATCTTGTAGCGTAAAATGGTATTGAACAGACGGATTTTATTCTGTAGGAATATTACAAGTTTATGATTTATCCCTACATATATAAGTTAACATTACCGCAGTCTCGCCTCCCAGCTTCTCTGACCTCGTTGATTGGAATAACTTGGAAGCGGGAAGCTTAGCTTTTCCTAACTTCAAACTGTGTGACCGCATTCACTAAACAGCGAGAATCCTCAACCGGTTACATTGAACTAAATATAAACTCTAATTTGTGGCGCTACATTTGAATTGCCCGACAATCGATAATTGGGTTAATCCGTTCCGCGACATCCCCACCCCCGTGAAGCAGCTGCATTCACCACGTCCAAAACAGCTAACTTGGAGACGGGACACATAATTAATCTAGTTCGATCGTCGCTGGTAATTCGCACCGCTGCTCGTCGTGGAACTCCGTCAGCTCCTGGGTACACTTCCTCCACGACGCCTTTCCTCCATTCCCTGCGAGGGACGGCCGGATCACATATGTACACTAGATCCCCACGACGCATTGGCTCGACGCGCTCACACTACTTCTGTCTGCGAATGAGCGTTGGTAGATACTCGTGTACCCAACGCTTCCAGAATCGGTCTCTCATCATCCGCGCTATACGCCACTGCTTCCTTGTGGCGCACTTCTCTGGCGGGTATCCGCGATTTGAAGGGAGGTCCGGAACGTTTGCTACTCCTCTCAGCAGGTCGTTCGGCGTCAATGGAGCCTCCTGGTCCACCGTGACTGGCAGATGGGTAAGCGGACGTGAGTTGACAATATTCTCCTCCTCGATAAGGAAGCTTTCCAGCACGTGTTCCTTAGGGGCCACCTCCTTCACGGTATGCGCCAACACCTTCTTAACGCATTGGACCATCCGTTCCCATACGCCTCCCGCGGACGGGTGAGCCGGGCAGTTGAAGATCCATTCGATTCCTTTGGATGACAGTTCACCCTGGATCCTCTCTGGCTCGAAGACTTCATCAAACCTTCTGGCTTCACGGTTGGTTCCGATGAAATTCTTCCCGTTGTCGCTTCTCAATCTAATCACTGGTCCTCGGCGGCACATAAAGTTTCTCATAGCGATTATGCAGGAATCTGTCGACAGATCGTGGGCCATTTCCAAATGGATAGCCCTGGTGGTTAGACATGTAAATAGTGCCACCCACCTTTTCGCTGTCCGACGTCCAATCGTCACTTGCAGTGGACCAAAATAGTCCAGGCCGGTGTATTTAAATGGCCACCCGTTGGCCTCGAGCCGGTCCTTTGGCAAGGGACCCATCAGTGGCGGCGCTGGTTGCGCTCTCCGAAGTTTACATAATTGACATCTGGTTATAACCTTCCGTAAAAGTCTCCTTAAATTTGTTATCCAGAGCTTCGTCCGGATTTCGCTAATGGTCGCATCTAGGTTTTGATGCTTCATCTTCCTGTGGTAGTGATCGGTGATCATCTCTGACAGTGCGTGCTAGTGCGACAGTATGATGGGGCGCCGTGTGTTAACTGGGACACAACCGGCGGCATCGATTCTTCCACACGCACGTATAATTCCATCGTCGTCAAAGTATGGCGAAAGTCCTCGTAACTGACTGTCTTTCGCTACGGCTTTCCCTTGAGTTTCATCCGCGAACGCCTCTGATTGCGCCCGCCTGATTAATAAGCGCTCTGCCTCAGCACACTCAGCAGCAGAAAGACCGTACTCCTCATGTACGTCACGCAGCCCACGGCACCGTCGAATGAACCTCAGGACCCATGCTGTCGATCTGACCAATCGATCGTAGCTCGAAAACCTCTGCAAAGAAATAAAGCTATTTGCTAAAACCAGTGCGAACTCACACGGCATCCCTTCCTCCTCCGTTGTCTGCAGGCTGCTACTATCACCCGGAGAACTCTTGGGCCAGAGCTCCTCAGGCTCCCGCAGGAACGATGGTCCGCTGAGCCACCACGATTCTTGGCTAAGGTTCACGTGGCGTTGCGGTCTCGTTGCGTCATCAGCCACATTTTCGGCAGATGGTATCCATCTCCATTGGGACGCCTCAGTGGACTCTAAGATCTCCGCCACCCGGTTTCCCACAAACTGTTTGTACCGCCGGTGGGTGCTGCTAATCCAGTGCAACACAGTCTTCGAATCAGTCCAAAGGACGCAGCCGCTGATCGTCATGCCGTGCATCTGTTTTACGGTGTCCATCAGCCTGGTTCCCAATACAGCTGCTTGGAGTTCCAGTCGCGGGATCGACATCGTCCTCATCGGGGCACATTTGGTATTCGAACACACGAAATGTGCCCGCACGTCGCCGTCGTCATAAGTGGTTCTCCAATAGGCCACCGCGGCGAACGCCGATTGGCTCGAATCCACGAAAATGTGCAGCTGTAGCTCACGCACTCGTCCTACGCCGAAATAGTGGCGCGGACACCGGAACTCTCTCACGTAGTTCATCTCCAGCCGCCAGCTCTCGAATGCTGTGGCTAGCTCATCAGGCAGGGGCTCGTCCCATTCCACTGATCTCCTCCAGGTTTCCCTCATCAACAATTTGGCGGTCACCATGTAGCAGCTCAAAAATCCGAGCGGGTCAAATGTTGACATAACGAGGCTGAGGAATTCTCTTTTGGTGGGGACACGTTGCCCAGTCATCACGCTGCTGGGTACCCTGTGGTACTTTATACTGAATTTAAAGTCGTCAGTAGCCGTCTCCTCAGCTTCGGTCCACTCGACGTTCTCGCTGGATCCTAGTGGGTTCAACGCTCTGACCACACCTTCCGAACTAGAAGAAAACCGGCACAAATCGAACCCAGCACTAGCATGAATTTCCTTGATCCGGGTTGATACAGAAATAGCTTCGACATCGTTTGAGAAGCTATCTACGTAGTCGTCTACATAATGGTACTCGTTGATGGCCAGGACCGCGCGGGGGTCTGTACGTGCGTACCTTGAAGCATTGACTGTTTTCACATGATGCGCTGAGCACGGCGAACAAGCTGCTCCAAACGTCATCACCATCATTTCGTACAGATCTGGATCCCGCTGGTCATCTCCATTTCTCCACAGGAATCTCTGGGCGCATCTGCCTTGAGGCTGTATCAAAACCTGATGAAACATCTCCTTAATATCTGCGCAGACCCCGACTGCTCCTTCCCGAAAGTGGAAGAGCACGGCTGGCAGAGACTTGTACTGCTGTGGGCCTTTGAGCAGCGCTGAGTTAAGGGATATGTTGCCGACCTTTGCTGCGGCGTCGAAGACTAGTCGGATCTTACCAGGTTTATTTGGATTCTCGACCCCGAAATGCGGCAGATACCAGACCCTGTCGTTGGCTGGAGTAATTTCCTGCGGCTCTAGTCGTCGTGCATACCCTTTTTTTGACATAGTCCTCCATAATCCTATTGTAGGCCTGCGCGAATTCCACGTCGCGCTTCATTTTTCGTTCGATGTTGACGAGTCTCTTGAGAGCCATGTCATAACTGTTTGGCAGTCTCAGCTCGTCGTCCTTCCATAGCAGCCCGGTTTGATATCGTTGGCCCACTAGCTTAGTCGTCCCGTTAAGTATTCCCAAAGCCCGTGCGTCGCCACTAGCTGCGACTGGTGGCGCCGGCTTTACTCCAAAGTTTTCTGTTTCGAAGTAGTCGGTGACCATCTTGTCCAGAAGACGATGGTTAAGAGGCACGATGTATGAGTCGGTGAACTTACTTGTCCTTTCACCGGCCCGAACACCACCCATCCAAGCGTGGTGGCGGCTGCATATGGTTCTCCTGTTCCAAGGCTCCTATTTCTCATAGGTATTCCCAAGTGTGCATGGTCCAGTCCAATCAAAATCCTCGGGGCCGCATTACTGTAGGGCCTCATAGGCAGGCGTGCACCAGCCTTCTCCGTCTTGACATCTTCTCGACGCAGACTTTGCATCGGCAGGTTGAGGTTTGGGACTGCAAACACGTTCCTTAGTCCATGGCGTTTTGGCTTGCCCGCTCCACTGATCTGCAGGCTTACCATTTTGGTGCGCTCACTGGATGACTTGCCACCAAACCATTGGATATTGAGCTGCCGATTCTCACCTTTCAGGTCTAGGCTTCGAATGAGCTCGTCATCTATCATGGTTACGGAAGATCCCTCGTCGAACAGCGCGTAGGTATCCACTTGCTTGCATTCCCCGTACAGAGTCACGGGCAGAATACGGAAAAGTAAGTGACCACCATCTGACTCGACGCAGCTTAGGTTCCGATGTGGTCTTTCTGTATCACCGCTGCGCAAACGTCCCTCATCCTCACGCCAAGCATCTTGACTCGCTTGTGGCGTGGGGAAACTACTCGGTGCCGCTGGCTGAGGTATGTGTGCCTCGCCTTTCCGTCGACCACTGCCAGTTTGCAGTGCCCGGTTGCGGTTGCTCATTTGATCCCTCCGAGGACCACCCTATGCCTGTGGTGGCCGTGAGTGTTGCTCGTGAAGTAGGTAGTGATGCCTCCTCTGGCATCCATATACCTTGCAGCTAACATCTTTTTTGCAGAACCTAGCCATATGTTCACTTTCCAGACATAAAAAACATATCCGATGCTTCTTCGCGATATCGATTCGCACAGATGGAGACGCATGGTTGAAGTCCTTGCAATCCTTGATAAGGTGTTGCCCCTCGCACAGTGGGCAACTCCTAACTTGGTTGTCATACCGGTCCAGGTTCCTTTGGCCTGCGCTGGCGTGCAGCACCCTTCGCTTGGGTTCCTTGCTTTCGAAGTCCGATATAGTACACACCAGCCTGGCGAGTTCCTCCAGCCATCCGCTGAGGTGTACGACCGTGGGGAAGCATCCAATTCCAGTGGCATACCTGGCCCAGTCTAACCTTTTGCTCAGCGGTAGCTTGGCGATCAGCTCCTCCATCAGGATGGGGTTTCCTAGGTGCTGCTCTCCGTTCGGGGTTGCCTGTAGAAACGCAGCGAGATTGTGCTCCTGGACCGGCTGCACATTTCGCACGTTTTCCAGCTGGCTGCGTATCAGCTGCTCCGGACGACCATATCGGGAGCGTAGCTGCTCCATTACAGCCTGAACATTACTCGGGTGTATAAGCAACGACTTGACGGATGCTCGCGCTTCACCCTTCAGGGCCTTGACTAGTCTTTGGTTGTTTTCTAAAGCTGTACAATGGTACGCCGCTGTTGTCTCCGTGAACGCGCATTGGAATATTGGCCAATCCTCAGGCTGACCATCAAACTCGGGGAGATCAGGCAGTCTGCGCGGCGTCCATCCATTTAGGCTCGGCGATGCTATTCCATATGACCCAGCCGACTGTGTGGGTACCATGGTTATGTGTTGAGGCTCCCGAAATGCTTGCACGTTACTGTGCGCTGGCTGCAGTTCGGCCGTTACACATCTTGGCGTGGAATAGCTTGCCGTTGTACAATTTGCGCTACTCGTGACTGGTTGCCCTATTGCCAAATATCCACTCAATTGTGGCCGCAAATCTCCACTCAAATATGGCGGCAACTGTCCATGTAAAGATGGAGTCACAAGTTTTTCACTCAAATTCTGTCCTCTCAAACATGGCGTCGCATTCGCCTCTCACTCTATTACCGCTCGACCCGATTCCAACGGGATTCCTCGCGGCTGCATCTTGCCCTTCACTTGCCCTTGCCCTTTGTAGCTCCTCTTCCAAGCTTGCGATCCTTTCCATTAGGGCCGTAACTTGTGCGGATGTGGGAACCGATTCTTGGCGTCATCCTCCAGCTGGCTGTAGATCTGCACTCGGTTTCTTCCCCTTTTGCCCGCTGTCCTTAGGAGCTTGTGCCCGCTGCACCTTACCGCCAGCCGCGGCATCCGTTATGGCTCTCGGAGTGCCGGCTGGTTGATTTCCAGTGGTTGCAGCTGCGGAAGTCTCTGGCTGTCCAAGCCGAGGACTTCGCCGGGGTGAATGTGAAGTTGGCATAGCACGATGAAGATGTGAGCACGTAGTGCGAATGAAGAATGCGAATAAAAGAAATGACGCCGCTCAAACGACGGTCACTGGGAGTTGCCGTTAACCCGATATACCGCACCGAAACAAGAAATAGCCAGATCTTGTAGCGTAAAATGGTATTGAACAGACGGATTTTATTCTGTAGGAATATTACAAGTTTATGATTTATCCCTACATATATAAGTTAACATTGCCGCAGTCTCGCCTCCCAGCTTCTCTGACCTCGTTGATTGGAATAACTTGGAAGCGGGAAGCTTAGCTTTTCCTAACTTCAAACTGTGTGACCGCATTCACTAAACAGCGAGAATCCTCAACCGGTTACATTGAACTAAATATAAACTCTAATTTGTGGCGCTACATTTGAATTGCCCGACAATCGATAATTGGGTTAATCCGTTCCGCGACAAAGGCATATTTATATTAAGTTGTTTAGCTGAGTAACGGGTATCTAATAGTCGAGGCACTCGACTATAGCGTTCTCTCTTGTTTTTTACTTCGAAATACCATTACAAAAAACAAGAAAGGAAAGCTAACTTCGGGCGGAGCCGAAGTTAAAATACCCTTGCAGAATATTCTGTAAAATATAATTTCCAAAATTATTCATATGATGCATTCTTAACACTCATAAAAATGCCAACTTCCTAACTTTAAAAACACCAAAGTAATAGCAATTCCAATCGTTCAGTTACATGGTAGCTATAGAATATAGTCGGCCGATCCTTATGAAATTTGGCATGTCGGATTGATTGGCAAAAATTAAAACCGATAGAATATCCCAACGTCCTAACTTAACAAACACCAAAGTTATGGCATTTCCGATCAATCAGTTATATGGCGGCTATAGGATATAGTAGGCCGATCCTTATGAAATTTGGTAGGTCGGATTAATTGGCCACAATAAAACCCATAATCCCATAAATCCCATCTTTCTAACTGTACAAACACTAAAGTTATGGCATTTCCGATCAATCAGTTTATGGCAGCTATAAGATATAGCTGGCCGATCCCGCCCGTTCCGACTTATATACTGCGTGCAAAGGAATGTGCAAAGTTTCAATTCGATATCTTTAAAACTGAGAGACAAGTTCGCGTAGAAACAGACAGACGGACAGACAGACGGACATGCTTATATCAACTCAGAAGGTGATCCTGATCAAGAATATATATGTATACTTTATAGGGTCGGAGATGTCTCCTTCACTGCGTTGCACACTTTTGAAGGTATCTCAACGGTATCTCTATATATAAAGCTATCAGGAAGAAAACTGGGAATCAACGCACAGCCAAAACCACTGGTTAACATTATTAATTTGCATGTATATTACATTCTAATAACTTTAAACTGATTTGCTAAGATTTATAGGGGCTCCCCAAGTGACCCCAATCGCTTCCAATTGGAAAAAAGGTCCATTTTCCTTTCAAAAATTCTGGACGCTAAACCGTTTAACCAATCGAATCCGTGTTTTTGCCCAGAAAAAGTTAAAGACATTATAAATGTTTAAAAAATTTGACCGCTTAGATTTAAGGCTTTGTACTATTTGTAACACCCGTTCTAAAATTATAATTTAACCAAAAATACCTTTAAACGTGGAAAAATGACACTTCTAAACTGAGTATCGAAAATTCCTTCGGTAAAGTTTTTCCTTAAGCTTTAACGATTCATTTGATGGTTTCACCAAAGCTCTAGCTATCTTCTAAACAAAGAAACTAAGCAAAAAGTCAATCTATTATCGAATTTAAGTGTCTCCATAAGCATCATACGTTTTCTGCTTGCATATTGCTATCTCTTTCTGCATTTTCATACAAATTGTCAACAAATGATTCCGTCTCCCTCCCTCTCCCACTGCCTTGCATTTCCCTGCGCTTCCTTAAAAATATAAAATGAGCTTTAATACGGTTTTAATTTCTGTAGACTTTAGTTTATAGTTATTGGTGACCCACCCCCCGCCAAATTGCCCCATGCTCATTCAATTAGAAAATGAAATCCTGTACGCTAAACCGTTAAGCCAATCGATACCGTGTTTTCGCTAAAAAATAGTTAAAAGCATAATAAATGTTTAAAAAATATGACATATGTATGCATAAAAAATTTTTAATTTTTACTATTTTTAATACACATCTCTTTTCCACTCACTGATTCTGCTTTATGATTGTCATTGTTTTCTTTGAAATACCATTACAAAAAACAAGAAAGGAAAGCTAACTTCGGGCAGAGCCGAAGTTAAAATACCCTTGCAGAATATTCTGTAAATTATATTCTCCAAAATTATTCATATGATGCATTCTTAACACTCATAAAAATCTCAACTTCCTAACTTTAAAAACACTAAAGTAATAGCAATTCCAATCGTTCAGTTATATGGTAGCTATAGAATATAGTCGGCCGATCCTTATGAAATTTGGTATGTCGGATTGATTGGCAAAAAATAAACCTGATAGAAAATCCCAACGTCCTAACTTAACAAACACCAAAGTTATGGCATTTCCGATCAATCAGTTATATGGCGTCTATAGGATATAGTAGGCCGATCCTTATGAAATTTGGTAGGTCGGATTAATTGGCCAACAATAAAACCCATAAAAAATCCCATCTTCCTAACTTTACAAACACTAAAGTTATGGCATTTTCGATCAATCAGTTTATGGCAGCTATAAGATATAGCTGTCCGATCCTTACGAAATTTGGTAGGACGGATTGACTGTCCAAATATAAAACCCATAGAAAATCCCAACTTCCTAACTTAACAACACCAAAGTTATGGCATTTCCGATCAATCAGTTATATGTCAGCTATAGGATATAGTCGGCCGATGCCGCCCGTTCCGACTTATATACTGCGTGCAAAGGAATGTGCAAAGTTTCAATTCGATATCTCGATATGTATATGTCTCGATATATATATCAGAGACAAGTTCGCGTAGAAACAGACAGACGGACAGACGGACATGCTTATATCAACTCAGGAGGTGATCCTGATCAAGAATCGGAGATGTCTCCTTCACTGCGTTGCACACTTTTGACCAACATTATAATTCCCTCTGCAACGGTATCTCTATATATAAAGCTATCAGGAAGAAAACCGGGAATCAACGCATAGCCAAAAACCACTGCACTATGGGGTAAATGACCACTTTATCTGGCATTAACCCATTTTTTTAAAAAGTTCCAATTGGAATAAAATTAGTGTGTACGTATTAAGAAAACATAACACTATTATGCTTTAAACTCAAAATGTTAATATTTAACAGTTTTATGTTAGCATAACAGCTGTAAAGTCACCTGTTTCATCCGAAAGCACGCACGCCAAGTTTGAATATTTATTGCCGTGGTTTTTGATTTTAATTTGTTCGCATAAAACTTAACAAACACAAAAACCAACTCTTGAATATGGATTTCCCAGGTTTGGACTATATGTTAATTGTTATTAATTGCTTAAATTGTGCGAGTTTATACTAACTTTTGTTAATTTTATAAATGCATTTTAAGCTGGATTTTGACAAACAAATTTCAAATTTAGATAGGATTTTAAAAAGGAGTTTTGCATTATTTTGCAGTGCGTCCAAGTGTATGTTGTAGCGTTGGCAATTCTGTATCCATAGCAGTTAGTCTTATTCTGCACTTTTGTGCACTATTGGTGGAAATGTAATTTTTCTCAGGTAACCTCACTTTTTCCAACTAGGATTTGTTTGCTGTATGGAATAGCGGCGTGAGCAAGAGAAGGCAATACAATGCTTTCTCGATCGCCATTCAAACCACAATGTGGACAATGCAATTTTAAAAGAAAAAAGCGAGCATTTGCGAATTATTAAATATTTTCTGATATTACTGGGTTTGATCAATAAATTATCTATAATTTAAGGATCATTTTAATATGCTTGTCTTGTCAATTGCCAATCAATTTAGACAAATTTGAAATGTATTGTCATTAAACTGGTGAATTGATTGTGGATAAATATCCGTGGTTGCCGATAACACCAACAGTCCACAAAATAATCGTGCACTCTAGGCAGATCATGGAAAATACGGTGCTTCCAGTCGGATGTTTTGGCGAGGAAGTGTCTGAATCCTATAACAAGGTTTACAAATATGACAGACTTCACCACTCCAGAAAACACAGCAGACTTTATTCTTTGGCTGCTGTGTTCAACCGTGCTATGGATACATCAGATCCAATTATTTCGTCTATAAACTTGTCGAGACGCATAAAAAAACACAAAAGCCTTTCACTGCCTTTTGAAGTAAAGCAGTTATTATCATGCGAATACGAAAATTATATTATTTTATTATTATTATTTATTTATCTTCCTAGCGCTAAAGTTAACAATTTAACTTAAAAATGAAGCACGAGTCACAAAACAAAGTTTACAATCTTACAGAAAGTTTTACAGAGTTACTTAAACATATTTGCAAGTTTTGATTATTATCCGTAGTACAATTTTGAATTCTTATCTATAGTTAGTTCTTGGATTTATAATTAGTTGTGTGTGGTTGTGGGTGTGGGTTAGTTATTTTTTTAACATTAATAATAATTCTTTCCGAAACTGTCTAGCACTTCTTGTATTCTTTAAACTGTGTGGTAAATTATTCCAAATCTTAACAGCCCATGCAAAGAAGTGATTTTCACTTGAGGAATAGTTGATTCTTGTGGGAATTATATTATTCGTTCTGGCTGATTGTGCAAAGTTGAGAAACGAAAACAAGTAATTTGGTTCCTTGGTCGTGACTATTTTGTGAGGAGAATCAGTGTCCTAAATTCAACTAATGTAGAAAAGTCTAGTCCAAAGATTTGTTTAGCATGATTTGAAATTGAATCGTGTGGTTTAATATTGAAAATAAATCTTGCTATATTGTTGTATGCTACGGTTAATTTATTCCTACTTATTGAGTCACATTTTCCTAATGTTTCAATGCAGTATAATAGTGAAGGAATTATAATCGACTTTGCTAATACCATTTTACTATGGGTTGGTAAAATACTCTGGATCAGTTTTAATTGACGTAGTTGACAATACGTCTTACCAACTATATAGTTAATATAATTGGACCACGAAAGAGTGCTGTTGAACACAATTCGGAGGTTTGTAGCTCAATTTACGTGTTCAATCTCATCAGTATCAACCTTGAGCCTTTGCAATGGTGCGTTTATTTCTTTTTTAAAAATTATCAAACATTTGGATTTTTTTGGATTTATTTGAAGACCGTTATTCATTGCCCAATTGCTAACTAGTTTAAGTTCACTATTACTGATATCAATACATTCAGATATACAGCTATATGGACGACTCACATACATTTGCATATCGTGACCATACATCTGGACTTCACAATTAGACAAGACATTTAGAAGATCGTTCACATATATCGAAAACAGTAATGGTCCAAGGACCGACCCTTGGGAGACACCACGCTTAGTAAATAAAAAGTCTGAGGTCTCAGACTCCGTTACAACACATTGAGATCGGCCCATTAGGTATGTTCTTACCAAGCTTGTAGCTGGGTTTGAAAAATTATATAGTTTTTCTATCTAAGTACACAGAATAAAATGATCGACAGTGTCGAAAGCCTTGCTATAGTCTAGCAGTGTTAGAAATGTAACTTGCCTGTCGTCCGTTTTCATGCGAATTTTAAAATTGCTGTCATGTTGTCGTGTATTCAACAGTGAATTATCGTGAAGATACAAATTAATTTGTGTGGAGACTAGGCGCTCAAATGCTTTGGATAGAAAGGAAAGTATGGACATAGGTCTATATTCACCCTTTATTTTTGGTATAGGAAGTACTTTGGCTGTCTTCCAGCATGTTGGAAATGTAGAAGATGTTATTGCTGTATTAAAAATGTGTGTTATATATGGAAGTAGCTTGGGGACAAGGATTAGTAAAAATTTTGGATGTATATTATCGAGACCCATTGCACTTGATTTTATATTTAACATGGTACTATCTTTATTTATAACCTTATACATGGTGATATTGACTGCCCCGACTTGTTAAGTCGGCTAAACTTTTCTGTGCCAAGTAGATTAACTAGAAATTATATTCCCCTAACTTTAAATCATTGTAGATCTAACTATGCCTTGCATGAGCCTTTCAGAGTATTATGTTCTGACTATAATAGACTTTTTCCTGTAATATCAAATATTGACTCTCTGCCGCTCCTAAAACGATTAGTACTTGCTTCATTGGCACAAGATTGATCTAACTATTACTTTTTTCCCCGGACCTTTACCTTTATTTTCCTATCTCGCGTCTATCTTATCGCGAATTGTGCCGTATGATACACGGCTGCGCCCCTCGGTCGGTTGGGCGGGTAAGTGGGCCGTCTTACTCCGCGCGACTCACACAAACAAAACTAAAGATAGTATCACAGTTGCTGTTTGGCAATGCGTTCAGGTACGGGTTGTTAACTTGATCAGGTACTAAAGGTTGAGATTTCACAAATTTATTATTTAATTCATTAGCATTAATAATGCAAGCTGTCTCTTGTCGTTTCCTACTCCAATACTTGTTATGTTTTTCCAGAATTCTTTACCAGATGAAACATTATTGAATTTCTGTTGATAGAATTTCTTAGCTAACCAGCATTACTTATTGACCTTTATTCTCAAGGAATTGTACTGCTTGTGTAAGTAATCTGTTTTATAGCGTTTCCACTTTCTATAGGCCCTATCACACGCATTGATTGTATTTTTGATTTCCATGCTAATCCATGGGTTCTCATTTGGCCTAATTTTTTTTTGTTTTGACTGGTACATATTTGTTGTATAGGAGCTCAATATTGTTGTTAAAGAATTCTAACTGTAAATTAACATTGGGAATTGTATACAATGCTTTCCAGCTGTAAGAGTTACACTCTGAGTCCAGTAGCGTAGAGTTTATATCTTTTAAGGCCCGATAGGTTATGAAGTATTCCTCAGCGCTTACGTCTATGCTATACGTCAAGTAGATAAGATCATGCCGCGAAAAAACTGGTACAGATACCTGGTCATATAAAAGGATTTTACTTGCGTCATCTACAAAAAATACATCTAGTAGGGTTTGTGAGGATTTTGTGAAATGGGTAGAGTGTGTGACATTTGCTGGCTGAAGTCCGAGTGATAATAGTTCTGCGCAGAGACAAGTATCAGTTAAAAGGTCACTGTTGAAATCTCCGGTTAATGCAATATGTCCGTGTTAGGCAGTCAGATTGGCAAGAAGATCTGAGTAGCAAGTAATACGATGTGGTCTATAGGCACAGCCAATAAGAATGTTTTGAGAATTTGTTCCTTGTACTTCTACAAATAAGTATTCTATTGCACTCTCTAGCTCTTGCTGACGTATAACATTACATTTAAATTGTTTACGGACAAAAATAGCAACACCGCCGGCATGATTTACTCTTTTAGAACGAAACAGATTGTAATCAGCACAACGAAGATATGAACTACTGATATCGGACGTGAACCAAGTTTCGGAAACACAGATGACTTTGCGTATTTATGTCATATTTTCAGACCAGTAGTTTGTTTACAAAGAATTCTGATCAATGCAGGGCTGTTAAAGGTTTGATTAGGCTCGATTGCAGACATAAGTAAAAGAAGTATAAGTATTTTGAAGTGCTAAGACCTGGAACACACACACAGTACCACACATAATATAATAAAAGTACAAATTGCAATTGAAAGTAAATATAAATAGAACTAATAATACCTTAAAATGAACATATAGAACATTTAAATGAACTGCATTAACGAAATAAATTAGGTGTCGCTCCATCCTTCCTAGAGTCAGTTTCAGCAGGTGTCTCATGCCGATCAGGATTAATGTCGGTAAGGGCCTTCATGTTCTCAATGCATAGGACCTGATCACTGTCCGTCTTCTTTACGTGGACCATTGCTCGACGAGTGAAGACAGCCGATAGGACCTTCTGACGCTTCATGTGCATGGCTGCTTTAAAAATCTCATAGTTGGTTTTAGTCAGCTGTTCGTTCAGATAGATTGGAGTGGGCGAATCTATGCCAACATAACTTAGAGAAAGCTGGATTTTCGTTTCACGCCGTAGTGCACCCACGGTACGCATTAGGTTAACCTTGTCCTCAAGTCTATCAAACTTGATCATTATAATTGGGTCAACTATAAAACGACCGTTTCTAGGGGGTTTCATTCGGAATATATCTCGAATTCTTGGGGTGGGGGTAACCTTAAGGTTAAAGCAAAGGGTGTGAAACAATGCCCTCACATCTTCGCCTTGATTTAATGGTACCCCATGAAGGCGGAGATCACAAGCTACCCTTTCATTTTGCTGCAGCTCAGATGCCGACTTTAGGCGATTGACTTGGTCTCGCAAGGCCCGGATTTCCGCAACCTCACTCTCCAAACGCTCAACTCTCTTCATGATTTCCGACATATCACTGTTAATAGCGTCCAGCGTAACAGTAATTTTGGTCGTAATGCGATTCTCCAGTTCAGCCATATGGTTTTTAAAGAAATCAGTTTGCTCAGCAAACTTCTGGTCTTTTTTTTCCCCAAAGCCCATCTGTTGGAGAACTTAACTCAGTGGAAGTTTTTTCCATGGTTCTCTTTAGATTTTAAAAAAAATGGTTTATCGAAAAATAAGCTAGCTGCTACAACACGAACTCTTTTAATAGTCACACTTCTGCGGTGATGTGATCGTGCCGTGTGAATGGTGACAACAGCTGACCTGGTCCACCTCTAGTTTTTGGCTTACTTTTGACACGCTTTCTGGCTCAAGAGAGTTTTCCGCCTTTTTGCCGTTTTTCACCGTGTTTGCGCCGATTTGTGTGGTCTTCGGGGATATGAGTGGCTTTTGCGACGCGAAGAATATAGTTTTATTTTACCAAAATCAGCAACGAAAACATGAGCATGTGCAGACGACTTAGGCTCCGGGACGATTTGTTGAAGCTTGTTGTTGGTCGTAACAGTAGCGGGAAGTCAGAAAAAAACGAGTCAACACGGAGCTTGAGGTATAGCACGTCTTTACAATATTAGATTAGATTAAGGTAATTATAGTGATGAAGAAATCCAATTTGAAGATTCTAGCCTATTTTTTTGGACAACATTGAAGTTGAAAACGAAAATGATGAATAATAAACATAATAATAGTTTTTCCTTCATAAAAATTGCTCAGAATATTCTATTTTTCATAATTTTGGTGGCAGAAGGGGAGTGGATTCTAAATTGTAAGCACAAAATTGGTATCCAAATTTAATATTTCTAGTTTTAATAATGCCCGTAAGATTAAATTTTGAATTAATTTTCGTGGGGGTGGGGCTTGGAGTGTGGTTGGGGGTGGGGTTTTGGGTGGTGGGTGGTCAAGGCACGCCCACTTCGTTATGATAATTGTACTTCTAAACTGAGTATCAAAGATTCCTTCGGTAAAGTTTTTCCTTAAGCTTTAACGATTCATTTGATGATTTCACCAAAGCTCTAGCTATCTTCTAAACAAAGACACTAAGCCAAAAGTCGATCTATTATTGAATTTAAGTGCTCTTTACAGTTATTGCTGCCAGAATACGCAAAAGACTTTTTTTGGCGAAAATCTATTTGGCCTGGTTTTTGATAGTGTAGTAAAAATAGACCATTCAAATTGTTTTTTTTACAGGGTTTTGCCACGCGCTGTTAGGAAACATAAGAGCGGGAGATCGCAGTGGATAGAGAGAGAGGAAAGAGTATAGCAAGTGCGCAAAAGCAGAAGTTAACGGGGAAACTTTGAATTTGATCAGAGTCGTATCAAGAAATTTTGCCGCGAGTTGTGTTTTTATGTGATCATTTTCCTATTAATTGTGCAAAGAGTAGGCTTTGCCGAATTAATAGGAAAATTTCTTTGCAAAACCGAGTATTTTGGTGTATGTGAGCAATAATATTATTAATGAGGTTTAACTAAAGTTTCAGACAAAACTAAAAATATGTTTAAAATAACATCTAAAATGCAAAATTACATAGTTCTACTGAAAACCTATTACATAAGAAAAGTAGGATATTCGGGTTATCCACCGCAAGCGAAGCTGCGGGCACCCTGCTAGTATTTATATATATCTCGATGGGAGATCGTGTGGGTGGAATCTTTTCAGTCTGCTTTTCGTTGGTTTTCGAGTAAGTCTTTTGGCCAGGGAGTTAGGATGAGAGCCAAGTCGTCTGATTTAATTTTCCGCATGTGTTCTACATACATCGCCTCTCTTTGGAATTTTAAGATCTCTTTCGATGTCTCTAGTTCTCATGTACCAGGGGGCATTGCAAAGTAATCTAACGATTTTACTTTGTGCAACTCGAATTTAGTTCAGGTTCGATTTAGCCGTTATACCGTAGACTTGTAGCGCGTACTTTCAGATTGGGCTCAAGATGGATTTGTAAATTCAAACTTTGTTTGCCAGTGAGAGCTTATTTCTCGGAGACAGGAGCCACGACATCTTGGCTGCGGTTGAAAGCACTGACTGCTTGATCACTACACCAAGGTACTTATAGAAAGTCTCGTGACAAAGAGTAATGCTAAGCATAGTGATTCCTGAACCATCCGAAGGTCTTTTCGCGAATGTGACACAAGCACATTTGCTGCAAT
Source organism: Drosophila fuyamai (assembly GCA_018153365.1). Taxonomy (NCBI): domain Eukaryota; kingdom Metazoa; phylum Arthropoda; class Insecta; order Diptera; family Drosophilidae; genus Drosophila; species Drosophila fuyamai. The sequence continues at coordinate 102,112 of JAECXW010000002.1, forward strand.
TAATGCCTATGTCCCATTCAGTGGTCCACTTTTCGAATCGCGTCACATATTCTTGAAGTTCTGCTGTCGCACTGTCGATGCTTGTACTTCTGACCATTACAGCAGTGTCTTCGGCATACGTAGTAATGAGCATGTTATCCTCGTCAACTTCTGTAGGGTCGGGTTCGGTACACTGCCTTGGGGTACGCCTGCAGAGATAGGACGTTTTGACGATTTTTCACCGTCGACAACCACACTGAATTTCCTGTTTGATAAAAAGCTTTGGTTAAGAATAAAAAGCTGGGGTGTTAATATAGTCTTTAGCTTGCTCAGAAGACCATCATGCCATACCCTGTCAAAGGGTTGTTGTATGTCCATGAATACAGCAACTGTATACACTTTGTCCTCCTTAGCTTCCAAGGCAATGTTTACCACACGGTGCAGCTGTTCGGGTGTACCATGGCTTTTACGGAATCCAAACTGCCATTTTGGAATTGCTCTACACACGTTTTCAAGTTTAAGAACTCGATCCAGTATCACCCTTTCCATCATTTTTCCCAGAGTAGGTAAAAGACTATTTGGACTGTATACATCGACTTCTATGGTCTGCTTTCCAGGTTTGGGGATCATCGTGATAATCGCCGATTTCCATAAGGTAGGATAATGTCCCAGCCTCAGAACACAGTTGAACAGCAGTACTATAAAGAGCACAGCCTTTAGGGGAAGAAGCTTTATAGTCCTATTGTCAAGAAGATCCTCGCCTTTTGCTTTTAGCTTTTTTGGCTTTTAGATTTCTTATCTGAGTTTGGACCTCTTCTAGTGTAGGGTTTGTGGGTAAAGCCATTTGAAAAGGTCAGTCTAGGTGCATTTAAACTAGAGTTCTATTTTCTACCGGAGTGAGGTGTAAAGGCTTGAATCTTTCTTTTAAGCAGTTTGCAAAGATATCAGCTTTCTGTTGACTGGAGATGCACCATCCACCAGCCGGATTTCTAATGGGAGCTTTCGGAATGACCTGTCGTTTATATCGATTCGTGAGCTTCCACAAAGAATAGTTTGAAGATGCATCTGGACATGCATTTTTCAGCATATTGTCAAACTGGTCTTGTTTGTTTTTCGCCAAGACCTTGCTTAGCCTAGATAGCCTCTTGTAGATGTTGTATACACGGACATCTCCTGTTCTTAAATATACCCTCCTAGCTCGTATTTTTTGTTCAATAAGAGCTATAGCATTTTGTGGAAGAGGACTTCGCCTAATCTGTCTAGGAAGATTTTTTTGTTTGGAAGAAGCAATAGACGCAGCCGTGTATATTTTATACATGAATATCTGTACGCATTTCCGATATCCTCTGGATTACATATTTCAATATTCAGATTAATGCTTCTGTCTAAAGCATCCTGAAATTTGTCGATGGAAGAGCCGGACGGTAGAATGGTTTTTCTTCCGGACTTATATTGCACTGTGTGGCTTAGTGTTGCAAAAACCGGCAGGTGATCATAGGACAGATCATATTTTGTTTCGATTGACAGTTGGAGTAAGCCTTGTGTTAGATGAGAAAAAGGTAGGTTCACCAGTAGCAATAACTTGTCAAGAGCTAGTTACTATTGCTTCTTGTAGACGTTTTCCTCGACAACATGTCCTTAAGTTGCCCCACCATCAATGTTTCGCATTATAGTCACCTCCAGCTAAAAACCTGGGACCCAGAGTGCTTAAAAGTTGGTCAAAGTCGTTTTTGAACCAAGGCTGGTTGGGAGGTAGATACAACGAAGCTATTCTGATGACCCCACCACTGGTCGGAACATCCAGACTTGCTAGTTGTAAGTCGACGCGCGTTATAGGCTCATTCGGAAAGTGTTGAGTGTTCTCTCTGATAAGGACTGCAGAACCGCCCTTAGCAGTATCACTTGGATGGGCGGCACAGTATAGATCGTAGCCAGGCATGTAAACTTTAAGTCCAGGCCGCATATGAGTCTCAGTAACTAACATAATGTCGACTGTGTGGGCAATAAGGAAAATTCGAAGTTCTTCATTCTTATGTACTAATCCTCTTGCGCTCCGTAATCCGATTTTCAGGGGCGATACTGTCATTTTTTTGGCAATAAGAACTTGCACTAGGTCACGAAAGGCCTTGTTCGATTCTATCGTGAATAGTTTGAACTATTGATCCAATCTAGCGTTAATATCAAATATTGCCTTCTCAAGAGAAGACAATGTCCTGTTGGAGTTGTAGTCTTCTTTAAAACTATGTGGGAGCATTTTTCCAGCTGTAACGCCAGCAGTGTTAGGAGAATTTATATTTGACATGTCGGCGTAGGAGACTCCATCTCTAACAGCAGAAATTGAAGTTGAACGTGCGTTTCGGCTTTCATTTGATCTATTGTTGTTGATGCTGGGTAATCTTGCAACTGGTTTCAGCTTTTTGCTCAGTTCCAATCTGACTTTGCAGCCTTTGAAACTGGCTGGGTGATTTTCTCCACAATTAGCACAAATGCATTGGTTGCTGAGATTTGGTTCACCCCAGTTAGTAGGGTGCACTCCTGCACAGTTCACACACACAGTCTTTATGAAAAAACAGTTTCGTGTATGGCCAAAATTTGGCAGTTATAACACTGAACGAGGTCGTTGTTGCGAACAGCCTTCTCCACAGTGACCCTGTGTCTACCTATTTGTTTTTTTTAGTGATTCGGACACATTACGAGACTTCTGAAGGTTAACATAAAATAAATTTTGTCTTGTTTTTGCGTTCAAAATTTCTTCGCTGTCATTTTCCTCTACAGCAATTTCTCGCCAACCAGGCTTCCGTGAGCAGTATATATTTGAAACGACAAATCCCTTATCAATGAAGCAACGTTCTAGTTCCTCCCTAGAGACAGTAAAATGTAAGTTCTTTATCACCAGCCTGAAAGGTTTATCTTCTCGGAGCTGATGATGCCAAAACTCGCAGTTTAAAGGGGTCAAACTACGGACTACTTTTCTGAACGCTTCTGCACCAGCAGTGTATATGCGAGAAATTCTATGCCTAGAAGTACGTATATCGTAATCCTCTGCGGAGATAACCTGGTTAAGTGTACTTTCAAGCGTTGCCATGTTATTCACCTTGGTTACACAAATTGGTGGAGGTTTCGGATTAACCAACTTTGTTGATCTCTGACCCTGTAGAGAATTGGGTTCAGAGGACTCCTCATTAATCTTCATATCTTCGAAGGAGTTATTCTCCCCAGCTAGTGGTGCAAAGCGGTTATTGCCCAGACCATTTGACGTCGATGCCTGACATGCCTTACCATTAAGTATTTGTTTAAGTTACCTTTGCTCTTTTTCAAGTTTGACGGTTCTGTACTAAGATCAGAGGGAATCCGTTTTCTGCGAAGAGAAGAACTTGGTGTCTGAAACGAGCACCCCACATAGAAGTAGAAGAAACTGAAATGGTACTAGTGGAGGCCCCAACGGTGTATGTTATTCCAGAACAGACACGAGTAACTGTTACTGTGTTGGTAACTGGTGTGGCAGAACTAATTTTAGCAGATTTTTGCAGTAAGAGGTCAGAAGATTCCATTTGTCGTAAGGCCAAGTCTTTTACAAGCTTAGCTCGTAACTCCGCTGGAGATTGACCAGAGGTTTCCTTCATCTTCTCAAATCCAGACACCTCTTTCGAGTACGACCGATAAGAAGGGTTGTTATAATTCATTTATTATTTTACTATATTCTAGGTTAGGAAAATAATAGAACTAATATGCGTTGTCATCAAAATATTAATACAAAAGTCAATTTCTTATCTCTCACCGGGCAAGCGTGCGCGAGCGAGAAACAAGACACTAACCCAAATGGCAGAGTCGAACACAACGTTGACACTTTTGATCTAGTGTTCAATGTTTTTGCAAGCTTGGTGGAGACACCGGCGCGGCGGTCGGTGTCTAAAAATAGATTGGTAAGATCACAAACAAAAGAGCTATTCACGACCGTTCGAAACAAGTGCATAAACTCGACTGTGACTCACGAATCTCTATATATCCATACAATCGAACTTTCATTTGACACGGGTAGAGTTATAGAAGAAAAATCAGAAAAATCATCCAAACGAATAAATTCTTTTCGCAAGGCAGACTTTCTGAGGCAAAATAATTTTATTTCTGGCTTTAATTGGTCGGATCTTTACTTATGCAATAATATGTCCGATGCAGTTAATGTCTTTTACACTACAATAAACACATTTTTTAATTCTTGTGTTCCGTGGCACTATCCGTCAATTTCCAATAAATCACCTTGGATTAGCAAAGAGTTGACACACTTAAGAAACGTAAAGTCCAGACTCTTTAGGAAATATAAAAATACCGGTTCTCAATCTGTTTTTACTAGATATTTAAGTGCTCGGTCAAAATTTACCGTGCTTAATGCTGAGTGTTATAATAGTTACTTGGTATTCCAGAGTGCGTGCTTAGGTATTGCGCTAAGGCCCTGTGCAAACCTCTTCACAAGTTGTTTACCTTATCTTTTGAAACTTCCCAATTCCCAAATATTTGAAAGGAATCATTTGTTATTTCTCTTTTCAAAAAGGGTAACAAGTTAGAAGCCAGTAACTATAGAGGTATTTCTAAGTTGTCAGCTATTCCTAAGCTTTTTTGAAAAAATCATTACTCCTCATCTGTAGCACCTTTGTAGATCAATCATTTCTCCGTGTCAACACGGTTTTATTAAACGTAGATCAACAATCACAAACCTTCTAGAGCTCTCTACATTTGTGATAAAGGGCTTCAATAGTAGTGTTTGGGGGAAGACAACAAAAATGCCACCCTTAGGTTATGTAATAATAACGCTTTTAATATTATAAGTTTATGTACGTGTCGTGTTTATTTTGTCAGTCAAATCTGCACTGCTGCAGTCGAAAGCCTGGCTTCATATTTTAATTTGGGCTTTACAATGTAGTCGCTGAATACGAAGCGCGACAGCTTAGCGAGATAAGGCAGATAAAGAGGAGAGCGCAAGAGCGCTACAGGTTCAGCCATACACCTATGCGCACTAGACTAGTAGCTGGCGGGCTGCTCCGAACATACTCCCCCCGTTGGAGAAAGTAGGGCTCCAACTAAATGGGAATCGATGGGCAGAACAGCTAACTTGGCGACGGCTCTCTTGACTAGACCCGTAGCTGTACGGACCATAGCTACTCTGACGACACCGTCCTCGCATGGAACGACTCCTTGGATGCACCCCAGCAGCCATTTCAAGGGTGGAAGGTTGTCCTCCTGCAGCAACACGATGCTTCCGACCTTGATGTTGTATGTTTCGACGCGCCACTTACTCCTTTCTTGGAGCAAGGATAAATACTCGCTGCTCCACCGCTTCCAAAATTGCTGCTGCATCTGTGTCACCCTTTGCCATCTGCTGAGGCGGCCTTCTCGGAGATGCGTGACATCAGGCTCAGGAAACCTTGTGTAGCTGGAGCCTTTCAGGAAATGGGCCGGCGTTAACACGTCAAGACTTTCAGCGTTTTTTGAAATTGGGCGGAGTGGACGGGAGTTAAGAATGGCAGAAATCTCATAAGCGAGAGTTCTCAATTCATCGAGGCCCAAGATGGAAGCACCGACGACTCTATAAAAGTGAAATTTGGCCGATTTAACAGCCGCCTCCCATAAACCACCGAAATGTGGGGCGCGGAGGTATGAACTTCCAATCAATCCCATCAGCTAAGCAGGAGGAAGCTATCGCAGCCGTGTGGGAAATAGATTCTTCAGCTCGGTTAGCTCGCTCTTAGCGCCGACAAAATTCGTCGCATTGTCACTCCAAATAGTGCGCGGAGTGCCTCTCAGGCTGGTGAATCTTCTCAACGCTGCGATGAAAGAATCCGTTGTGAGATCCTGGACGACTTCCAAATGCGTGGCCTTCGTAGAGAAGCAGACAAAGACGGCGATGTAGCACTTGTGAGGCGCCTTGTTGCGGGCCTCTGCCTTGTGATAAAATGGTCCACAATAATCCACTCCCGTGGTATGAAATGCTGGGTTAGGCTGAACTCGATTGGCTGGCAGGCTGCCCATAACGTGCTCCCAAGTGACAGGCTTCATCCGAAAACATCTTACACATTTGTTGATGACGGTAGCCACGAACTTTCGTCCTCCAATTGGCCAATACATTTGCCTTAATGTGGCAAGTAACGCTTGCGATCCTGCGTGCAAGTATTTTATATGAAAATATTCGATGATTGCCTTTGTAACTGGATGATCCTTGGGTAACAATATCGGATGCTGAGTATCGTAGTCCAGATTTGCATTCTGAAGTCTTCCACCAACGCGAAGTAATCCATCGGAGCCGATTATTGGTCTCTGCGAAATCAGCTTGCTCTTCTGTGGACACGGCCTGTCCTGGCTAAGACATCCATACTCCTTGGCTAAGTGAACCTGTTGGATGCTCCTCAGAAGAAGTACGGTCCCCAAATTGAGCTCCTCAACGGTAACACGGTTCCTTGAAGGTGAAGATTTTGCTCTGCAATTCGAAATAAAATGTACGCAAATACACGCTGCAACTTATGAAAAGAGTTAAGGAATTTGCAGTTGATCGAAATGTCAGTGCAAACGGTTCCAACTAGCGTTGCGGGACGATGTTCTGGAAGATCCTTAACTGTATTTGGAAGAGAGGGCCATTTTGACGAGCTATGCAGCAGGAATGGAGGCCCGTTAGACCACAGGGAGTGCTCCAGCAATTCTCTCGGGGTACAGCCTCGCGATACGACATCCGCCGGATTTAAGCTTGTTGGAACATGGTGCCAAGTCATGCCTTTTGTCATCCCCTGAATTTTCGCGATTCTGTTGGATACAAATACGTTGAAATCCCTCGGAGGCTGCCGAATCCACGTCAGTACGATAGACGAGTCGGACTAGCATTGAATGTCGCATTCGAAATCGATGGTTTCCTTGACGCTTACTATAAGCTCCGCCAATAAAAGTGCTGCCGACAACTCCAATCTTGGAATTGTCAAAGCCTTTAAAGGGGCCACTCTCGACTTGGCGCAGAGCAAATGGACTTTTGCTTCTCCATTGGCCTCCGACCGCAAGTATAAACACGCTCCATAAGCTGCTATGCTAGCATCGCAGAATCCATGAAACTGGATGGAAGACTGAGGTTGCATTACGAATCGTAAAAATTTCAAGTTTTGGACGATCGATAACTGAGAGGTCAACTCCCCCCATGACGAAAGAATAGGCTCTGGTAATGTGTCATCCCAATCCACGTTAGCATTCCATAGGGATTGCAAAAAGATCTTGGCCTTTGTGACAATTGGTGTTATTAAACCGAGCGGATCATAGAATTTGGCTATTGTTGAAAGTGCAATACGCTTGGTGACTCGACGATTTACAGATAATTGAGAAAAGTTGAACAGAAGTTGGTCAGAAGAAGGATCCCAGGCTAATCCCAGCGCCTTGGTAACAGCTGATCCGTCGTGAAATTGAATTAGCTTATCCTTATCGCAGTCAGACTCTCCTTCGAGGGCGCGTCCATCATTAGAACACCATTTGCGGATTGGAAAATGGCCTCGCGACAATAGATCCTTCACCTGACGACGAATTTCCCTAACCTCTTCAACTGACTCGCCACCAGAGATTAAATCATCCACGTAGAAGTACCTACGAACAATTTTTGCTCCAATTGGAAACGAATCCTCCTCATCATAAGAGAGCTGATGCATGGCTCTTATAACCAAAAAGGCAGCTGGCTTGGTACCATAAGTCACCGAGTTCAATTTGTAAACACTCAACTCATTCGTGGACTTCTCTCGCCAAACAATACACTGCAAAAAGTCATCCGGGTGGGACACACGCACGCAGCGGTACATCTTGCAGATGTCTCCACAGAGGGCAACTTTAAAAAATCGGAAGCGAAGTAGAATGTTAAAGATTTTTTGCTGAATTGTTGGCCCTGCAAGAAGCAAGTCGTTCAGAGAGCTGCCAGAAGTAGTTCTAGCAGACCCATCAAAGACGACCCGGAGCTTTGTGCTCGTACTTTCCTGCTTATGTACACAATGGTGGGGCAAGAAGAATTGTGGTACTGTTGGATCCTTTGGTGCGAGAGACATGTGGCCTAAGTTGATGTACTCCTGGAGAAAGGCCGAATACTGAGCTTTGAGAACAGGGTTTCTATCTAGCTTAGCTTCCAAACTCCTAAAACGACGACGAGCTAGGCAATAGGAATCACCTAAACTTTCGAATCCCGAAGTGGATAAGAGATGAACAGAGTTTTGACCATTCCCAAGTCTAGTGCAGTTTTCCTTGAACAGTTGTTCACATTGCAAGTCCTCAGGCAACGGTGCTGGCTTTGATGGATTACAATCCTCAATTTCCCAAAATCGCTTTACTATGGCAGCAAGTGCGTCATCCTCAGAATGATCCGTAGTATCCTTGACAATGGCGGCTAAAACAGACTTATGATTTGGAGTAGTAGACATCCCACCAGAAACGATCCAACCAAGTTTGGTGTTTTGGAGTGTTGGCAACATGCTATCCAAATGTATTTGCCCCATAGCAATTATTTCGAAAAACAGACCAGCGCCAATTAACAAGTCGATTCGTTGTGATTGGTTGAAATAAGGGTCAACGAGCAAAATGTTTTGTGGAATCCTCCATCCTGATGTATTTATGTTGAAATTCGGCTGATAATCAGTGATACTGTGAGTCACAACAGCTGTAATTGACGCACGATAGCCTGCATCCCGTGATTGCGCAAAAATATCCACTGATTTATCAGAGTTCATAGAGGACTCACCGATTCCAGAAATTAGTGTATGCGAATGCCTATATTTCAAATTTAACTGGCTAGCTAGGCGCGTAGTTATAAAGTTCAATTGAGAAGCGGAATCTAAGATTGCTTGACAGGGCATAAATAAACCAACCCTATTTTTTACATAGACAATAGCAGTAGGCAGCAACACGTAATTTATTGGCACAGTATTTGAAGCATTTGGTGGAGGGTGCGATACCTGACGATCAAGTTGTGAGCATGACACCAGTGCTGATGAAGTAGATGGTGATGGCTGAGAGCTCGAGATGTGGGTCTGATGATGGAGGTGGTGCGGATGAGTCAGGGGTCATATGCAATAGTGAGTGGTGCTTCATGCGACAATATCTGCAATGAGTTGATTTACATTGCTGCAAACTATGCCCCTTGCGCAAACAGTTTAGACAAAGGTGCATTTTCTTGGCTTCTCTAAATCGAAGATGCGGGCACAAATTTAAAAATCGAGAGCACTTTGGCAAATAATGATCTCTCGCATCGCAAAATAGGTATATTGGATGATTTAAGTTAGTAGAAGACGCAAAGAGTGCACTTGGGCTATATTTATGCACATTTTTTCCCACCTGATGGCCTGGTGTTTGCGTTACCAAAGCTTGATCCAAATTTTCCATCATCCCGCATCTCCTCTCCAAAAACGACTCCATAGCAGTCCATGAAGATAACTCAGCGATTGGCAAATCCTCTTCCCATTTTTCCCGAGTCCGTTGATCCAGCTTGTGAACGACGATATGAATCAGTAATCCATCCAAAATTTGCTGTGTAGTGGCCAGCGTATGGATTACCCGAAGATGTGCGTTCATAGAATCGCTGAGCTCACGAAGACCCTTGGCAAATCCCTTCTCGACACCCTTTAAACCAAATATTGCCTGAACGTGTGCCTGAAAATGTAAAACTTTATTATCAAATCGATTTATGAGCAGATTCAAAGCCTTTTTATAATTGTCATTTGAAGGTTCGAGCGAGCGTATGGTCTCCAGAGCCACGCCGCCTAGACTATATTGCAGCTTTTTAATGTCGCTTAGCTCGTCATCATTTCCAATGACCGCGGTGAACGTTGCGAGAAAGTCCGGCCACTCAGCATAAGATCCATGAAAACGAGCAATCTCCAGGTTTGGTAATCGAGGCTTTCGTGTTCGAAAAGAAAGATCAGAATGGTGGTTGATGTCTATAGATGTGGAGTTGGCAGCTGTGCTACCCAACAATTGCAATTTGCGCTGGGCCGCTAAGCCTCTATTGAGCTTCGCCTTCACATCCATAAAAACCTCCGAAAATTCCTATCGCCTATCACTCGAAGTCTCCTTTAAATCCAGCCGTTCCAGCGATGTCTGTGCGGAGTCAAACGACGAATTTAAGGAATTGACCCAGTCCAATCGCGCGAGAAGATCAGCTTCATGCAACTGATCTATAGACTCAGTTGTTAAATACAATTTCATCGCGTTTGTTTGCCGCAGAATTGATTGCACTTTGGCGCGAAAAAATTCTATTTCATTTGGCGCGTCATTTTGAGGCCGAACCGCGTTTTCTGGAGCAGCCATTTCTTAGTCGCACACAAAAAAAATTAAATAAAAATGTCCGAACCGGTTAAGAGGGGTGAATAACCTTTTAACCTTTGCCGCGAAAAATGCGCGACACCAAGCGTCGTCGAAAGCGCAACGGAACTTTGTTGTTGTTGTTCCGCCTTATAACAGCGGACTTGAAATTATGTATATGTATGCACTGCACTATGCACTTTTAAAATAGTTAAATGTTATTCTCCTTTTGTTTATAATTTGCAGCACAACACTGTTTTGATTTTTTCACAGCGCGAAATGTACGAAAAGATCAACAGCTTGCCGGCTTTTCACAGCGCGAAATGTAAAACTTAAACGGTCAGCTGTGTGCACTTGTATGTAAGTCCGTGTGTTTGTGACCGAATGCCCGCAAACGACAGCGAAACCAAAATATATTGTTTAAACGATATTAAACAAAAAACCGAGTTGCAGACGGCAAATAAACCAGCGATCACGTCCGGGTCACCAAAATGTTTGGGGAAAGACAACAAAAATGCCACCCTTAGGTTATGTAATAATAACGCTTTTAATATTATAAGTTTATGTACGTGTCGTGTTTATTTTGCCAGTCGAATCTGCACTGCTGTAGTCGAAAGCCTGGCTTCATATTTTAATTTGGGCTTTACAATGTAGTCGCTGAATACGAAGCGCGACAGCTTAGCGAGATAAGGCAGATAAAGAGGAGAGCGCAAGAGCGCTACAGGTTCAGCCATACACCTATGCGCACTAGACTAGTCGCTGGCGGGCTGCTCCGAACAAGTAGTTTTCAAACAGACGTCATTTACACTTTAATAAAGCATTTGACTCTGTAAATCACTTACTTTTTGTACAAAAACTTGATTGATTGATAAAGGGCATCAATAGTAGTTTTCAAACAGACGTCATTTACACTGACCTTAATAAAGCATTTGACTCTGTAAATCACTTACTTCTTGTACAAAAACTTGACTTGATAGGTTTTCCAGTCGATCTACTTAAATGGATCTTAAGTTATTTGAATGGCAGGTCACAAAGGGTCCTTTTTTATACCCTTGCAGAGGGTATTATAATTTTGGTCAAAAGTGTGCAACGCAGTGAAGGAGACATCTACGACCCTATAAAGTATATATATTCTTGATCAGGATCACCTCCTGAGTTAATATAAGCATGTCCGTCTGTCTGTTTCTACGCGAACTAGTCTCTCAATTTTAAAGATATCGAATTGAAACTTTGCACACACCCACTTTCCTTTGCACGCAGTATATAAGTCGGAACGGCCAGGATCTGCCGACCATATCCTATAGCTGCCATATAACTGATTGATGGGCCATAACTTTGGTGTTTGTTAAGTTTGGAAGTTGGGATTTTCTATCGGTTTTATTTTTGGTCAATCAATCCAACATACCATTGTAGTATGCGCATATATTGAATATCTACTGTAAACACACTGTAACACTTTGTTGCAGTGCATTCATAAAGGCCCGGTCAAAAAACCCAAGTGGCCGAACACGAGTCGATCGGCGCACAGAAAGTGCAAGTGTCAGCATTCTGTTGCACGCGCCGGCCGAACTCAAGTGCATGCATATACCTCCGCGCTCCAGCTTAAGAGAGCATAATTTAATACATATAATATATAGGTACATAGCCGTCTCTCTGCCGCCGCCTGCGAGCAGCGCAGCTACGGGACTTTGCCTTAATTAGACTTAAAGAATATTGTAAAAGACAGAGACATTTTGATCGTTGGAGCGGCACCTTTGCTGCTCCTACTAAATAAAGAAAACACAAAGAAACAGAATAAACTTATTTCATGGCGACCGTGACATGACCAAAGACCAGGATTTAAAGATTGCAGGACTAATGGAGAAGACTTAAACATTTTTAAAGGTACTGATATGGATTACACGGACTGGAGCAGGAACTAAGTTAAAAAAAAAATCTGAGTGAGTAGACTGCGGAATGGGAAAGCGCGGAGGCGTAAAGTGCAAATTAAATAATAGAATAGCACATATTAAGTGGCTATTGTTTACCAAAATGCCGCCTCCCGCTTGGTCAACTGCACTAAAGTTGCAGGCTGAGCTTAATTTTTTTAAAATCAAGTCTCGAAAATAGACAACCCACAACCGCAGCTCACTCAGTTAAAATACAAATAATAAAAGAAAAAATTAATATCCAAGCCTCCATCCCCCAAGCCATTACCAAGAAGACCAGACAACTGCACAAACGATTGCCCCGGACCGCTGGAGAGCGTCACCTGCAGATTGATTTAACCATCGGAAATGGCACCATTGCCGGCTCCGACAAATAAAGATACTGCATACCAATACCACTTGTGGATTCTAAATTAATATCAATACATAATAATAACGAAACCAAATATTCCCAAGCCACTGCCGAAACGACCACAAGTCTGCCCGACCGACTGCCCCGGACCTCTCAACTCTGCGGCATGCAATTCCGCATGCATGAAGCCGAAGACCAGTGCGAAGACCAGCACCGGTACCGCCTGAGCCCATAGGCCCAGGACAGCAGCAGCAGATATCAAGCGTGGGAGGCACGACCGCCACCTGCGCCTTCGAAGGAGCGTCAGCGTAGCCAAACCGGCGACGACCAGTTGACGTAGAAGGAAGAAAGAAAAACCAACCAAGCTGGAAGCAACATTTTTTTTTTACCCATGCACTGCGTTGCATAATTTTTTTTGACTGCACTACGATGCATATTTTTTTTTTAATAATATAATATTTTGTAAAATTGAGCGGAACCTTTTCTGCCCGATTAGATGTGTAGCCCGTAAAGCTATGCAAAAACTAGGTAGGAAGTTTGTTAATTTAAATGCGCAGTAATGCGATAAGTAAATTTTCAATAGAAGATCATAATAATTTTAATAAAACACTTTATACACATAAAATAAAAGTATATGCAAAACCCACCAAAATGACTTTGGACATAAAAACAGTGGATTCCACTGCCAATGTCATCAACAAGGTAGAATCTAGCAACATCAATCTATATTGGGTACATATACTCTTGATAATCATTGTTGCTATCATGTGCGTCACTTTCTTTTACAAAATTTACAAGCTGCATAATAATTGTCTGAAAAAAGGTATATGAGCCGGGCAAATGACCTGGATAAAATATAAACAGCAAAATAAATAAATAAAAAATAAAATAAAAAAAACAGCACAAACAACAGTGATTACACATAAATATATTTCATAAATGTTAACACCTAAAATATAAGAAAATGGAATACAATAAAAATGAATAAATAAAAATAAAAAAATATATATATATTAAATAAAAATGGCTACACTAAAAGCAATTAGAGACACGTATGATAGGGACATTCTCTTTAAAGAAAGAATTCTGCAATTAGTTTCAGCAACTTCAGTGAGCATTTATGGTTTAGAAAATTTATATATTGAAACATTTAATTTAGATACTTCTCCATTAATACATTGCACAAGCACCCAAAAGGGAATTGTATTATCCACTATTCCAGGAGTACAAGTTAGATCGGTAGTAGACGAGCACCCAATACTAGGTAGATCAATAGTAATGACAGTTTTCAAGAAATAATTCATATCCATAATATAATGGAATGGAATTATAGACGAATGAATTATACAAGCTAATAAAAAAAAAAAAAATATAAAAATATTTTAATATATTCTTCTTACAAAGTATGGCTAAACTAAAGGCATGGAATGGAACAAATTGTACGGGGAATTATCAAACATTAAAACTAATTTTGACAGATCATACAAGTCACTAACCCAGAATAGACCTATCCAAAAGAACACGGTTAAGAAGCATGTTGAATTATTAGTAGAGTGCTTTAATGAAGCGCGAATGCTAATACATGATCACAGGGAAAGATTAACTAAAGATCATTGGTCACAGGTATCAAAACTTTTGATACGACTACGATCTAATTTAATATTTGTTAAACAAAAGTTCAGTTTAGAAATATCGGTACCAACCGTTTTAAACACTCTAATAGCAGTTGACACTGCACCTGACCCGGAATCAACAGAAACGAACGAATCGGAGTCAGAAGAGCTTCCCGAAGTAAACCTCAAAATAGAAGATGACGATTTGAATAATCTTACTATTCCGGCTATATACACTGATCTGGACAATTCAACAGATTCAGATACTTCGAGTGTAATAGAAAACAAAATAAGTAACTCTATCACAATGGCACAATCAAATATTGATTTTATTAATACAGCATCCAAGCTTATACCAGTTTTTGATGGTAAGGCTGAAAATTTAACAAGCTTCATTGATGCTTTACAAATAATAGAATCAATAAAAGGCGAGCACGAAGAATTAGCTGTTTCCATAATTAAAACAAAGCTAAAAGGTGTCGCCAGAAATCTAATCGGTAATGAAACAACAATTACTGAAGTGATTTCCAGACTAAGAGGCAACGTCAAAGGCGAAACTGTAGAAGTATTATCAGCGAAGCTGATGAACCTACAGCAGCGCAATAAAACTGCTAACCAATACACACAAGAAATTGAGCAGATGACGAAAGCCTTAGAAGGTGCATATATAACAGATGGTTTACCTTTAGAGCTAGCCAGGAGTTATTCCACGCAACATGCAGTCAAGGCAATGACTAAAAATTGCTCAATTGATAAGGTAAAACTTATCATGCAAGCTGGCACCTTTAGTACTATGAACGATGCCGTTTACAAATTTGTCAATAGTTGCACTGAAGCAACTGGACAGTCAAACACCGTCCTATATTTCAAGAACTATCCACAGCGCGGCTCAAATCGCGGACGCGGAAATTATAGAGGTAATTTTCGTGGTAATCACAATAACTACAACAACAATAACTACAACAACAATAACTATAACAACAATTACCAAAATAACAATGGAGGACGAGGCCATTATAGTGGAAACTATAGAGGTGGTGGTAACTCGAACCGAGGCCACAATGGCAATAACCAAAGCAATGTCATCGGAAAACTCCCAAAGCCCTTTAAATACTCAACAATAAAAGAAGTCAGAGTTCACACCATTAATCTCAGCCAAAATATATTCGTTTCATTTTTCAATGTAGCTACTGGAAAAGAACTTATCTTTTTAATAGACACAGGTGCAGACATTTCCATTTTAAAAGAAACTTCGGATAACTTCCAAAACATCCAAGATGATTACATCATAGACATAAAAGGCATAAGTAAAGAAATAACCAAATCCCAAGGTTTAGTTTCTATGGAGATACAGACAACTAAATACATAATTCTACACGATTTTCATATCGTAAATTCACATTTCCTATTCCATGCGATGGAATATTAGGCATCGACTTTATTAAAAAATACAACTGTCAATTAGACTTTAAGCCATCTGAAGATTGGCTCATAATTAGACCCAATAATTTAAAATTTCCAATTAATGTACCAATAGCTCATAGTTCTGGCAATAATTCAATACTTCTGCCAGCAAGATCCCAAGTTATTCGGAAAATTGAACTTAATTCAAAAGAAGACAGTGTATTAATTCCAAATCAGGAAATTCAGCATGGTATTTACGTTGCAAACACCATAGCAACATCCAATAATGCCTTCATAAGATTAATAAACACAACAAATACCGACCAAGTAGTCAGTACAGATAACCTAACATATGAATCACTTTCGAACTACGATGTAGTCAACACAAATTCAGACAATAGAAAAAAATCCGTACTATCACAACTTTCAAAAAACTTCCCTCCACAGTTCAAGTCACAGCTTTCTAGCTTATGCACCCAGTATAGCGATATATTCGGATTGGAAACCGAATCAGTAACCACAAATAATTTTTATAAACAGAAACTGAGATTAAAAGATGATGAACCAGTCTATATAAAGAACTATCGAAGCCCACATAGTCAGGTGAACGAAATACAAAAGCAAGTAGGAAAATTAATCTCTGACAGGATTGTCGAACCGTCAGTATCCGAATATAATAGCCCATTGTTACTTGTTCCTAAAAAATCATCCCCCGGGTCAAATGTAAAGAAATGGCGATTAGTAATTGACTACCGCCAAATTAATAAAAAATTACTATCTGATAAATTCCCATTACCTAGAATTGATGATATTTTAGATCAACTAGGTCGAGCAAAATACTTTTCATGTCTTGACTTAATGTCAGGATTCCATCAAATTGAACTAGAAAAAGGTTCAAGAGATATAACGTCTTTTTCAACGAGCAACGGCTCATATCGCTTCACGCGATTACCCTTCGGATTAAAAATAGCTCCTAATTCGTTTCAGAGGATGATGACTATTGCGTTCTCTGGTCTAGAACCTTCTCAAGCATTCCTTTATATGGATGACTTAATAGTAATTGGTTGTTCCGAAAAACATATGCTTAAGAACTTAACAGATGTTTTTGAGAAATGTAGGAAATACAACCTAAAGTTACATCCAGAAAAATGTTCATTTTTTATGCATGAAGTGACTTTTCTAGGTCATAAATGCACTGATAAAGGAATACTTCCAGATGACAAGAAATACGATGTCATTATGAACTACCCAGTTCCGCACGACGCGGACAGTGCTAGACGTTTCATAGCATTCTGTAACTATTATAGACGTTTTATAAAAAATTTCGCCGACTATTCACGGCACATAACAAGATTATGTAAAAAGAATGTTCCTTTTAAATGGACGGATGAGTGTGAATATGCATTTCAATACTTAAAAACAAAACTTATGGAACCTACCTTGCTACAATATCCAGATTTCACTAAAGAATTCTGTATAATAACAGATGCAAGTAAGCAAGCATGTGGAGCAGTTTTAACTCAAAACCATAATGGTCTCCAACTTCCCATTGCATACGCATCAAGAGCATTTACAACAGGTGAAAGTAACAAATGTACCACTGAGCAGGAATTAGCTGCAATTCATTGGGCGATATTACATTTCAGACCATATATATATGGAAAACATTTCTTAATAAAAACAGACCATAGACCTTTAACATACCTTTTCTCAATGATCAACCCCAGTTCTAAACTGACACGTATGAGGCTCGAACTAGAAGAATACGACTTTACAGTCGAATATTTAAAGGGAAAAGATAATTATGTAGCTGATGCGTTATCAAGGATAACCATAAAAGAT
Organism: Drosophila fuyamai; assembly: GCA_018153365.1. Classification (NCBI taxonomy): domain Eukaryota; kingdom Metazoa; phylum Arthropoda; class Insecta; order Diptera; family Drosophilidae; genus Drosophila; species Drosophila fuyamai. The sequence goes on from JAECXW010000002.1 coordinate 119,532, forward strand.
CTACAAAATATAACTGGAAATATATTGAAAGTCACTACTAGATATCAAAGTAGACAAAAATTCCGCGCGGAAAATCAAGAACAAGAATTGCCTATGCAATCTCTAAATAAAGCTTCCAAGCCCAACGTATACGACGTCATAAACAATGATGAAGTACGTAAAGTAGTGACCTTGCAGATAAAAAATACGTTATGTTTATTTAAACAAGGCAGAAAAATTACTGCAAGATATGATGTTAGCGATTTATATACTAATGGAGTTATTGACTTAGATCAATTTTTCCAAAGGCTTGAAATGCAAGCCGGTATACATAAAATCAGCCAACTCAAAGTGGCACCGTGGGAAAATATCTTTGAACATACTTCAATAGATAATTTCAAATTAATGGGCAATAAAATCTTGAAAACATTAAGAGTAGCGCTACTCAACCCGGTGACCCAAATAACAAATTTAAAAGAAAAGAAGCAATTTTGTCTACATTTCATGATGATCCAATTCAAGGAGGTCATACTGGCATATCAAAAACTTTGGCCAAAGTAAAAAGACACTATTACTGGAAAAGTATGTCTAAAGATATAACTGAGTACGTAAGAAAATGTAAAAAATGCCAGAAAGCCAAAATAACTAAACACACAAAGACCCCTTTAACAATTACAGACACACCAATAAATGCTTTCGACAGAGTGATAGTGGACACAATTGGTCCACTACCAAAATCAGAAAATGGCAATGAGTATGCAGTCACTTTAATATGTGATTTAACTAAGTATTTAGTTGCCATACCTGTTCCGAATAAAAATGCTAATACTGTTGCTAAAGCAATATTTGAATCTTTTATCCTGAAGTACGGTCCAATGAAGACGTTCATTACGGACATCGGAGCAGAATATAAGAATTCAATTATAGACGATTTGTGCAAATATTTAAATATTGAAAATATTACATCCACAGCACACCACCACCAGACAGTTGGAACAATAGAAAGAAGTCATAGAACTTTCAATGAGTACATAAGATCTTACATATCGGTTGATAAAACTGATTGGGACGTATGGCTTCAATATTTTGTCTTTTGTTTCAACACGACCCCCTCTATGGCACATACTTATTGTCCATATGAGCTAGTATTCGGTAAAACAAGTAATTTACCGAAACATTTTAATAGCATAGACAGTGTAGAAGCACTATATAATATAGATGACTATGCTAAGGAAAGTAAATATAGATTAGAAGTAGCCTATAAAAGAGCTAGAGTTATGTTAGAAGAAAATAAGAATAGAAATAAACTAATATACGATCATAAAGTAAGGGATATAGATATATCAGTAGGTGACCAAGTTTTATTAAAGAACGAGACAGGTCATAAGTTAGATCCTAAATATACAGGTCCGTATAAAGTAACGGAAATAGGAGAAAGAAATAACATTATAATAATGAATAACAAAAACAAAAAACAAAAAGTTCATAAGGATAGATTAAAAACGTTTATTTCATAATTGCATTTAGCATGGCCATGCTTAGAAATACTTCTTTCTTAAATAAGAATACTATTATAAATTCCATTCTCTTTATATAAAAAAAAAAAAAAAAAAAAAAAAAAAAAATTTCATAAAAAAAAAATTATTATTATTCCTTTAAGTAAAATATACCAATAAAATAACTTCATAATATATTACGTTATTTTTCAAAAGGAGGGAGATGTAGTATGCGCATATATTGAATATCTACTGTAAACACACTGTAACACTTTGTTGCAGTGCATTCATAAAGGCCCGGTCAAAAAAACCCAAGTGGCCGAACACGAGTCGATCGGCGCACAGAAAGTGCAAGTGTCAGCATTCTGTTACACGCGCCGGCCGAACTCAAGTGCATGCATATACCTCCGCGCTCCAGCTTAAGAGAGCATAATTTAATACATATAATATATATATATAGGTACATAGCCGTCTTTCTGCCGCCGCCTGCGAGCAGCGCAGCTACGGGACTTAGCCTTAATTAGACTTAAAGAATATTGTAAAAGACAGAGACATTTTGATCGTTGGAGCGGCACCTTTGCTGCTCCTACTAAATACTACATACTAAATACTACATAAGGATCGGCCAACTATATTCTATAGCTGCCATATAACTGAACGACTGGAATTGCCATAACTTTGATGTTTTTAAAGTTAGGAATTTGGGATTTTTATGAGTGATAAGAATGCATTATATAAATAATTTTTGAGAATATAATTTACAGAATATTCTGCAAGGGTATTTCAACTTCGGCTCCACCCGAAGTTAGCTTTCCTTTCTTGTTGAAAATTCAATTTCTAAAATTCTCCGTGTTACCTCCGGTGTCCCACAAGGGAGCCATCTGGGTCCGTTACTTTTTACATTATTTTTTAATGATCTTCCCTCAATTATAAGTCATTCTCGCGTACTTATGTACGCAGATGATGTTAAGTTATGTCTGCAGTATAAGGATATTTCCTGCCATTTAGACTTACAATCCGATCTAGATCATTTTCAAAACTGGTACTAAATTTAAACGGTTCCAAGTGCAAGCTGATGACTTTCAATCGGCCCAATCCGATATACGCTACTTACACGTTAAGTGACAGCTCTTTGGATAGACTAACTCTTGTAAACGATCTTGGCGTTCTCTTGGACCCTAAACTAAAATTTTCTAATCACATTTCGTCTATGGTTAATAAAGCCAGAGGAGTGCTTGGATTTATTAAAAGGTGGTCAAAAGAATTCGATGAACCTTATTTGACTAAAACTTTATTTATTTCGCTAGTCCGTCCGATTCTGGAGTATGGGTCTCCCGTCTGGAGTCCACAATATGGAATACATATTGGTCGTATTGAATCTGTACAAAAAACTTCCTTCTTTTTGCTTTACGGTGCCTAAACTGGGATGCAAATCTTATCTTACCTTCTTATTCTAGTAGACTTCTTTTGATTAGTTTACCATCCCTAGCCAACCGTAGAACGATTCTTGGTACTATCTTTATTTATAACCTTATACATGGTGATATTGACTGCCCCGACTTGTTTTTTTCTTTCGGACGTTGATGCACTAAGATCAGCGCAAACAAGTGGCCCTTACGACACCAAGCAGTGCTTGTTACGCGCGGATCCTTATAGGCGTAAAAACGAGCTCGCGAGAAGTTAAAAAGCACAATGTAGAAGCGGACAGACTAAGATAAGAAATACGTACGAGACTAAATACTAATACTAATTTTGTGCTAAGTAAGATAAAATTAATGCTTTTAAGCTTGGCAAAGAGTCGGTAGTAGAAATAATGTGGTATAGTCTATTATAGTCGTTACACAGTACTCTAAACGGTTCATGCATATCAAAGTTAGATCTACAAATATTTAATGTAAGAGGAACATAGTTCCTGGTAATTCTATTAGGCACGGAGAAGCTTATGCGACCCAGTAACTCGGGACTCTCCACTTCCCCGTGAATAAGTTTATAGATAAAAGTTGTGCCATTCATCGTTCTACGGTTTACTAATGATGGTAGATTAATTAGGAGGAGTCTACTAGAGTAGGATGGTAAAATAAGGCTTGCATTCCAGTTAAGGCCCCGTAGAGCAAATAATAAAAAGTTCTTTTGCACAGACTCTATCCGGTCTATATGTACACCATACTGAGGACTCCAAACTGCTGAACAGTACTCAAGGATTGGACGGACTAGTGAAATGAACAGAGTCTTTGTAACATAGGGATCATCGAATTCCTTTGACCACCTTTTTATAAATCCAAGTACTCCCCTGGCTTTATTTACTATAGAAGTAATATGGTCACAAAACTTAAGTTTTGGGTCAAGGAGGACGCCAAGGTCATCAACTTGCGTAATTCTAGACAACGCACAACCACCCAGCGTATACGTTGCGTATTGTGGGTTCACCCGAAAAAATGTCATTACTTTGCACTTAGCGCTATTTAAATCCAAAAGATTTTCACAACACCATGTTTGAAAAGCCATTAGGTCAGATTGTAAGTCGGAACTGCTAGAAATTTCGTCATATTGCAGGCATAACTTAACGTCATCTGCGTACATAAGGACACGCGACTTTGTCAAGACTAGAGGGAGATCGTTTATAAATAAAGTAAAAAGAAGTGGGCCAAGGTGGCTTCCTTGTGGGACCCCTGAAGTAACTCGGATCAAATCCGAGATCGAGTTTTTAAAAAGCACTCGTTGAGTCCTACCACTCAGATAACTTGAGATCCATGTTAGAAGATCACATGGAAACCCTAATAAGTCTAGCTTTAATACAAGAAGCGAGTGATTTACTGAATCAAACGCTTTACTAAAATCAGTGTAAACTACATCAGTCTGCATGTTCTTTCTAAAGCCATTTATTACAAAAGACGTTAGCTCCAAGAGGTTTGTCGTCGTAGATCTTCGCCTTATAAATCCATGTTGACATGGAGATATAATCGATCTACAAAGATGCTGCAAATGGGGTGTAATAGTATTTTCGAAAAGCTTTGGGATGGCGGATAATTTGGATATGCCTCTGTAATTACTTGTATTGCATTTATTTCCTTTCTTATGAAGGGGAATGACAAATGACTCCTTCCAAATAAGTGGGAAATGAGATGTTTTTAAAGACAAAGTAAACAATTTGTACAGAGGTCTACACAGAGTTTCAGCACAGTATTTAAGCACGCAGCCTGGAACTCCGTCCGGACCCGGTGAATAGACTGGCTTAACTTTATGTTAAGTCGGCTAAACTTTTCTGTGCCAAGTAGATTAACTAGAAATTATATTCCCCTAACTTTAAATCATTGTAGATCTAACTATGCCTTGCATGAGCCTTTCAGAGTATTATGTTCTGACTATAATAGACTTTTTCCTGTAATATCAAATCTTGACTCTCTGCCGCTCCTAAATCGATTAATACTTGATTCATTGGCACAAGATTGATCTAACTATTACTTTTTTCCCCGGACCTTTACCTTTACTTTTCCTATCTCGCGTCTATCTTATCGCGAATCGTGCCGTACGATACACGGCTGCGCCCCTCGGTCGGTTGGGCGGGTAAGTGGGCCGTGGGACTCCGCGCGTGGAAAAAAAAAAAAAATAAATAACAATTATTTTATGTTATTAAAGAATCTATATTTAAGTTATTAATATTGGAATGAAGGAACATTATTTTATTTTCCATGTCTTCAGTGGTGGCAATTTTTGACTGCACTCATCTGCACAGTTGTACACAGTCAACACACAAGCTGTACAGCGTGTTTAAAAAAGGACAAATGCTGTACTCACTCACGAAAACTACAACCATTACTGTACTCACTCGAAGTGAGTACACTGAAAATGTTGTGCTATCTTCTTCCGGCCTATAGAGTATACTGTACAGTAAAGAATGAGTGCAGTATTTTTAAGAACACCATACTACTGCACAGATCTGTTATGCTACAAATGAGTACATTCATGCAGAAGTCTATTCTGTACCAAGTAGATTAACTAGAAATTATATTTCCCTAATTTTAAATCATTTTAGATCTAACTATGCTTTGTATGAGCCTTTCTGTTACGTGTAAGACTTAAATACTTTTCGACGGTACGTTTATTAAATTGTATTTCTGCTCACATTGTGACGATCCCGCCTGACGTCTAGGCCGCCACAATATATATATTTAAACAATAGTTTTCTAAGTTTCACATTATTATCATTAGTATGTAAGAGATATAAAATGAAGTATTATGATTTAGTAATGGTTAAGCGATCATATGGATTTTTGGGTATAAAACCAAAATAGGTCAAGTTTGGTTCCGCACCATCCGCCCGCGGTGGCAACCGTAGAGAAAAATACTGGAAAATAGAGAAAATATCAAACCAACCTGGGAAAGGTCCAAAAGGATGAGAGGGTCACACGGCGGTTTCCGGGACTCTCTCGGCTCTTCGAAGCGATCGGTCGCGCACGCGGACAAAAATAAGCAAGGAAGCACGTGTGAAAGAAGTCGCGGTCGGTAGGAAATAAGGTTAGTGGATCAGTGTAATCGGCGCAGTGAAACACAGGGACAATTTAACACAACGAATAAAACTGAGTGAACTCGTACAAAAAAAACCGCAATTGTTGTACATGTTATTTTTTACCCCGTACTCCTTTGTTCCCCGAGTGATTCAGGCCATAAATGACCGATGACCCAATTGGAAGTGGTAAATTATTTGCACCATATACGTACCCGTTATCCCAATCCTCGGAATTTCATCCACTAACCTGCCCGCGTAGTGAGGCCGAAGATCACCTCACTCTACTACTTAATTATCCCCTCCCTCCCCCCCCTCACGGAGTGAGATCACCTCACTCTCCTCACTCCCCCCCTCACGAAGTGGCAGATCCCTTCGTGTCCCACTAGCCCCCGCGGCGAGACGGAAGATCCTCTCACGCATCCTCCCCTAATACCCCACCGCGAAGTGGCAGATCCCTTCGTATCCTATTTATTCCGACGGTGAGACGGAAGATCCTCTCGCTGGCCCCATTAATCCTACATCGTAGCGGAACGGCAGATCCTTCCGACTTTGACTAATCAAACTTGCTTTCAGCGGAATTTTCCGTCCCGAAAGGACTTGGTGTTCTGATGTCATCGTACACTCGAAGGTCCTGGAACACCCTCCCCGCCCCCTCGAGCGAATATGCGTAGAATCTTCGGGACAATTGTATCCTGGCCAGAGATCATCCTTACAAGTGGCGCCCGAGCAGGGACATTGAGGCTAACTAGAGCAACACCAAAGTGGCCTAAAGACCCACTAAGAAAAAGATCTTTATCCCGAAGGATCGCGCTCCTGCCGAGTGTTACAACTGTTTGAGCAAAAGGAAAGGCAAAGGAAAAGGAAAAGCAAAGAAAAAGGAAGAAGTTTCACGTATTACAATAAACCATGGCTAATACGAAGGAGTCCGACGGCGAGTACGAGGAAGCCGATTCGATAGAAAACCCAGGCGTAGGAGTACGATGGATTTATGCCCGGCGTAAAGATGAGTTAGCCGCTCTAGCACTCGATTTCGGGTTTAGCGCTGACGGCACCGTAGCAGAAACGCAGAAGGCGTTTGCTACACTCGTAAGCACAGGATCGTTTCCAGTATCGGTGTGGAAACGACTCGCTCAACTACAGGAGCAGTACAGCTCGAGAGCCGTCACTCCGAACCGTCTAGGAGGCGAGAAAGGGTTCATGCCGGGAGCCAAGATAACCCAAGTTGACCAGAGTCAGGTTATATTTTTCGCCGGCCATAGCTCTCCCCGAAGACTGACAAGCTAGCGAGGAGTCCATCCCGGCACGTCACGAGATTTTATCGCCTCATCACTCGGAAATCTTGACGCGTCGAAGCCGCCACAGTCCGAAGTTCCACTCATTATCACTCTTCCTCATCATTTACTAACCGAGCGGATGCATAAGTGGAATCTACGAATCGACGGGGCGTCGGACCCGCTGACCTTGATCGACGAACTTGAAGAGAAGATAGCAACATACGGAATCAACCAGGAGGAAGTACCCCGCGTCATGTCAGCGATTTTGGAAGGTAGGGCAGCACGATGGTTCCGCACGAGCCGCTTACAGACAGCTACGTGGGCAGAGTTTCGCGCCGAGTTTTTAAGTTTCTTCCTGCCTCCACGTTACTTCGAGCGACTAGAGGACGAAATCCGAGCCCACATCCAGGGAGCGGATGAGACATTTAAGGAATATTTGGTCGAGTTGAGGACCAAGATGCAGCAAGCCGGATACCAAAAGGAAGAAGAACTCTATCGGATCTACGAAAATATGGCACCAGAATATCGTCTGTATATCGTAACGCCACGAGTTCGCGACGCTGGAGCAATTAACCCAAATGGCAACGGAATACGAAAGTGTGAGACAGCTGACGTGGAGTCGCGCAGGTATTTCTAAGACGGTGACTGCAGACCAGGATAGGGCCAACGCCCGTCTGACGTCGAACCCCTTTTGAGGCTACGGGGTATCCGTTCAAGGACGGAATGCTACTCACCGAATGATCAGACAACCCCTCTCAAACGTCGACGTAAAGCGAGCTTGTAGTAGATGTGGAGAAGTCGGTCACTTTAGGCGGGGTTTTACTAACCCACGTCTGAACTTTTGTTGGGACTGCGGTCGAGGGGACACATTGACCGTCGACTGTTGTCGCTGAGATGCCCCGGGAAACGAACAACGTCTTCGCCGAGATGCGGGCGGGAGACGAACGCAGTAACAGTCCGGCACCGAGAAACCCACCATTAAGGATAAGCAACGGCCTGATCACCGCTTCCGTGCAGATCGGAGGCCGATGGGTGGATGCCACGGTGGATACGGGAGCGTCGAGGAGCTTTGCCAGTGAAGGGTACGCTCGTATGGTAGCAAGACCTGAGGAGATGCAAGAGATCATCGCTACGATAGCGTTAGCTGATCGGTCAAGCCTGGCAGTGTAGAAGCTATGGCGTACTCACGTGGAGTTAGCTGGCACGCGAGTGTGGATGCCATTCTTGGTGATGCCAACCATGCTGGATCGGCGGTGATATCTAAGGACCCCGCAGGAAAAGCGCTCTAACTCAGAGGAACCTTCGACATCGTCAGATCCAACCTCCAACGTGCTTCCCAAGAGCAAGCACGTCATTACAACCTTCGCCGACGTGAGTGGAGACCGAAGCTCGGTGACAGAGTGTGGGTACGCCAACATCCCCTCTCGAAGGCAGCCGAAGGTTGCCCCGCCAAATTGGCCCCCAAAATGACGGTCTAAGTCGAGGTTTCACTGCACCGATAGGTAGGGAGCTTAAACAATAAGGGTCTCGTATCTATAAGTTTAGTCTCCGCTTTCAGATGGAAGAAGTCATCGAGTTGTCGGATGGTTCCGACGATACTGAATATTTTCATCACGACTTTTCCGATCGCGACGAGTGGGTCGCGGAAGGATACAACGGAGGAGATTCGGATACATCTGAAGACGAAGAAGAAGGGATCGCAGAGGACCAGGTTACTGACGATGGCCAAGGTGAAGAAGACACACACGGCGGCGCTGAGTCTTCCGACGACCAGGAGCCTGGGGGTACAGGTAGGTCGCGGTTTGCGGGCATGTGGAGCCCTAAACCCAGCGAGACACGACGACCCGATCGACCTTCGGCAGCGTTCAACGTCGAGGACGATTCCAGCAACGCGAGCGACAGCGACGAACGCGACGAGCCACAGGATTACACGAGAGGTCGTCGCTCACAGGGGCCAGGGTATTAAGCACCGCGAGAAGACGACGAACAGCCGTGGACCAGGCGAGATCTCGAGGCGGTCACCCGCGATACACTGAGTCCCACCAGCGTCCCTTCATTGAACATTCGTGTCATCGTACGGTCGAAGACCAAGTCAGCCGCTGGGAAGGGCATGTCGCGATGATGCGTATCGAGGTAAAGTCGGTCGTGTTTAAGACACCCTGGATACACGCCGAAGATCCTTACGTAAACGAACCTCCATCATCACCGCTGCCCCCCGCTCGATTGGGATGCGTTAGGTCCCCAGGCAGAGGTCCCGACGTCCCCCCGTCTGCCGCCGTATTCGCCGAAGAAGACCCGCACGCAGGAAGCCCAGACATCCCCGACTTGCTGGCAGAGTTCGTCGAAGCAGACCCATGCCCAGTCTGTCCAGACGTCGCCAACTTACCGACAACGCTCGCCGCGGGAGAATCGCGTCCAGGCGGCCCAGACATCCCCGGTTGGACTACGGCGCTCACCACGGGAGACCGGAGGGCAGGAGGCGAAGCGTTGCCGCGTGAGTTCACACCCCGGGACGCACCACGTGAAGTGTTTTACGGAGTGCGAGTTGGCGACCGACAGTTCCGTCGGGTATTCCAGAACTCGGAGGCAGCAGAGGACAGTACGGCAGACCCGGACCCAACGGACGAGGCCGAGGAGGACGACGTTGCGGTCCAATCGACGTCACATCAATTCCTGATCTGCGCACCGCCAGGAGCACCACTGACCGAATGGGAGGACGGAGTTCTCGATCAGGTCTTGACCGAGATCCAGGTTGGACTGGGACGGGCGAACTGCGACGATTGTTATACATGTTATTTTTTACCCCGTACTCCTTTGTTCCCCGAGTGATTCAGGCCATTAATGACCTATGACCTGGAAGCGGTAAGTTATTTGCACCATATACGTACCCGTTATCCCAATCTTCGGAATTTCATCTACTAACCTGCCTGCGTAGTGAGGCGGAAGATCCCCTTACTCTCCTACCAGCCCGTGGGATTCTTAGCCCCTCGAACCGCATACTTCGGCCAACCACGATAGAATCCGGCTGCGGCCTCGCCCGAAGGTCCAGCCCGCGGAATTTTCTGTCCCGAAAGGACCGAAGGTCCTGGAACACCCTCCCCCCCTCGAGCGAATATGCGTAGAATCTTCGGGACAATTGATCAAAAATCGTTCGCCACATTATTCTCTGGCCCTATGTCTCAGTGACTTTACAAATTTCCGACTGAGAGTTGCATCCTGGCCAGAGAGCATCCTTACAAGTGCCGTAGAGTCCGATACGCTTGCGTTGGTGGCGAGCGCTATTTCCGGTTACAGCTCGTCCCAGGAACTTTGGTCTCCCTCGGTGAGTTGGGCCATCATCGTCTTGACAGTCCGATTCGTCCTCTCGGTAGGGTTCTCTTGTGGACAGTATGGGGCAGTATATTGGACCTCTACCCCTATCGTGCTGAAGTACTCTTTCAAAGAGCGACTGGTAAATTGAGTACCAGACGAGGGATGCCGACCCGACCCAGTATCCGTTCCCGGAATGACTTCTGAACCTGGGCGGCGGTAGCTTTCCGCCCATTTGGGAAAGATGTCATGAAATACGAGGAGCATGGTGTTTCCGTGCTTCGACCGGGGTAGTGGGCCGACAAAGTCTGCGCATAAAACGTCAATCGGTTCGCTTGTTACCCGGGTTAACATTTTGCCTGCCGCTTTCGTCTGGTCGGTTTTAAACTTCTGGCACGACTCGCAGCGCTCGACGTAACGCTTCGCGTCTCTAAACATGCCGGGCCAGAAATACCTCTCAGATAGTCGAGAAACGGTTTTTCGGACGCCCAGATGACCAGCCGTGGGCGCGTCGTACCATTCTCGGAGGACTAGGACTCTATTTGAACTAGGGACGCACAGTCTCCACGGGAAGTAGTCCTCGTCATCCGCTCTGTTTCCCAAACTCCGGTATAGTTGTTCATTTTCCATCATGTAGTCTGAGAACTTCTCGGGGTACTCTCTCATCTTAACTTGCATACCTTGGATCCATTTACAGGGTGTCTCCACCTCGGCCATCTGTTGCAAGACTTCACAGTGTTGCCGGGATAACGCGTCCGCCACCACGTTCAATTTGCTTCGGCGGTACCGCACGTCGAACTGGAATTGTTGCAACTCCAGCGCCCATCTGGCTACCCGACCGGAGGGGATTTCGATGGAGTTCAACCATTTGAGGGCTAGGTGGTCGATAACCACTTCGAACCGATACCCTTCCGAGTAGCACCGCATTTTCCTAATGGCCCATATAATGGCCAGATACTCTTTTTCCGTCATCGTATAATTGCCCTCCGTGGCCGTGAGTCGATGGCTAGCGTCAGTTTGCAACACAAACGTCTTGTCGAAGTCAGGACATCCTAACACGGGGGCGGTGGTTAACCTCCTTTTCACCTCCTCCAGCGCACTCTGTTGTTCGGTACGCCACGACCACTTCCGGCCTTTCTTCAACAGGGCCGTCATCGGTTGTACCACGGTTGCGAAGTTAGAGACGAACCGGCGATACCAAGATGCCATGCCTAGCCACTGTCGGAGCTCCTTGAGACAGGTAGGGGAAAGATTGGTAATGGCCGTCACTTTCTCCGGGTCGGCTTGGACTCCTTCGGCACTAATCACGTGGCCTAGGTAAACTAACCTCCGCCTGAAGAACGCGCACTTCTTTGGATTCACCTTCAGGTTCGCCCTTCGCAGCCTACGGAAGACTTCGGTTAGACAAATGTTGTTCCTCCGTGGCGCCTATTACGATGATATCGTCCAAATAGGCGAAGGCGAACGGCTCCATGTCCGCGCCAATCACGCCATCCAAAGTGCGTTGAAAGTTTGCACTGGCCGAGTGAAGCCCGAAGGGCATGACCTTCCACTGGTATAGGCATCTGCCCGGAACGGTGAAGGCCGTGAATTGGCGGCTGTCCTTGGCCATGGGTATTTGCCAATAACCGTGCTTTAAGTCCAGCGTCGAAATGTATCGAGCTTGTCGTAGCTACTCCAGAATGTGGTTGATCCAGGGGACGGGGTACGCGTCGGGTACCGAGTGACCGTTGAATTGTCTATAATCAACACACATGCGCCATTCACCCGTCTTCTTTTTGACCAACACTATGGGTGCGCTATGCGGACTCCGCGAAGGTTCGATGGCGTCTTCGCAGAGTAGTTCGTCCACTTGGGTGTCGATCACGCTCTGCATTGCCGGATTCCTTGGGTAGTACCTTTGTTTCAAGGGTTTATCGTCTCGCATTATAATCCGATGCTCCGCCACGTGTGATACACCTTGAAGCTCATTGAAAAGCGCCAACTTGCTGGTGATGGATCCCCGCTGGTCGGGTCTCAGATCATCCTCTTCCGCCATTGGTTCTTCACCCTCTGCTTCGTCGATTTCATCCGGAAAGTCCTCCAAGGCCTTTCCCGGTCAGTCGTGCCTCCTGATCTCGTCTCCTCCGTCGTTCTTTAATTCTCCTGACGGGGCTATCTGACGCATGATCCGGTTGTGTGCGGGGACCTCACTCTGCTCTGTATACATGGTGTCCTTATCGTCGGATTCCTGACCCCCTAGAACCGTCATACTCCTTCCTTCGAGTATTTCCGGGTTCGTATCCTCTGATACCGAACATCCGATCGACTTTACTCGGACGCAGTCGGGGGTCTTCCACCGACGGGCTCAATTTTACCTTTAAGGTAGCTTCTCCGCACTGTATCCGTGTTCCCATTGCCGCCAAGAAATCCATACCTAATATCACGCGATCCAACATGGATCAACGATTATAGAGACAATGACGGAATGAATATTAAAGTGTTATAAGATGCATTCAAATTAAGACGGTTAATTCAAAATTTTATTTTCACCAGCAACATTCCCCTCTCCGTGAAACGCTTAAGTCGTTTTACCTAAAACTTCAAGAACCGCTAGCTTAGATATAGGGCGTTTAAGGGAACCGTTTGATGTCTGAACTTTCGCAATTCGGATTTGACAATCTTTAGCCTTAAACGTTTCGGTAAAAAGGCCCTTCTTCCAGCCTCCTCTGGGTTGATTTTCGTCACAGATCAATACTAAATCCCCGATTTCAGTTGGCTTGGTAGGTGCAAACCATTTGGTGCGCTTTGTTAATGTAGGAAGGTACTCTCTTATCCAACGTCTCCAAAATACATCTTTAAGCTGCTGAGCAATACGGTACTGTTTTCGATGACAGTAATTATCAATTTCTCCAGGACTTTGTGTAGAGTTTACGGTTCCTAGTAGAAAGTGATTTGGGGTGAGTGGTTCAGGATCGTCTATAGTAACAGGTACATGTGTAAGAGGTCTACTGTTAATAATATTTTCGGCCTCTATCAATAGACAACTTAGTGTTTCTACTCTTGGTGCTTGCTGCTAGGACACGCTTTGTTGATTGAACCAATCTTTCCCAACATATTCCGGAACTAGGATTAGCTGGACAGTTAAACTCCCAGTTGATGTCCTTGGTCGCCAGCGTTGCCTTTATATATTCCCAATCGAAGATGACGTTGGTTTTCCTTAGAATATTGTCGACACCAACAAAGGGGGGAACGCCTCGTCTATTTACGAAATTTCTGATGACTACGATGCATGCATCAGATGATAAGTCCTCGGCAAGTTCTAGGTGTATAGCTCTGACTGTTAAACATGTAAACAAGGCAACCCAATGCTTTTCGTGACGAGTACCTATTCTTATAAATAGGGGCCAAAGTAGTCAAGCCCTGTGTAAGTAAACGGTCGATTGTACGGCGTAACCCTATCATTAGGTAATTGCCCCATAAGCGTGGGCACTGGCTTTACGTTTTTGTTTTTGCAGTATTGACAGGACGATTTGGCTCTTTTGACTGCTGTACGTATACTTATCACCCAGAACGTATTTCGCTTACTATTAGTTCGTCATTTTGATGGTGATATATTTTATGATAGTACAATATAATTAAGGTAAATGTATGTCCCTTTGGATGTATTATTGGCTGACGAGTACTTACGGCCAGTATAGATGCATTGTTTAGCCTGCCTTGCACGAACAACAAACCATCTTCATTTAGACCGGATGACAATGAATATATTGAGCTACATTTAGAAATAAAGGCAATTTGCCGAAGAGCGCTTATTTCTTCAAAATATGTGTGTTGCTGTACTAGCTTACATAATGTTTTCTCAGCATTGACTAATTATTTGAAGAAAATTTCACCTTTAACTTTCTTTGCCCTTTTTCGGATGTTTCCAATGAATTGCCATTGTCAGGACAATCTTGCGCTTTTCGTTTGAGGTATCTGATAATGGGATCGTTTTATCGATTGTTGGCCAGACGGATTCCGTTTCTTTTAGGAATAATGGGTCACAAGTCCACTCAGTTTGTGGATCGTAATATTGACACTTGGTAGTTCGCGTCGCTTTATCAGCTGGGTTTAATAGAGTTGGAACCCAACGCCATTCATTTTCCTTTGTTGTGTCCAGAATTTCTGCTATCTGGTATGCCACAAACTGCTTGTACTGCCTGTGGTCAGAACAAATCCAGACGAGCACTGTCCTTGAATCCGACCAAAACACAGATCTTTCAATGGCAATATCATGACTTTCCTAATCAGGTTTCTCAATCGCATTCTTAGTACTGCGGCTTAGAGCTCCAGCCTGGGCACCGACAACAACTTCAGCGGAGCACATTTAGTTTTTCCTGCAACGAAGGAAGTTTCAATATTGTCGCCAGATATAATTCGCCAATAAGCCACTGCGGCAAATGCCTGCCCACTTGCGACGACGATAATGTGAAGCTCCTTTTTGATATCTGGAGCTAAGAACTTCGGAGAATAGCAACGACTAATTTGAAAATGCTTCACGCTTTGAAGCGCTTATAATATGTTATCGTTGATTAAGTCATTCCAGGTAATTCCTGTTCGCCAGATATCCTGCATTAAAACTTTGCCAATTATCATAAGATCAGCCAGCATACCAAACGGGTTGTACACTGACATAATGATACTGAGAAGTTGTCTCTTGTTTGGAACTTTTATTCCTTCCTTTATTTCCTTACAACTTTGTTCATTTTAATATCAAATAAGAATGCATCCTTTCCACTATCCCAAAACATTTCTAGAATCTTATCAACGGAACTGGAATCGAGCTTTACTGTTGAAGGAATTGCAATGTCTGGCGAGCTGTTTCCACCGTTTAGCATGTTTTGGATATTCGACGAGTTTGATATGAAACCTCTTAAATCGAAGTTGGCTAATTTGTGGACGTTCTTGACTTCATTGCTTATCTCGTATGCATCCTTTTTATTGTCAAAGCTTGCTACAAAATCATCTACATAATGATTTTCTGTGATAGCCTTAATAACAGCTTCCTTCCTGTACGTAGCATTTAAGGCATTTTGATTTTTTACATACTGCGCACAGCAGGGTGAATATGTAGCTCCAAATATTAGTACTTGCATCTTATAGACCTCAATATTGCCATCAGAATCCCTCCATAGGAATCTGAATGAGTCTTGATCTGATTCTTTGACCTTTACTTGCAAGAACATTTCTCGGATGTCGGTGTATACAGCTATTATGCCTTGTGGGAACTGGAATAGGATTTTAAGAAGTGAAGGATTTTCGTCCGGTCCCTTTAACAATTGGCTGTTTAAAGAAATGCCATCCACTTTGCTGCCGCATCGAAAACAAGCCTCATCTTGTTTGGTTTATTATTGTTATGCACACCAAAGTGAAGGAGATACCATGTTCCTGGGCCGACCTTTTCTAATTCTTCTTTTGTCAATTTTCAGGCAGGACATACAAAATCCTTTTTCTATATTCTTCCTGCTTGTCAGAATCGAAAATCTTGAGCTCAGTCGTGTGAAGGCGTTTTAGAGCCATATCAAAGCAATTAGAAGGATTATATTATCATGACTCCACAAAAGAGCTGTCTCATAACTCTGGTTTACACGTAGTGTACTTTCTTTTAATATTTTTTGATTCCAATACATTATTCGGTAATTTAACCAGAAGGCTCTCTGTATTGAAATATTCCGCCATTAAATCATATAAATCGAACGTATACGTATGAAAGACGGTGTTTACATCATTGTACGGATTTGCCACCCTAATGCTGTCTGAATGGCAATTTTCCACTCAAATCAGAATACTTGGTATTTGTCATTAAGGGATTCAATATCAAGTGAATGTACCTGTGCTACCTGTTAAGGGAAGTTGACATTTTATCGATGGAATTATTATACCCTTGCAGAGGGTATTATAATTTTGGTCAAAAAAGTCCAACGCAGTGAGGGAGACATCTCCGACCCTATAAAGTATATATATTCTTGATCAGGATCACCTCCTGAGTTGATATAAGCATGTCCGTCTGTCCGTCTGTCTGTCCGTCTGTCTGTTTCTACGCGAACTAGTCTCTCAGTTTTAAAGATATCGAATTGAAACTTTGCACACACCCTTCTTTCCTTTGCACGCAGTATATAAGTCGGAACGGCCGGGATCGGCCGACTATATCCTATAGCTGCCATATAACTGAACGATAGGAAATGCCATAACTCTGGTGTTTGTAAGGTTAGAAAGTTGGGATTTTCTATGGCTTTTTTATTTGGCCAATCAATTCGACCTACCAATTTCATAAGGATCGGCCGACTATATCCTATAGCTCCCATATAACGATAGGAAATACCATAACTTTGGTGTTTTTAATGTTAGGAAGTTGGGATTTTCTATGAATTTTATATTCAATCCGACCTATGAATTTCTAAAATTCTATGAATTTTATATTCAATCCGACCTACCAAATTTTATAGGGATCGGCCGACTATATCCTATAGCTGCCATATAACTGAGCGATTGAAAATGCCATAACTTTGGTGTTTTTAAAGTTAGGAAGTTGGGATTTTTATGAGTATTTAGAATGCATTATATGAATAATTTTGGAGAATATTATTTACAGAATATTCTTGATATTCTTGATATTCACAGAATATCAACTTCGGCTCCGCCCGAAGTTAGCTTTCCTTTTTTGTTTTTTTGTGATTTCCTATCCAGTTGAGTGTCATTTTTTGTGCGTCTCCTGTCACACCAAGTTTTTCTGCCAAATCTGCATCTATTAATGATGCGGAGGATCCTTCGTCTATTAAGGCAAATATTTTGATAATCGATCTATTTGGCCCAGTGACTTCAATTGGCAGCACCTTAAATAAAAGCATCGATGTGCTGTTTCTGACTGTGAGGATATTTGCTGGACTACTTTCTTGCGGATCTTGAACTGTTTCTGTCAAACTATTAACAGCGACAAGCTTCTTATTCTGATGTAGCATATAATTATGAAACGACTTACAATTTTCGTTTTTACAAATACGTTTCTTCTTACACACGTTTAGGTTGTGCCCCTGTCGAAGACATCCAAAGCACTCTTTTAATTTCTTGACCATCAACCACCTATTATTTACGTCACTCTTGGTAAATTTTTCACAGTCCCCAAAAATATGTTGGCCTTGGCACTCATAGCATTTCATTTTCCTTGTATCCTTAGACGACTCCTTATTTATCTGCATCACCATCTTTTGATTCGATCCTTTCTCATGTCTGGAGTTTGAGTTACTTGATGCAGTTGTAAGAGAAGCTTGTGATATATCCATTGCAATTTTATCTATCCATGAACCAAAATTTCCTATATCAGCATAAGGTTGGATACCTGATGCATATGTTGTCCACTCTACACGTGTTCGCATGGGTAGCTTGCTTATAAGGTCACTTAAAAGAACAGGGTTTTGCAGATGCAACAAAGCGTTAGCAGAGTACAGAAAAATAATCAGGTTTGACACCTTTGCTGCAAATGGTATAATTTTGTCCAGGTTATTTTCTGAGATCTGTTGTATTTCAGAGACCTTTTCTAACTGACTCCTTACTAGCAGTCCTGATTGTCTATACTTAAACTGTAAGCGCTTCATAATATGATCAACGTCCACTGGATTTATTAGCATTGCTGCCACCTCTTCCCTAGCAACACCTTTTAAGCTCTTCTGCCGTCGGAGTAGATTTTCCAAATCTGAGTACTTGTACGCGAGAGTTGTCTCAACAAACATACTACTAAATATTGGCCAGTCTTCTGGTAGTCCATGGAAATTAGGCAGGTCTATTATTTTTCCCTTCGAAAAACTCGGACTATTACCCATCTCGAATGCGCCACAGCCCCGAGACCCTGCATATCCAAAAACAGACTCACCCTTTATCTCGTCATTTTAAAAATTGAATTGTGTGGTGTCAGATTTAGCGGTGGGATGAAGTCCTCCTTGTGCCAGTTTCAGGTCATGTAAATAGCTCTGTGCGGCTCCAGAAGTCGAAACTGCTCAAAGTAGCAGCATCGGGACGCTGTCCTCCGTGTGATGCCCATAGTAGCAGCAATTCCAGGACGCAATCCTCCAGATGAGGATGCCAGACCATAAATGCCGCCCTGTGCGGCACCAGAAGTCGATGAATAGCTGCCCATAGTAGCAGCCATTCCAGTATGCAATCCTCCAGATGAGGACGCCAGGCCATAGATGTCGCCCTGTGCGCCATTGGCTGGTGTTGTATAGCTGCCTATAGTAGCAGCCATTCCAGGATGCCATCCTCCAGATGAGGACGCCAGGCCATGAATGCCGCCTTGTCCTTTTCTATTACCGAATCATGTGGTCCTCATCGGTGTCTCGATTGCCACCTGTCTTGGCGTCGAAATGTGGGCTTGATCCATTTTTTCCATCAGTTTTTTTTTCCGCGTGACAATACCATTTACGGCGTCATAAAAAAATATGAAGAGTGCCACAAATTGAATTTCAAAATTTTTTTGCAATGTTTCGAATAGAATTAGAGACATAAGCAACTTTAAAATTGAATAAAAATGTTACGTGTAAGACTTAAATACTTCAATGAAACACTTCTTTTGAGATCGGCGACTGTATGTATTTATTATAAATTTATTTTGTTTGTGCGGCGGTGCGTTTTTGACGGTACGTTTATTAAATTGTATTTCTGCTCACATTAACGATTATAGAGACAATGACGGAATGAATATTATAAGTGTTAGTCAACGTTTTTATAAGATGAGCTGAAATTGGAATACAGGGTAATTCGAGTGTAACGCATTCAAATTAAGACGGTTAAATTCAAAATTTTATTTTCACCAGAAACACTTTCAGAGTATTATGTTCTGACTAGAATAGACTTTTTCCTGTAATCTCAAATCTTGACTCTCTGCCGCTCCTAAAACGATAATACTTGTTTCATTGGCACAAGATTGATCTAACTATTACTTTTTTCCCCGGACCTTTACCTTTATTTTCTAATCTCGCGTCTATCTTCTCGCGAATCTTGCCGTACGATACACGTCTGCGCCCTCGGTCGGTTGGGCGGGTAAGTGGGCCGTGGAACTCCGCGCGACAAAAAAAAAAAAAAAGCTTCATACATAGACGAAGGACTACCGGCCGAACACGCTGACATGCTCAGCACAAAAGAAGCCATAACCACAATGATTAAAAATTGTGAGCATGGCCAATTTAAGACAATTTTAGAAACTGGCAACCAAAATAACGGCTATAACCGAAACATTAATAACCAGACCAATAATAACCAAATAGGTCGTGGATATTATAGAGGTAATAACCGTGGTGGAGCAAATAACAAAGAAAATAACAACACTGGTGGCAACTCACATGCCACTGATTGATCGGAAATGCCATAACTTTGGTGTTTGTAAAAAAAGGAAGTTAGGATTTTTTTTTTTAACTTTGCTTTTATTTATTGAATCTTCTCTTAATTTTGAGACTAACAATAAGTTTACGAATCTTAACATTAAAATTTATCTAACAGTATAATAAGACTGCATTCTGGTTGCGCGTGCCTCAAGTCGGTCGCTGGGTGGTTAAGTCATTGCGACGAAGGCGTGATTGGTTGATCAACCTTGTAAGACCTCTCGCTAGGTGGTTAGGGTGCAACGATAGCTTGGTAAAGTACTTTTCCTTCTGTTCTGCGATCACTTCTTTGACTGGTAGAATGTTTAAGTCGCGATGTATGGTTTCGTTGCGAACGTACCACGGTGCCCCGGTGATTGTTCTCAAGATCTTCGACTGAGCTCTTGGACTATGTCAATATTGCTATTGCTGGCATTCCCCCATAACTGAGAGCCGTACATCCATATAGGTTTTAGTACCCAGTTATACAGCAGGACTTTATATTCAAGACTAAGGGGAGACCGAGCGTTGATAAGCCAATGAAGGCTACTGGCTTTTAATTTTTGGTGTGTTCTTTTGGCTTCAATGTGCCGGCGCCATGTGAGTCTTCTGTCGAGGTGTATTCCTAGATATGTCACTTCGTTTGCTTGCGGGAGTAGAGTATGGTTTAACATGAGCGGCGGGCAGTTTTGCCTGTTCAGGGTGAACGTAACGTGCTTGCATTTTTGTTCGTTCACTTTAATTCGCCAATCTGATAGCCACTTTTCTACATCGACCAGATGAAGAGCGAGCTGCGCAGTTGCTTGCATCGGGCATTTTGAGCGGCTGAGAATGGCTGTATCATCAGCAAACGTAGATGTTGTTAGTCGTGTGCTTGTTGGGATGTCTGCTGTGTAGAGGACATATAATGTTGGCCCAAGCACGCTTCCTTGAGGAACTCCAGCTCCAATAGTGAAATCGTCAGTTATAGCAGTGTTGCATCGAACAGCAAATTTTCTGTCGTAGAGGTAAGACTCTAATTATGGGTGTTGTAGGGGAGCATTGTTTTGATCTTGTACATTAGACCTTCTAGCCAAACTCTATCAAATGCTTGAGAGACGTCTAAAAATATGGCAGTACAGTACTCTCGTTTTTCGAACGCGTTCCGAATTTCTGATGTTATCCGGTTGACCTGCTCAATTTTTCCGTGCTTTTCACGAAACCCAAATTGATGTGACGGAATTCCTTCCTAGATTCTTAGGTATGTGTTTATCCGAATCAATACGCATTTTTCAAAGAGTTTAGATAAGCATGAGAGTAGGCTTATAGGTCTATACGACGTGGGAATTGTGTGGTCTTTTCCTGGCTTTGCTATCATTATTATAATCGACTTTTTCCATCTCACTGGAAAGTGGCCAAGTTTTGCGATGGCATTTCTAAAAGGCATCACGGTTACTTTCGGTGAGCTAAGAGTAGGGTGAGCTCTCCATAGTGAGTGTTTTGTGCTAGATGTTGACAATTGCTCTATGTAGCGTCGGTGGACATGTGCTTCTTCTTGCTGTAAAGCTTTTGTGAGTTGACGTGAGGCATATTTGAAGCTTTGCCTAGCAGATGGTGATCTGTGGAGTTGCCACTCTCGACGTAAGCGTCGCTTTTCGAGGACGAGCTGTTCTATTTGTAGATTTGTCTTCTTTTGGTTGCTTTGTGTACTTGTAGTTTGGGGTGTTGAAACTCGAGCTGCAGAGACGAGTACAGACTCCAGTGTATTAACAAATCTGTCTACGTTGGCTTTATCGTTGAGATGAGTACTTAGCTCAATGTGTGAGCTAATGTATTTCTTGTACTTAACCCAATTGGTTTTCTGAGATGTCAATTTAAACGATTGCTCCAATGCGCCTGGATGTCGGAGAAGAATAAACAGGACAGGCGAGTGATCCGATGAATGATCCGAGAGGCATTCGGCGCTTATCAGATTTTTAGGAATGTTTTTGGTAATTGCAAAGTCTATTAAATCGGGTAGTTTCCTTGGGTCCGCCGGCCAGTATGTTGGCCTGCCAGGAGAAACATAGTACAGCTTGTTCTTGGCTTTTATAACTGCATTATAGAGCTGTTTTCCTTTTGGAGTCAAGAGACGTGATCCCCAGTGTGTGTGCTGTAGTCCCCTGCTGCTATGAAGTGGTCTCCTAGTGAGTTGAAAAACTGCATAAACTCATCTTCAGCTATGGTGAAGCGAGGGGGGCAGTATACGGCGGCTAGTGTAAGTTGGTTGCCAGTATTTGTTTGTATATTTATAGATGTGGCCTGTAGGTAATTTTTAGCAAATTGGTTATGATAGTGGTGCTTAATACGGCTTCTGATTAGAATTCCAGTCCCACCATGTGCTTTACCATCTGGATGATTTGTTCCGTAAAATGAGTAACCTCGTAGTTGAAAATTGTATTTATTTGTAAAGTGTGTTTCTGAAAGCAGCATTACATCGATATGGTTGTCGAGTAGGAATTGAGCTAACTCAAGTTAATGCTGTGAGATGCCGTTAGCGTTCCACGTATATATCCTTAAGGAAGTCATTATTTGGATTGTTGTGAAACCAGCATTTGAATCAGTAGATTTTAGTTTCGCATTAAATCTTGCATAGTTGTGCGCATAAACGACATAAACTCCGTAAGGCTTTGCTGCAGGCTGTATATCATATCTTCGAAGTTGATGTTTGACTGCTCCGGGAATTGTTGCTGCTGAGCCGTGTTCGGTTCTTGGTATGCTGATTGCAGAAATGAACTTTTTGAGACAGGGTTAGCCAGTCCTGATTTTAAAGCGCTTGCGTAAGTCTCATTTTTATTAGAGTTTAAGGGTCCTAGTGAGGATCTGGCTGCAGTCGAGAAGAAGACTTCAGGGTTTGATCTGGAAGCTGTCATCTGTTTATTTTGGGTGCGGGCGGCAGTTCCTCTCTGGTGGATGCGACTTTTCCGCTCCTTGTAAACAGGGCAGCCTCTATAGTTAGCAGTGTGATTGCCACCGCAGTTACCGCACTTTTTCGAGTTGCAGTCATCTTTGCTCGCTGGGCAGTGTGCGGAGTCATGAAGATCTCCACAAACTACACACACCGGGCGCAGTTTACAGTATGACCTTGTATGGCCATATTCTTGGCAGTTCGCACATTGTACCGGGCCATTGCGTTTGTGCGGTTCCTCAACTGTAATTCTGCGGTGCAGCAGGAATTGAAGATTGTAAATGGGATGCACTTCGTATTTCTTTAGGGGCTTATTTTCTGGTTCGAGCTCAACCTTAAGGAGTGGCTGCGGCTTTCTATCCCTGTTAAGGATGTTGAAGACTGTCTTAGCGTTAAATCCCTTCTCTTAAAGCGCCTTTGTTATCTCTGCAGGCGTTACGTCGGACTCTATGCCCTTAAGTACGACTTGCAGGCCCTTGCTACTTTTTAGCTGATACGTGTAAAAGTTCTTTTTATTCTCGGAAAGATATTTCGATAATACTCTGTAATTATCTTCAGACTTCATTTGAACCTTTGTTTCCTGGATGTTGCCCTTTACTAGAGGTATTATGTGGAAGTTATCCTTTCCAATAAGCTCGATAATTTTGTTGACAAGAACATTGGAACTTTTTTCTCGAACATAAATTGGCGGAGGTTTTGGCTTCCTTTTCTCGACTTCAGTGGATTTGGCCGCCTCAACGTCATAGGCGTCTTCCAAGATTTTAAATCGGTTTGAGTTCGTGGGCGTTTCTATTCCAGCTAGGCTAGCATTGTTACGGGTTATTTTGCGTTGAGAATTTAGAGGGCTCAGCTTCCTTTTGATTTGGATGTAGCGATCCATACCAGTTAGGATTTTCTATGGTTTTTTTTTTGGCCAATCAATCCGACCTTTCATAAGGATCGGCCGACTGTATCCTATAGCTGCCATATAACTGAACTACTGGAAATGCCATAACTTTGGTGTTTTTAAAGTTGGGATTTTAAATGGGTTTTATTTTTGGCCATCCAATATAATTTACAGAATATTCTGCAAGGCTGCGCCCGAAGTTAGCTTTCCTTTTGTGTTTCACTTTTGTTTGACGTTGTTCTTATAAACTGTAACTTTTTTCGATGTAAGCCTCGAATTCGCTAATTGAATTTGTCGTTTTCTCGACCACTATGTCACACTTTCATTCGATGTTTCGGCCTCGAAAACGCCACTTTAACAATCTTTCCACAGTGGTAATATTATTTTTTAAATTTTATTTATTTGTTTAAATGTCGATTTATCGACCACAATATCGTAAAAAATTTATTGAAAACTTTTTGTAACACACGAACAAAAAAGACTCTTTTGTATCTTTTTGTTTTTATTTTTTAATTTGTTATACTCTGCATCTTACCAACAGGGGGAATACAGAGTAACCTATTTTGCAGACTGTGGCACTGGTTTGTTCTTCGAGAAGCATTACCATAGAGGGTGCAACTGTAAAGACGTCGAAGGAACAAAATGTAAATGCCTTGACCAAACCAATATGAAAAGAAATCTACACTTGTTGAGTTCTAGATTAAAACTGATTTTATTTTTCGAAGTCTCTGTTTGGGTAAATAACATGAGATTCTTATAATACACTTATCTATGGTCTCCGCAGAGACCACATCTGTTCGCCTGAGCGTGTGCCTTATTAACGGTCTCCCGCAAGGCCACTTATTGAGCAGTGTGACAACTATAATTAATGTCAGGCTCAAGTGGCCTGTACTTAAGATTAAAATTGTTCGGCACTGCACTTAACTTAAGTTTTAAGTTACAGAGCGTTATTTACAGCTCTATTTTGATTTACATGTTAACAAGAACAGAGCTCGTAAAGTCTTAAATTTATGGCAATTAGTGTTCTTCTTGAACATGTTATTTAGAGTGTGTTCAGAGTGTCTGAACAGTCACGCTTTGGCTTAGGGGCGGTGCTAAAAATTATGCGACCAATGAACGAGAACTCCTGTTTGGTCACTAAAAAACCTCCGAAATTACCTATACGAAGTAAAATTCTTACAGATCTTTACTGATCACCAGCCACTAACTTTTGCCGTCTCGGACAAGAATCCCATCGCGAAGCTTAGACGCTGGAAGGGTATTATTGATGATCATGGCGCAAAACTGGCTTATAAGCCAGGCAAGGAAAACCTTGTGTCGGACGCATTATCCCGCCAGAACATAAACGTCCTAGAAGACGGACAGGAATCGGATGCAGCCACAATACACAGCGAACAGACGCTAACATACACGATTGACACAACTGACAACCCGATAAACTGTTTCCGAAATCAAAAAATAATTGAGGACGGAAACAGCTTCTCGGTGGACACATTCATCTTGTTTAAGAGTAAGGTGAGGCAAACAATTAAAACACCTAATTGGCAAAACCTATTAAACGTACTACGTAAACGCTGAGGTAGTAAACGCAATACATTGCTCCTTACTAACTTTGGCATTTATTCAACATCAGCTGGTCTAGACGTTCTGTAGCACTATCATCAAATACACGAAGTGCTTTGTACAGGACATAACGGACACAACCGAACAGAGGGAAATAGTCATAACAGAGCACAACAGGGCTGTGAAGCAAGTCGGGCTAGCAACGGAAACACCTATTCCTTTTTTCGTGGGAAAACCCCTACACTTCGATACATTTCCTTACTTAAGTAGATAAATTCTCGAAATTCGCCACAGTGCAAGCCTTCGCATTGAGGGCTATTGTGGACATTAAAGCCCCATTACTATAATAAATTTCTTCCAAAATTTTTTCCCAAAAACAAAAACAATCTATTGCAATAATGTTATTTAACTCTGAAACTATAAAATCAATTTTGTTCATCTACTCCAATATCACCATTTCCAACGCTCCACCCCTACATAGCATCTCAAATGGGCTAGTGGAGATGTTTCATAGTACTCTGGAGGCAATAGCCAGATGCCTGAAACTGGAAATCAAACTCAACGACACTATCGGATTAATCCTTTTGGTAACTAACAAATACAACAATTCAATTCACTCAGTAACTGACAGGAAACCAATGGAAATAGTTCACTCAAATTCCACAGAATTCAAGAGAGGAATTAGTAGGACAATTAAACAAACCCAAGAAAGGAGACTTGACCAAGTAAACAAGGGTAGGACTTATAAGGACTATCAGGTCGGCGAAAAAGTTTTTCTTAAGGCAAACAAGCGCCTAGGAAATAAGCTATCACCACTATGTTTGGAAGAAGTTATTGAAGCAGACTTGGGGACAACGGTCCTAATTAATGGGAGGGTGGTCCACAAGAACAGTCTACGCTAATCATAGATTTTCGACCCATTTTTATACTTTTTATATTTTGTATCCCTTTTATACTTATATTCCTTTTATTTACCTTTATATTTCTCTAAGCTAAGAATGTGCGTTTTACTTTTGGCACTAACGGCTGTTAGGACGGACGACAGTAAAACTGAACGACTATATGAAACAAGTCTATATTCCAATAGAGGATGGTGACACAGTAGTTTGGGAATCTTTCGGATACATACAGTACCTACGCTGACCAGACTGAAACGTTGACGGGGACATTTACTGATGACCATAAGATACCGGTTATAATAAGAGACCTCAAGCACATTCGCAAGTCCATCATAGGGCGATTTTTAGGGTAGCTACCAAGGAGTATAAACTAGGAGTATAAACTTAATTGGGACAGCTTTAATGGCTATTGTAGGCACTCCCGACTTTAATGATTGGGAACAGATAAAATTCAATCAAGAGCAACTGCTGAAAGCAGACGAAGGGCAAACGGAATTAAACA
Source organism: Drosophila fuyamai (assembly GCA_018153365.1). Taxonomy (NCBI): domain Eukaryota; kingdom Metazoa; phylum Arthropoda; class Insecta; order Diptera; family Drosophilidae; genus Drosophila; species Drosophila fuyamai. Next base: position 146,244 of record JAECXW010000002.1, read on the forward strand.
TCAAACTCGCAAGAGCACTAAATAAAATTCAAAAGTTTGAAACAAATAAAGAAACATACATAATGGGCATAGCCCTAGCAAAATTAAATATTGTAAGTCCGGCAATTCTAGATAGCTCCGACATTAGAAAAAATTATAAGTATCTGGTATAAGTGTTTTTCAAAATTCCGATCCTAGACTTCGAAAAAGGAAACCTAGTCGCTGAGTGCCCTGTGTGAAATCTCAACTTCTACAAGGAGCTCCAAAATGGCACCTGCGCCCAGCACCTAGTTTCCGGAGCTATTGCGCACTTATCCACGCTTCCAGGCCATCTGGATCCAGTTACGATGGTAGATCACGACACCCTAATAGTGAACGAGGCCAACATGACGACGCGAGCTAAAGTGCGATCGCTAGAAATCTGACCCGGTCTCTTTGACGACCAAGGACGGGACCAAAAAATATCTGGGACCTACCTGGTAACCTATTCCGACAGAATAAGTCCCAAAGGAACTTCATAAATCAGCTGGGAAACACGATTAATAAATCCGCCGTATCGGCCATGGCCGTTGTTAACGTCACGACCCACCGAAACCGGCTAAGCCTTACATTTCTCCACGAGCTGAGAAACCTCCACCACATCGGGACCCTTAGACAAGAACTTACCTTGGGCTCCCTCCTCAGCTACTCTTTCACCCAACTCGCCTCCTTCCTACTGTGCTCCACTGTTTGGCTCCGGTACCACCATCTGAAGACCAAGAGCCACGCAAAATCAGGGGCTAAAGGTGACGTAGAAGCAGCAGGTCATCGGCGGGGGAGGGTTAACACTCCCAGTTCCCACAAAGAAAAATTTTCAAGTTGCAGGCGATATCCAGTTGCCAAAAAAAAAAATCAAGCTCTGTTTATCCTCTACTTTAACAGATTTAGGAGAAATAAATAATAAACTAATTATCACACCGTGCCTTAGCAGGTTTAAGAGAAATAGGGATTAAATAATTTAAATAACTTATTGTGAGGAGTTAAATAACTCCGCACAAATAAAAGCGAAGCCCTCTTCGAATACGGAAGCCTGTTTGGAGAGTACGAGGAGAAAGAGAGTTTGGAGAGAAGGGATAGCGGCAGAAGATGGCGGACTTTGGACCCTAGTATAGGGCCGCGCGCAAAGAAGAAAAATGAGAGGCCGAGGATTAACGGTACCAAGAGTCCTTTATAAGCGGGTCCAGCGCTGAAATCTGGATCAGTCGATCACAAGGAGTCAATCCGTCAAGATCATAAAACAAGCAGTGAACAACACAACTCAAGTCAACATCAGGAGCAAGAAGAGCCGCGCCGAGTCAACAAGAAGCAAGATCTCTACATCAAGACGTTCGGGACTTAGAGTTGAAGTCTCCGAGCTGAGAAACAGGTAGTCCTTAAGGGATAACGCGGCTAAGTCCAGGCGCTTTGTTCCAATTCTTGTCGCGATTTGAGCTTGGCGTAATGCTGGGCGAGTCCGGCAGATTTGAACAAAAGGAGTCCTTAGACAAAGAACAACTAGACAAGGAGGACGCGCGTCCGAACCACGGGTGTCTCGAGAGTCCTAGAAAGGCAGCTGACCGAATCCCGAGAGCCAAAGACCCGCTGCACCTAGACCTGCAAGAACGCGCAGACAGCAGAGCCAGGATATCGTGCCATGAGCAAGGACATAGAGGACACGAAGAACGACGAGCTGTCATCGCAGGCCCAGCAGCAAGCAAGTGATACTCCAACCTAGTCAGTCTACGGCTAAGAGGCGAGGGCGGAAGCGTTCGTCGTGAACCTAGCGTGCTGCCACAGGGACTGCATTGGCGGCCTTCCGGCGTGTGCCTGAACCGTCAGGTAGAAACTGTGTAGGCGTCTGGCGCCAGAACATAAACGTCCTAGAAGACGGACAGGAATCGGATGCAGCCACAATACACAGCGAACAGACGCTAACATACACGATTGACACAACTGACAACCCCATAAACTGTTTCCGAAATCAAAAAATAATTGAGGACGGAAACAGCTTCTCGGTGGACACATTCATCTTGTTTAAGAGTAAGGTGAGGCAAACAATTAAAACACCTAATTGGCAAAACCTATTAAACGTACTACGTAAACGCTGAGGTAGTAAACGCAATACATTGCTCCTTACTAACTTTGGCATTTATTCAACATCAGCTGGTCTAGTCGTTCTGTAGCACTATCATCAAATACACGAAGTGCTTTGTACAGGACATAACGGACACAACCGAACAGAGGGAAATAGTCATAACAGAGCACAACAGGGCTGTGAAGCAAATCCGGATAGCAACGGAAACACCTATTCCTTTTTTCGCGGGAAAACCCCTACACTTCGATACTTTTCCTTACTTGCGTAGATAAATTCTCGAAATTCGCCACAGTGCAAGCCTTCGCATTGAGGGCTATTGTGGACATTAAAGCCCCATTACTTTAATAAATTTCTTCCAAATTTTTTTCCCAAAAACAAAAACAATCTATTGCAATAATGTTATTTAACTCTGAAACTATAAAATCAATTTTGTTCATCTACTCCAATATCACCATTTCCAACGCTCCACCCCTACATAGCATCTCAAATGGGCTAGTGGAGATGTTTCATAGTACTCTGGAGGCAATAGCCAGATGCCTGAAACTGGAAATCAAACTCAACGACACTATCGGAATAATCCTTTTGGTAACTAACAAATACAACAATTCAATTCACTCAGTAACTGACAGGAAACCAATGGAAATAGTTCACTCAATTCCACAGAATTCAAGAGAGGAATTAGTAGGACAATTAAACAAACCCAAGAAAGGAGACTTGACCAAGTAAACAAGGGTAGGACTTATAAGGACTATCAGGTCGGCGAAAAAGTTTTTCTTAAGGCAAACAAGCGCCTAGGAAATAAGCTTTCACCGCTATGTTTGGAAGAAGTTATTCAAGCAGACTTGGGGACAACGGTCCTAATTAATGGGAGGGTGGTCCATAAGAACAGTCTACGCTAATCATAGACTTCCGACCTATTTTTATACTTTTTATTTTTGTATCCTTTTTATATTTTGTATCCTTTTTATACTTATATTCCTTTTATTTACCTTTATATTTCTCTAAGCTATGTAACGCCCTAAATCTGAGGGCGTACAAATTTCCTTGAATCGTGCCGAAGATCGGAGTCCACTATATAGTATTTAATATAGTATTAGAATTAGCTTTAAGATTTGGACACGGAGTCCACCTATGTTATCAATATAAGTAATAGTAAATAAGGAGAAACTAATTAAGCTGGTGTTTACATGTGAAGCCGAGACACGCACCCCGGGCAGAACCCCCTTAACCCGCTATCGCACTCGTGAGGGGGGGCGGTGCGATCGATATCACGGTCGATAACAGGGAACTGGTTCAGAGAACACGACGCGAGCTAAAGTGCGATCGCTAGAAATCTGACCCGGTCTCTTTGGTTTCGACTTTTCACCGCGAGTAGACGTGTGCAAAAATAACCCTCCGACGCGAGATTGAGAAGCAAACGCCTAACCTGAGAGTCACAGTGTTCATCCGCGCCACACCAGTTAACATCCTCGAAGTTACACGTAAGCCAGAACACCCATTGTGAGGGCAGCAGCCAGGGAACTATTTTCAATAGCTATCAAATATAAGCCTGAAATTAAACCAAAACCCCGCGTGTTATTTCTTTACCAGTACACTTCCCTTCCTTCTAACCCCACCCGTTCTCGACCCCGATCTACGACGCGTGTTTGGTTTCGCATCCACACGACGTACTTCGGCCGAGAGCTTCCTCCTTAGAACCCTCGTAGGCTCCGAGACCAGCCGGAGTGTAGAACCCCCCCGTAGGCTCCGAGTATATCCGGAGTGTAGACACCCGTAGACTCCGAGTATATCCGGAGTGTAGTCACCCGTAGGCTCCGAGTATATCCGGAGAGGAGACACCCGTAGACTCCGAGTATATCCGGAGTGTAGACACCCGTAGGCTCCGAGTATATCCGGAGTGTAGACACCCGTAGGCTCCGAGTATATCCGGAGCGGGCGGCCTCGCCGTTCATGCCCAGCAGAGTTCCCCTCCCGTAGCCCCCGCAGTCAACTCCAATCGGAGTCATCCAAATTCACCAACAAGCAGTGCGACCGTCCTTTTAGTATCTCGTTCCGCCACCGGAGGGCATTGCCGACGGATCTCATCCTAGTTCCCCACCAAGCAGTGCGATCACCCACTGAGTACCTCGTTCTATCACCAGGGGGCGCCTCACACAGAATCCTCCCCGGGTTCCGTACCAAGCAGTGTGGTCGACCCTATTCCCACTGCAGGCCGCTAGGCGGCGCTCTAATAGATGCCTTGTCGTCAACCTCGTGTTCAGATCGGTTCGATCGGCGGCTCTCGCGCGTAGACGCATACTCGGGGATTAGAACCCGTGCGGGAACGGGCCTTTACGATCGACTACCTCCCCGAAGAGCACTCGTATCCGGGCACCGTATAGCCTCCCCATACCAATTCCTACTACAGGTCCCACCCTTCTATATAAATTTCTTGTATAGGTTCCTTGGCCCCGATTGAGATTCTACCCAGGCCAGAGAACTGCGTTACAAGTGGCGCCCGAACAGGGACCTGATAGGGAGAAAGACCAGGAAAACTACCACCTGTATGGGGAGTGCGTAGGCCCCGAGTGAGTGACGTAGTCTAACGGTTTCCGCGAAAGTGTCCCGACCGGGGAGAATAACCTTGACGAACTAGTGAACGCGCCCGGTATCAAGCCCACGAGCTTATTCGCGATCCCGTACAGTCCACGCGATCGAGTGCCTGTGAAAATACAAACGTATGGCCCAAGAAGCCCCGTAAAGACTCCAACAAGCGAAGACATCATTCCAAGACAACGCACCAAGGCCTCGCTGCAAACATGGACCCCGACCAGAAAATTGCCGGTGAGTCCGATCCACACTTATTTCCCAATCCCGGGGTCCCCTCGCGGTGGATTTATTCCCGCTTGAAGGCCGAATTACTAGCTTTTGCTGACGAATTCGGGTTCTCCGCTGAGGGACTCGTCGACGACTTGCGGCGAAACTTTGTCACCCTAGTTAGAGACTCGGAACAAACCCAAGAGGTGTGGGCTCGACTAGCCGACCTAGGAAGACAATACTCAGCACGCGCCCCGAGCCCCGCACCTTTGGGGGAAGACAAAACCGGCCCCAGCGGCCCCGCCCCGAACATAAGCGCCGGAGCAACCCCCGGTGTCTCCCCCGCAGACCGAGCTCGAATTACCCCTAGCCTCACGGTTACTGTCGCCTCTCCGGTCGGCAGTAACCAAGAAACTTTCACGGAGCCGAGCCATGACCGAAATCGCCGCGAGATGGTTTGCGTCCCCGAACGAATTCGTAAATGGGGCCTCCAATTTGACGGATATTCAGACCCCTTAGCCTTCATCGAGCAGGTCGAAAGTCGGGCCTTATCCTACGGGATAGACCTAGGACTCCTTCCTCGAGCCATGGCAGAGCTGCTGACGAGCAGAGCGGACAAATGGTTCCAAACAAGCCGCCTCCAAGGGGCCGACTGGAAAACATTTCGGCGTGAATTCCTCGAGTTTTTCCTCCCACCCCGATACCGCCAGCGCTTGGACGACCAGATTCGGAGTCGTGAGCAGTTGGAAGGGGAAACATTTAAAGACTTTATGCTAGATCTTCGAGTCCTCATGCGCCATGCGGGCTACAACGAAAACCAAGAGCTAGATAGGCTATACGAAAATGGCGCGCCGGAATACCAGATGTATATCCGACGCAGCGAGGTACTGACCATTAGGGAATTAGCCCAATTGGCCACCCAGTTCGAGGCCGTTCAGAAGCGGAGCCTCGAGAGGAACAACTATTACCCCGCCACCAAAAATCCGACAGCGTACCGCTCCCCTTCACAAGGTCAGACCCAACCTACGTTCGCTGAGAGAGCCCCCCTACGAAGCCCACCCCGTACATCTCCAGAGCCCAGAACTGCCCCGCCAGCTAGGGTTAACCGGGTGACCGCACCCGAACGACGAATCGATGTGCGGGATGCTTGCCGAAATTGCGGAGCACCGGGACACTTCAGCCGCGACTGCCGGAATCCTCGACAGTACTTCTGTTGGGACTGCGGACGACGGGACGTCCGCACAGTCGAATGCTGCCGACGCCAACAACCGGGAAACGGGATGGGTCTCCTCGACCGGCGGAATTCGTCGGGACCCAATCCACCGGAAAACCAACAGTAACCGCACCGCTTAGGGTAGAGAGAGGAAGGATCGCCGCGGAAGTCGACCTTGGCGGACACATACGGTTAGCCACCATCAACACCGGGGCATCGAGGAGTTTCATTAGCCAGGACATCGCCGACGTAGTCGGTCAGCCACACCAGTTTAGGGAGATTCGCACCCAGATTAATCTCGCTGACACGTCTCGAGTAGAAGTAACAAGGTTACTCCTTGCGGACGTGACGCTCGCCCGGAAGACAATTCAGGTTCCCCTTCTAGTAATGCCCGCCATGCTGGAGCCTTTAATCCTAGGGATGGATTTCCTCGTTTCTATCGGCACCACCCTCCGATGCGGTACGGCAAGCCTCACGCTGTCCCGACAAAGACCCAGAGAAGGTCAGACGATTAGGTACGATAAACCACGGCCCGACAATCAAGGCAATTTATCAGAACCACCACCTCGACTCCGATCACGAGGACCACCCAGCCCCGAAGCTTCGCCCAGTACAGCTAACGGACATCCATCAACGGACACGTCGGAGCCCCTTGCGAGAAGCGGCGCACCGAACGCGGTGTGCGCGGCAGCTTCTCCCGACACAACGCAGCTTCAAGAAAACCCCGTGGCAGCCCCACGACGGTTGGTGGGAAAACCCCGTAGGGATACAGCCACTACAGCTCCCAAGCAACAGGAACGTGTACAACCGGCGCCTGCCGTGGATAACCCCTACCACCTGGAGCCCTTGGCTGACTCCGCCATAGCCCGGAAAAGGAACCCTTTTCGAACGGAACCTTGGCTAGGCATAGCCAACCACGAGACAGGGCCACAGCATGACAGGGATGCGCCCGAAGGGCAGCATAGAGTACGGGAAACGCATTACGCCACAGCATGCAAGGAAAAAGACGCGACCAACACCACAGGGAGAAACACCAGCATGGCAACCGAGGACCACGACAGGAAACGCCGGGAGGAACACGCCGAGAATCCACGAGGGACATCCGATACGGGCACTGTGTCCCAGGGGAATCAAGTACTCAATCAGGAGGGCAAGGAACGCAGCTGCAAGACTAATCCGCAGGTACAAGCGTTTCTCAGCGAACAGCTAGCGCGATTTGAAGGAATGGCGGGGGTAGCAAACATAGGGGAACACCGGATCACCATGAGGGACGACCGGCCGATTAAGCAACGCTATTACCCAAAAAACCCTGCCATGCAACGGATCATAGACGAGCAAGTAGACGCGTTGCAGGAGCAGGAATGTATCGAACCGTCGCGCAGTCCGCACAGTGCTCCGGTGGTCCTGGTCCGGAAGAAAACCGGCCAGTGGCGCATGTGCGTGGACTACCGGCAACTAAACGCGAAATCGATTCCGGACGCGTACCCGTTGCCGCGCATTAACCACATCTTAGAACGACTGAGAAACGCGAGATACATTTCGACCCTGGATCTGCGCAACGGGTACTGGCAGATACCAGTCGCCAAAGATAGCCGGGCATGTACCGCCTTCACGGTACCCGGGCGCGGCCCATTCCAATGGCGCGACATGCCTTTCGGGCTGCATTCGGCCCCGGCAACTTTTCAACGAGCCCTAGATAGCGTGATCGGACCCGACCTCGACCCATACGCGTTCGCCTACCTCGATGACATTATTGTCATTGGGGCCAGCCTAGGGGAACACATGGACAACCTGCGCAAAGTTTTCGAACGATTGAGGAGAGCTAACCTGGGCATCAACCAGGAAAAGTGCTCCTTCTTCAAGAGCAAACTGGCCTACCTTGGACATGTGATCAGTGACCAGGGTATCCACACCAACCCGGACAAGGTAGCCGCCGTGCGAAACCTGAGCCCTCCCACTAGCTTACGGGAGCTAAGGAGATGTCTCGGGATGGCCTCATGGTACCGACGGTTCGTGCCCAACTTTGCCTCGGTGGTCCAACCCATGACGAACCTGCTAAAGAAAAACCAACGGTGGAAGTGGGAATCGGAGCAGCAGAATGCATTCGATCTCCTGAAAGGTTTGCTGACAGACGCACCAGTGCTGGCGTGCCCAGATTTCTCCGTCAAGATGACGCTCCAAACTGACGCCAGTAACTACGGACTCGGGGGAGTGCTAACCCAGGAAATCGACGGCCAGGAGCGAGTCATTGCCTACGTCAGCCGCAAGCTCGATGCCGCGGAGTTGAATTATTCGCCCACGGAAAAGGAATGTTTGGCCATCGTCTGGGGAATACGGAAACTGCGATGCTACCTCGAAGGCTACAGGTTCGACGTAATCACCGACCACCTAGCCCTGAAATGGCTGGACCAGATCAAAAACCCCACCGGGAGGATTGCCAGATGGGCCTTAGAGCTGCAACAATATCAGTACGATGTGCATTACCGGCGCGGGAAGTATAACGTGGTAGCCGATGCTCTCTCCCGGCAACCACTAGAGCACTTACAGAGACTCACGGACGGCGAGCACCAGTGCAAGTGGCTGCAAAGAAAGATGAAGGACGTTCGGGATGACCCCCAGAAGTTTGCCGATTTCATCATTGAAAACGGAGAACTATATCGCCATCTCGGTCACCGTCCAGACGACCAGGACTACGTGCCCTGGAAGCTGTGCGTAGCAGCCGAACATCGGGATCGAATCCTACATGAATGCCATGATGCCCCCACCGCCGGACATCTTGGCATTAGGAAAACCATCATCAGGATCTCGCAGAAGTACTACTGGTCGGGGATGGTCCGCGACGTGCGACGACACGTGCGACAATGTATCCCGTGCCAGAAATACAAGTCAGAACAGCGACAACAGGCCGGAAAGATGCTAACGAGACAGGTCTGCGAACCCTTTGGCATTCTGTGTGCGGATCGCACGGTGAAAACTATGATCGCCCAGTACGTGGAAAATGGTCAGAACACCTGGGATATGCTACTACCAGAACTCTCACTCGCGATCAACACAAGTGTCTCGGAATCGACCGGGTATAGCCCAGCCTTTCTCCTACAAGCTAGAGAACCACGGCTACCCGGATCCTGGTACGACAGCGTAACTCCCGGAACAGCAACGACGCCCTCGAGCCCATCAGAGAAAGAGGAACGCCTGAAGGAGATCTTCTAGATCGTGCGGAACAATCTCCAAAAGGCCAGCCGAGAACAAGGGAGACATTATAACCTGCGTCGTCGAACCTGGAAGCCCGAGATGGGATCACTGGTCCTCGTGCGACAACATCATCTGTCTAAAGCAGCAGAAGGTTTCGCAGCAAAGCTCGCCCCAAAGTTTGACGGACCGTATAAAGTGGTCGCTTTCCCGTCACCCAACGTCGTCCGAATCCGCCTACCTGGCCAGCGGAAGGGGCGACTTGCTAATATTGGAGACTTAAAAGCGTTCTTTTCCTCTTCCACAGGTAACCCCGAGGATAAAGACAGCGAAACTCCCAGAGAGGACACCGGCGACCAACCCGGGCAGTCCCAGAGTCCGAAGCAACCGACCGCCATTAGCAACGAGGGGTGATCATAAGTACCCTAACCTTCCTTTGTGTCCCCACTAAGTTTAAATTTGACATAAGCCAGTAAGACCTTAAGAATGGAGTTAGGAGATTCTTTCGCTGCAGCCCAGTTATCCCTAGTGCTTAGCATCAATAGAACTAAGCTAGTTTAGTTGTTTCTTTCACAGAACTGACGGGCAGGAATGGCGACCATCGTACTGTCGTCCGGCGACAGCGAAGAGGAGCTTGAACCCAACGTTCAAGGTAACCGCCAGTCGACGGCCACACGGGACCCTCGGCTACGCCCAGGAACGGCGTACGCCGAGAGATCCACCCGGTCATGCCCGAGGGGTTGGAGCCAGCCAGGAGTCTCGGGAAGAGCTACCCCATCCTCTCCCGGATCCTGTGCTCGGACATCATCCCGCCGGGCAGCGTCGAACTGCGCCCCGGAATCCAGTGACTCCGAGAACGAGTCGATGCCGACGCCACCTCGAGCCGGGAGAACCTCGCCACACTACACGGACGCGGCCGAACATCGGATTTACCCGACTTACTATGGGTGCTACCCGAGTCCAGCCAGGTCAACGGAGAGCAGCAGGGAGTATAACCCTTGCGGTCGCAGCGAAAGCTACCGGAATCACCCGAACTGCTACCCCAGCGACGATGAGGAAGATCGGGACGAACAATCACCCTATGTCGAGGAGGCTAGCAACTCCGATGACGCGGACGCGTACTCGGCGAACAGCCGTGAGGACGACGACGATCCCAGGGAAGGTGCGGCGCACTACGTCTATACGGGCGAGGACCGCTGCGGATACCACCGGGGGTCCTGGATCTACTTAATGAGAACCAGCTGGGAAACGATCCAAATAGAGGCACCGTATCGGCCACCCGATGACCCCATCGTGACCTTCCCACCGTCCCCCGTGCACCTGTGCATCATGGGGCCTGACGAGACCGAGGCAGCCGAAGACCTCGGATTCCCGACGGATCGCCCCGTTGTTCTGACCTGCTCGCAGGACGAAGAGATGGGACCAGGGCCGTCCACCTCTCTCCCTCGTGGGCCGTGCGCAACGCTTTCCCGCGGTCCGACTACCACGTTCTCCTTCGGACCATCCACCACCCTCTCTACGGGCAAAGCTATGGAGTGGGAGTCGGAACCCAGCGACGACGAGGAGAGCACCGGGCAGCTTTTTCGAAGGAAGAAGCCCACGCTCGCCCTGGTTCCGTGTCCGCCACCACCATGCGATACCCCCTTCGACACGGCGACCCAGCCCACACTCCCCCTTGGCGGACAGGGACCGGACACCGAGGCAGTCACCGACGACTTTCCCCTCCCCACAACAGCAGCCTCCACTCCATCGGGAGGGGGATGTCGCGATGGGGATGCCGCGATGGGGATGTCGCCCACAACGCTAGACCTCCTGCTAGGGCAGATCTCACCGGACATGGAGGGACTATGCTGGGAGACGTCACAGGAATGGCTCTCGAACTCGGACGACAACCCGCAGGCCGCACCGGCAGCCCCAGATCTGGAGCACTCGGCCGCCGAAAACCGTTCACCCCCCGGTGGCGGGCGCCACCCGCTTCCGGCTGGGTGGATATGCAACACCACCGACGGCCAAGTCTCGGTCGCCGTCTGGCAGGCCATCTGCGCACGACAGCGCTTCAGGGTCCCGACCGAGGAGGGCTCATACCAGGTCACCCTAAAACCGAACGGCGCGGGAAACATTTCATTCCTCCAGTAAGGAGGGAATATAACGCCCTAAATCTGAGGGCGTACAAATTTCCTTGAATCGTGCCGAAGATCGGAGTCCACTATATAGTATTTAATATAGTATTAGAATTAGCTTTAAGATTTGGACACGGAGTCCACCTATGTTATCAATATAAGTAATAGTAAATAAGGAGAAACTAATTAAGCTGGTGTTTACATGTGAAGCCGAGACACGCACCCCGGGCAGAACCCCCTTAACCCGCTATCGCACTCGTGAGGGGGGGGCGGTGCGATCGATATCACGGTCGATAACAGGGAACTGGTTCAGAGAACACGACGCGAGCTAAAGTGCGATCGCTAGAAATCTGACCCGGTCTCTTTGGTTTCGACTTTTCACCGCGAGTAGACGTGTGCAAAAATAACCCTCCGACGCGAGATGGAGAAGCAAACGCCTAACCTGAGAGTCACAGTGTTCATCCGCGCCACACCAGTTAACATCCTCTGACCCGGTCTCTTTGACGACCAAGGACGGGACCAAAAAATATCTGGGACCTACCTGGTAACCTATTCCGACAGAATAAGTCCCAAGGGAACTTCATAAATCAGCTGGGAAACACGATTAATAAATCCGCCGTATCGGCCATGGCCGTTGTTAACGTCACGACCCACCGAAACCGGCTAAGCCTTACATTTCTCCACGAGCTGAGAAACCTCCACCACATCGGGACCCTTAGACAAGAACTTACCTTGGGCTCCCTCCTCAGCTACTCTTTCACCCTACTCGCCTCCTTCCTACTGTGCTCCACTGTTTGGCTCCGGTACCACCATCTGAAGACCAAGAGCCACGCAAAATCAGGGGCTAAAGGTGACGTAGAAGCAGCAGGTCATCGGCGGGGGAGGGTTAACACTCCCAGTTCCCACAAAGAAAAATTTTCAAGTTGCAGGCCATATCCAGTTGCCAAAAAAAAAAAAATCAAGCTCTGTTTATCCTCTACTTTAACAGATTTAGGAGAAATAAATAATAAACTAATTATCACACCGTGCCTTAGCAGGTTTAACAGAAACAGGGATTAAATAATTTAAATAACTTATTGTGAGGAGTTAAATAACTCCGCACAAATAAAAGCGAAGCCCTCTTCGAATACGGAAGCCTGTTTGGAGAGTACGAGGAGAAAGAGAGTTTGGAGAGAAGGGATAGCGGCAGAAGATGGCGGACTTTGGAGCCTAGTATAGGGCCGCGCGCAAAGAAGAAAAATGAGAGGCCGAGGATTAACGGTACCAAGAGTCCTTTATAAGCGGGTCCAGCGCTGAAATCTGGATCAGTCGATCACAAGGAGTCAATCCGTCAAGATCATAAAACAAGCAGTGAACAACACAACTCAAGTCAACATCAGGAGCAAGAAGAGCCGCGCCGAGTCAACAAGAAGCAAGATCTCTACATCAAGACGTTCGGGACTTAGAGTTGAAGTCTCCGAGCTGAGAAACAGGTCCTTTAGGGATAACGCGGCTAAGTCCAGGCGCTTTGTTCCAATTCTTGTCGCGATTTGAGCTTGGCGTAATGCTGGGCGAGTCCGGCAGATTTGAACAAAAGGAGTCCTTAGACAAAGAACAACTAGACAAGGAGGACGCGCGTCCGAACCACGGGTGTCTCGAGAGTCCTAGAAAGGCAGCTGACCGAATCCCGAGAGCCAAAGACCCGCTGCACCTAGACCTGCAAGAACGCGCAGACAGCAGAGCCAGGATATCGTGCCATGAGCAAGGACATAGAGGACACGAAGAACGACGAGCTGTCATCGCAGGCTCAGCAGCAAGCAAGTGATACTCCAACCTAGTCAGTCTACGGCTAAGAGGCGAGGGCGGAAGCGTTCGTCGTGAACCTAGCGTGCTGCCACAGGGACTGCATTGGCGGCCTTCCGGCGTGTGCCTGAACCGTCAGGTAGAAACTGTGTAGGCGTCTGGCGCCAGAACATAAACGTCCTAGAAGACGGACAGGAATCGGATGCAGCCACAATACACAGCGAACAGACGCTAACATACACGATTGACACAACTGACAACCCGATAAACTGTTTCCGAAATCAAAAAATAATTGAGGACGGAAACAGCTTCTCGGTGGACACATTCATCTTGTTTAAGAGTAAGGTGAGGCAAACAATTAAAACACCTAATTGGCAAAACCTATTAAACGTACTACGTAAACGCTGAGGAAGTAAACGCAATACATTGCTCCTTACTAACTTTGGCATTTATTCAACATCAGCTGGTCTAGACGTTCTGTAGCACTATCACCAAATACACGAAGTGCTTTGTACAGGACATAACGGACACAACCGAACAGAGGGAAAAAGTCATAACAGAGCACAACAGGGCTGTGAAGCAAGTCGGGCTAGCAACGGAAACACCTATTCCTTTTTTCGTGGGAAAACCCCTACACTTCGATACTTTTCCTTACTTAAGTAGATAAATTCTCGAAATTCGCCACAGTGCAAGCCTTCGCATTGAGGGCTATTGTGGACATTAAAGCCCCATTACTATAATAAATTTCTTCCAAAATTTTTTCCCAAAAACAAAAACAATCTATTGCAATAATGTTATTTAACTCTGAAACTATAAAATCAATTTTGTTCATCTACTCCAATATCACCATTTCCAACGCTCCACCCCTACATAGCATCTCAAATGGGCTAGTGGAGATGTTTCATAGTACTCTGGAGGCAATAGCCAGATGCCTGAAACTGGAAATCAAACTCAACGACACTATCGGATTAATCCTTTTGGTAACTAACAAATACAACAATTCAATTCACTCAGTAACGGACAGGAAACCAATGGAAATAGTTCACTCAAATTCCATAGAATTCAAGAGAGGAATTAGTAGGACAATTAAACAAACCCAAGAAAGGAGACTTGACCAAGTAAACAAGGGTAGGACTTATAAGGACTATCAGGTCGGCGAAAAAGTTTTTCTTAAGGCAAACAAGCGCCTAGGAAATAAGCTTTCACCGCTATGTTTGGAAGAAGTTATTGAAGCAGACTTGGGGACAACGGTCCTAATAAATGGGAGGGTGGTCCACAAGAACAGTCTTCGCTAATCATAGATTTCCGACCCTTTTTTATACTTTTTATATTTTGTATCCTTTTTATACTTATATTCCTTTTATTTACCTTTATATTTCTCTAAGCTAAGAATGTGCGTTTTACTTTTGGCACTAACGGCTGTTAGGACGGACGACAGTAAAACTGAACGACTATATGAAACAAGACTACATTCCAATAGAGGATGGTGACACAGTAGTTTGGGAATCTTTCGGATACATACAGTACCTACGCCGACCAGACTGAAACGTTGACGGGGACATTTACTGATGACCATAAGATACCGGTTATAATAAGAGACCTCAAGCACATTCGCAAGTTGGTAGCTACCCTAAAAATCCATCATAGGGCCGCTAGGAGTATAAACTTAATTGGGACAGCCTTAATGGCTATTGTAGGCACTCCCGACTTTAATGATTGGGAACAGATAAAATTCAATCAAGAGCAACTGATGAAAGCAGACGAAGTGCAAACGGAATTAAACATCAAACTCGCAAGAGCAATAAATTAAATTCAAAAGTTTGAAACAAATAAAGAAACATACCTCTTGGAATTCATTAAAAAAAAATAGAATCGTCATCACAGATTTGGAAAATATCCTAATGGGCATAGCCCTAGCAAAATTAAATATTGTAAGTACGGCAATTCTAGATAGCTCCGACATTAGAAAAAATTAGAAGTATCTGGTATAAGTGTTTTTCAAAATTCCGATCCTAGACTTCGAAAAAGGAAACCTAGTCGCTGAGTGCCCTGGGCGAAATCTCAACTTCTGCAAGAAGCTCCAAAATGTCACCTGCGCCCAGCACCTAGTTTCCGGAGCTATTGCGCACTTATCCACGCTTCCAGGCCATCTGGATCCAGTTACGATGGTAGATCACGACATTCTCATAGTGAACGAGGCCAACATGACCATAACCATAACGACGACCAAGGACGGGACCAAAAAGTATCTGGGACCTACCTGGTAACCTATTCCGACAGTATAAGTCCCAACGGAACTTCATAAATCAGCTGGGAAACACGATTAAAAAATCCACCGTATCGGCCATGGCCGTTGTCAACGTTACGACCCACCGGCTAAGCTTTACATTTCTCCACGAGCTGAGAAACCTCCACCACATCGGGACCCTTAGGCAAGAACTTCCCTTGGGCTCCCTCCTCAGCTACTCTTTCACCCTACTCGCCTCCTTCCTACTGTGCTCCACTGTTTGGCTCCGGTACCACCATCTGAAGACCAAGAGCCAAGCAAAATCAGGGGCTAAAGGTGACGTAGAAGCAGCAGATTTTCGGCACGGCGACCACTTAAAAGGGGGAGAAGTTAACACACCCAGTTCCCACAAAGAAAAATTTTCAAGTTGCAGGCCATATCCAGTTGCCAACACGCGCAGTAAGGAAACCGCCGACTCTGCACTCCGAAGGCAGTTCAGAGCACTCGCGCAGCTTCTAATTGCCACTGGCCGGATATCCGTTGCTGACGGGGCGCTTTATCGTAGGCGCTGGGAACAATTACTCAGCGGATGATCGCCACCGGCCGGATACCAAGTACCGATCCGACACTTTAGCGGGACCATAAGTTGGTCTAAAATTTGTACTCCTCAGCCCTAGCTGTGTTTTGTAAAATCAAGCTCTGTTTATCCTCGACTTTAACAGATTTAGGAGAAATAAATAATAAACTAATTATCACACCGTGCCTTAGCAGGTTTAAGAGAAACAGGGATTAAATAATTTAAATAACTTATTGTGAGGAGTTAAATAACTCCGCACAAATAAAAGCGAAGCCCTCTTCGAATACGGAAGCCTGTTTGGAGAGTACGAGGAGAAAGAGAGTTTGGAGAGAAGGGATAGCGGCAGAAGATGGCGGACTTTGGACCCTAGTATAGGGCCGCGCGCAAAGAAGAAAAATGAGAGGCCGAGGATTAACGGTACCAAGAGTCCTTTATAAGCGGGTCCAGCGCTGAAATCTGGATCAGTCGATCACAAGGAGTAAATCCGTCAAGATCATAAAACAAGCAGTGAACAACACAACTCAAGTCAACATCAGGAGCAAGAAGAGCCGCGCCGAGTCAACAAGAAGCAAGATCTCTACATCAAGATGTTTGGGACTTAGAGTTGAAGTCTCCGAGCTGAGAAACAGGTAGTCCTTAAGGGATAACGCGGCTAAGTCCAGGCGCTTTGTTCCAATTCTTGTCGCGATTTGAGCTTGGCGTAATGCTGGGCGAGTCCGGCAGATTTGAACAAAAGGAGTCCTTAGACAAAGAACAACTAGCCAAGGAGGACGCGCGTCCGAACCACGGGTGTCTCGAGAGTCCTAGAAAGGCAGCTGACCGAATCCCGAGAGCCAAAGAACCGCTGCACCTAGACCTGCAAGGACACGCAGACAGCAGAGCCAGGATATCGCGCCGTGAGCAAGGACATAGAGGACACGAAGAACGACGAGCTGTCATCGCAGGACCAGCAGCAAGCAAGTGATACTCCAACCTAGTCAGTCTACGGCTAAGAGGCGAGGGCGGAAGCGTTCGTCGTGAACCTAGCGTGCTGCCACAGGGACTGCATTGGCGGCCTTCCGGCGTGTGCCTGAACCGTCAGGTAGAAACTGTGTAGGCGTCTGGTGTGACCGTTCCGGAGCAGCGAGCAACGAGGTAGCGGAGAACGACGGTGGAGCAACCACAACTCTTCGGAGAAGGCGTTGAGACCAAAATTTTTCACCATTAGTCCCGGGCCGAGGGCCAAGACGGCGAATAAAGATCATAGTAAACACATCCTAACATTCTGTGCGTTCTCACTTGACGATCGGGCGGTCACGTTTATATAAATTTGGTAGGACGAAAAACACACATCTTCTGAGCTAGCCGCACGATACTCGTAGCGATCAGAGTAAAACAAATCAGTTCGTTACATTAAATACTTTATAGGGTCGGAGATGTTTCCTCCACTGCGTTGCACACTTTAGCTAATCTTTATACCCTTGCAGAGGGTATTATAATTTCAGTCAAATGTTTGCAACGCAGTGACGGAGACATTTCCGTAGGGCTATGAATCTTCGTAGGCAGCAAAGCTGTGAAGGGAGAGAAGAAAGAACACTCGGCGCGAAGTAGAAACGGAAGCGAATTAAAAAACACTGTATGATTTCGTAAAAAATTGCGCGGAGTGGCCGGACGGTGTTTATTCACTGATAGTCGTTAGAATACTACTTAAACATAATTAGCACGATGCCCTTCCGAGCGTACTGGAAACTTCACGGCGACTTCATGGAGAGCCTGGAAACGCAGGCAGCCGGAGCGGGGGAGTTGGCGATCGGAGCGGACAAGAGCGGGCGAAAAAACAGGGTGCTTCGTGGCCTGAACATTCCGCCCCCTTGCAATAGATAGCGTTGCAACGAATCGAGAGAAATTACGGCTGTCTGCAGGCGCCGGACAGGATCCAGCCGAACGCCGAGTATCCGCACCCAGGACCAATGATATCGTCGCCGGCAGGTATAACCGCTTGTCGGCCAGCGGAAGATCCTTGAACCTGTCCACGACCGCCTCAGGAATGGCTCGGATTGGGGTGCGGATGCAAACGAATCGTCGCCGTGCACAGCTGTTCGTCCCCGAAAGGCGGATACCAGGGACGCGTCGATACAGCTCGTCGGGGTGCACGGGTCGATTAGGGCGGCAGTGTCGAATGTCTTCGGCCCATTCTCCAGGATGACCGTGGCTGTTGCCAGAGGGATGAGAGTGATGGACCCGGTGTCGAGGAGGCTGAGCGCGTCGGAGAGGCGAGCGCTCTGCGAGTTGGCGGATCTTGCCGGCGCGAGCGCTGCCGAGAAGCGGAGCCTCCCGAGCGCATTGGAGGGGCGAGCGTTTGGCGGGTCGGCGGATCTTGCCGGCTCTGTCATGTGGAGCAGCGTGTGGTGACTCCGATTGCAAATTTTGCACCAGGCATCGCTGCGACAACTCCCTTGCGAATGCTCATGGGCGAGGCAGTTCGCGCAGTACTTATTGATAAGCACTGCTCGAAGCCACTTCTCCGCGCTCAGCTTTTGGAACCTCTGACACCTTTTTAGAGGATGGATTCCCCGGCAGACTCGGAACCGGTAGGACTGTGTACCTCGAGTACGTCTGCTTTCCAAGGCTTGGAGGCTGCGTTGACGTGGCGCCATGTTTAATGGATGCATAAACTTTACTAGAAGTCGCGGGAGTGCACATTCGTACGGGAGGATTATAAGATGTCGTTCATCATAACGCAAATTTTCGGAGTGCGTTTTGCGGCCACACGCTCTTATTAGCCCTTGCTGAGCTAGGAAGGGGTTGAAGGAGAGGATTGAACTGGACGCGGACACAGGACTCTTTTGACTCAAGCAATGATCATGACCGTCAGCGGAGACAAGTTCTTGGCCCTCTAGACGGACCCCTGGAAGCAGCGACTGTTTCCTACATCGCTGGATAAAGCGATAGACAAATGCGAGGTCCCGCAAAGCTCTGTCTAACTTGGAAAAGCGACCTAGGATGACGGACCCCTGGAAGCAGCGACTGTTTCCTACATCGCTGGATAAAGCGACGAACTTTATCCACTGGCATGCTGGTTTCGCAAACCATGCCAGCACAATCGTGGAGTCGGTCCAACAATGGAGTTTCGAGGACAGCATCGGTATACTGGGGAAAATGGATTCGGCCATCTCGAATAGTAGTAAAGCACCACAGTTCTAGCCTAGGAAGCGTTTTGTCTGGCGCAACGCGCGTCTTGGCTGTGAGAAGATGCATTACCGTAGTATGCCCCATCTCTACGCGCACATAGATCCCAGCACCGTATGCCTTTTGAGAGGCGTCACAGAATCCATGATGCTCTACTCGAAATTCTTGGCGAAAGGAAACCCATCTTGGAATTCAGACCTGATCTAGAACCGAGTAACTTTGGAGAAAGTCGCGCCACCTTTGGCACAGCTCAGTTGGAAGTTCATCGTCCCACCCTAGCTCCTGAAGCCAAATCTCTTTCATAAAGATTTTGGCACATACAACAAATGGAGCTAGCTAGCCTGCTGGATCAAACAGCTTGGCAATTTGGGAAAGGACCTGGCGTTTTGTGGGGGAGATTTCAAGAGATGTCAACGCTGGTGTTCCCTTCAAGAACTACTGCAAAACCAGAGCCTTCTAATGGAACTGCTGATCAAACAGAAGTCTATATAAATAAACTCCTTAAGAATATGCTTCTGGAAATCAAACGGCGTTTCCCGGCACAAAAACGAGCTTCTACAGTTCCTAAACAGCCACAATATCGATATCATGCTACATTCTGAAACCCTCCTAACTAATAAAAACTACTTCCATATCATCGGCTATATATTCCACGAGACCAACCACCCGGACGGTAAAGCACACGGAGGTACCGGTATACTCATAAAACAACGCATAAAACATCATCCCTTGGAGACATTCGCTACTAACTACCTGCAGGCCACATCCCTAGGTATAAACCTAATTGGCGGCCCACTTACCGTATCCGCCATATATTGCCCCCCACGCTTCAGTATTGTAAAAAAATGAGGTTATGAATTTCTACAACTCACTAGGACGCTGCTTTATAGCTGCCGGTGATTATAACGCAAAGCATCCCCACTGGGGATCTCGTCTTATCAACACAAAAGGCTGCCAATTATACAACGCTATCATCACTCCTGGTAATAAGCTTGACTTTGTCTCACCAACTAGGCCTACATACTGGCCCACAGATCCAAATAAACAACCTGACATTATCGATTTCGCCGTTTTTAGAAGAGTTTCGCACAGGCTGATAAACGTAAAATCCTTAGAAGAGCTTACATCGGACCATTCGCCAGTTCTCCTCTGTCTATCTGCTCAGCTGCAGCTTCTGGAACGCCCCCAACATCTAACATCAAACAAAACAAGAGAGAACGCTATAGTCGGGTGCCCCGACTATCAGATACCCGTTACTCAGGTAAAAGGAGTACGAGGGAGATGGAGATAGAAACTTTGATCACGCATAACTTTTAAACGAATGGTCCGATTTGAAAAATTTCTTCTACATTTCGATAGGTATTGATAAACACAATAAAACTGCATTTTTACTTTTCCGAAATATTTAAATTTATATTTAAATAAAATCGTATATAAGCGATTGTGGGCGTTAAAGGGGGCGTGGCACCTTTTTGAAACAAACTTGCGCTGCGTAGGAACCCCTAAAATCTGCATGCAAAATGCCGATCTTCTAGCTTTTATAGTTTCCGAGATCTCAGCGTTCATACGGACGGACAGACGGACAGACGGACATGGCTATATCGACTCGGCTAGTGACCCTGATCAAGAATATATATACTTTATAGGGTCGGAAACGCTTCCTTCTACCTGTTACATACTTTTGCACGAATACAATATACCCTTTTACTCTACGAGTAACGGGTATAACAAACTGGCTGAAGTACAAAAAATATGTAAGTGCACACATCGAACTTGATCCTGAAATTTCCTCTGAATTTGATAAGTCGCTTAAACACCTCACGGACATAATGTCCTCTGCCGCCAAACATTCTACGCCAGAACCCTCAGCCACAATTCCGCTTAGAACTGGACGATCAAGTATTCAGATCGAGTCTCTCCTACTTGAAAAACGTAGACTTCGCAGAGACTGGCAGACTCATCGGTCCCCAGCTACTAAGAAAAGACTTAATGAAGCATCTCGAAAATTGTCGAAGGTTCTCACCGAAAAGAACCAGGACCAACGGGCCTACATTGCGAAACTATCCCCGACGGGTAATAAATTCCCACTATGGAGAGCTCAGCAAAACATGCAACCACCAATGGATCCCGATTGGCCAATTCGATTACAAACCGGTGCCTGGGCGCGCAGTGTCGAAGAAATAGCTAACACCTTTGCCCATCACTTGGAAAACGTCTTTAAGCCTCACCCGCCATCCAACCAATTCACTCTACCGAATGTCTCACCAGCGTCGCTGTCCTCCCCAGTTACCCTTGAAACCAGAACAATACTCAAGAACATTAAAGAACACATAAATCCAAAAAAAAGCTCCTGGTCACGATTTTATTTCTCCAAAAATGATAATTTAATTACCTGCATGCGCAGTCAGATGCATCGCATTTATATTTAACTCAATATTGAAATGGGGCTACTTTCCTGACCAATAGAAAAAGTCTGTCATTCAAATGATCCCGAAGCCAGGAAAAGACAAATCCCAGCCTTCCTCGTACCGGCCCATCAGTCCGCTCCCATGTCTATCAAAGCTATTTGAAAAACTGCTTCTTGTTCATACACATGAGATGTAAAACCTTTACTTTCACAATCCGTAACATAGAAGCTGGAGTACCCCAAGGAAGTGTGCTTCGACCAATCTTGTACATCCTTTACACGGCAGACATTCCAACAAGCCGCCAGACCCTCATATCAACCTTCGCTGACGACACTGCCATTATCAGCCGCTCGAAATGCCCAAAAACAGCAACAGCCCATTTAAAAGAACACCTGGTAGCTGTAGAAAAATGGCTCGCAGTCTGGCGTATCAAAGTCAACGAGCAAAAGAGTAAGCACATTACATTTACACTAAACTTGTCGAAATGCCCACCACTGGCGCTAAACAACAAGCCGGTTCCACAAGCAGACGAAGTCACCTATCTCGTCATACACTTAGACAGGAGGCTTACCTGGAGAAAGCATATAGAAGCAAAGAAGACCCATTTAAAACTAAAGGCCAGCAGCCTTCACTGGCTCATGAACTACCGCTCTCCCCTTCCCCTCGAATATAAAGTACTACTGTATAACTCGTGCTTAAAGCCGCTCTGGACCTACGTCTCCGAGCTCTGGGGAAACGCAAGCAGCAGTAATATAGAAATAATTCAAAGAGTACAATCAAAGACCCTACGAACAATAAGTGGAGCCCCCTGGTACATCCGCAACGCAAATATTCAGAGAGACCTGGATATAAATCCCGTAAAAGAAGAAATTGTTTCCAGAAAAATTAAATATGAAGCCAGACTATCAATCACCCAAACTTGCTAGCCAGACAACTCAACCGGCTACGCTATCATTCACGTCTACAGCGGAACGATTTTCCATCCCTTTTCAATAACATAAATTAACGTAACATAGATTAAGATTTGAAAACTTATTGTTAATCTTTTAAGTAATAGAGAAGATCCAATAAATAAGAATAAAGTATAACAAAAAAAAAAAAAAAAAAACGCTGGTGGGAGGAAGAAAAACTCATCGGACGTCGCTCTCCAACGTACGCCGAGAGTTTTGGCCGTATTTTCAGTGTCAATTTCGAGAAAGTCTGTATTCAGAAGCTGTTTGCTTGGGATATGACTTCAAACGTTACCATCTTGAACTCAAAATCCCGAATATACCCCTCGCGGAATAAAATGCGTTGGAACGGTGTGTGTTTTGGGTCTACCCAGATTTGTTGATACATCTTTTCGATATCTGCACTATACAAGTATCGGAAATAACGCCTTTTCAGGATTTGAATGGTTAAGTCGGACTCTAAGACTGGGCCAGCATGATGGATGCCATTTAGGCTGACCCCATTTTCACCCGAAGCTTGGAGGTCGTACTTTCCGGCTTGAGCACGGCATGATGCGGAAGGTAGTAGCTTGCAGCATCATGGGTGGAATGTACCTCTCTCATGTGGTTAAGATCGAGATATTTCTGAACCACGGAGTCGTACTTAGCTTTCTGCTGACTGTCCCTTTTTAGAGGCTGCTCATTCCATAAAAATTGGGCTAACGCAGATGATCTGGAGTATCCTAGGGCGGACTTTACGTTTTCGGAATCACGGAACAGAAGGCTTACGACATACCTCCCGCTATTGTCTCTCGTAGTCGTCCGGAGGAAATTTTCTTAACAGGTCAATTCAGATGCCTTTGCCACTTTTTCTGGCAGACCCTCAACCTCCCAAAATTTTTTTAAGAAGTTTATCCAGGGAGGTGTCAACCGCGTGGGAAATTCGCGTGGAAAAGGTGAAAATAGTACTTTGCCTTGACGCAGGCACTGGTCCTGTTAGGATCCAGCCGAAAATTGTCTCTTGACCGAGAAGAGTGCCACAGATGTTCAGTCGAGTCCCGCTTAGGAGAATGAATGGGAGTATATCGGCCCCGATCAGAAGATCTATTTGTGCGCTCTCGTAAAACTTTGGATCCGCTAGTGGCAGTTCGGGAAGATCCCGGAGAAAATGTAGCGGAATCGGACCGGATGGAAGGCGTAGGCAGTCGTACTTAACTGCAAGCTAGGCCGGTTTGGCGAACGAATAGTAAAGTGACAGAGCTTTTTGGATTCAGCGGATACTGTCCGATTTAAGCCTGATACCTAAGCTTGGATAACTTGATGATGCAGCTTAATTAGGTTGAAAAGCCGCTCAGTGATAAAAGTTGCCTCAGAACCTGAATCTATCAGAGCACGAGCTTTGAAATTGGAACCCAGGTGACAAATATCGATTATAGCGGTACCCAGCAAAACTGATCTATACGCCGTCGCAAAGTAATTTTGCACAGTGGAGTCTGAAGCCGTGGAGCAACTGAAGCCGCGGGAACGGATCGCACCGCTCATCGACAGACATCCGGAGAAACCGGAGGCATGTGCATACGGGATGGTTTTCCCGATTACACAAATCACACCCTCTAGGTTCGGGTGCTACCCTTGCCTCGTAGGAATTTATCCTCCGAGACGCAGAATTGGATACACTGAGACTGACTAGAGCCCAATGGTCGCACGTCATTTATGGCTTCTAGTGTCCGATGACGCGTTAGGAACCCATTCAGTTCTTGCCAAGTAGGAATTTAGACGACAAGTCTAGCAACTGTTCCCATAAGGAAAGCGTGAGCCTCGGGAGTTTGGAGGAGGACATGTAAACCAAAAGGCAATCCCAATTTTCTATATTAATTCCGCACATTTCTAGCGCCTCGACGCACCCCTGGATGGGTTTTGCAATTCTCGTCAAGCCGAACCAGATTCCTGAGTGACTGACTGCACATTAAACTATATTTTGGGTTGGCTGTTCAGTAACAATCGTTTATTTTCGAAACGCTCAGTTAGTTTAGCCCAAACTGAGCGAAAACCATCGTCAGTGAGAGGCGCTTTAGCAACTATGACGTGCGCGTCGCCACTCGTTTTGGCGTTAAGGTAGAATAATTTTTCGACTGGCGTTGGCCTCGGAGTGTTAATATAAATGGCCGTGAACAGATCCCTAAAAGTCGGCCATCGAAGATAATCGCCAGTGAAAACCTCGGTATCGCACGGAGGAAGCCGACAGCCTGACGGAATATACGTCTGGGAAGGGTCAGCTTGTGCTTGAGGAGTTTGCGCTATCATATCCGCGATCTGAGCACCACACCTTTCGTACACGCTGTAGCAGTAGCCGTACTTCGCCTTGAGAATTGGCAAGCTCTCAGCTGCACTTTCTCCGGCTGCTACCATGCACGCGGTACAGACATCATACTCTTTCTTGATGCGGGCCAATACATCTTTGACTTCGTCTCGGCGAATGTTTAGGACGGATAGAGTCGGAGGCACCGCCGATAATATGCTCATTCGTGCTCCCAATTCGGCCAGTCGATCTGAGACCTCAATGAATTGGTTTAGAGCGATTTCAGAAGCCGTTGCAGTTATTTTTGTGCTGGCACGCGTGACTCTTTCGACGGGAAAAGGAGAGTGTTTAAGGTCTGGGCGGCTTTACCAAAACTTTTGTTTTTTTTGTGATGGAACAGGTGACAGTTTTTAGAACTTTCCCTGGACATACCAAAACAATATGGAACTGCTTTATTTTAAATAATTTTCAGAAGAAATACTGAATGAAAAAATACCGAAAAAAATACCAACCAGTTTTTTGGAGTTGAGGAGTATTTTCCTCGTTTTTGGTCTCAACGGAAAAAAAATATATATACATATATCACGGTATTTAACGTTCGAGCAATAATAAATAATGTGATGATCACACTCGAATTGGTTGAACAAACAAAAAAATAAGTATGGAAATGCCAATTAAATTTTGTTTTATATTGGTCGGAATTTAATTATTTGAACGGAATATGTTGTGATATTTCATTATTTGATCGGAATAAATTTGATCGGAATTACGAAAAATGCGTAATGGGACACAGGCTCGGCCGTGCACAAAGCCCCTTTTTTTGCTATGTGTATGTATGCTGGAATGTATATGTGCGTTAATGCAATTCGCGCTCACGTAACAACCTCTGGAATTAAAGAGAGAGAAAAACACTGGAAACAAAAAGTTTTCGCCGTCGGTCTTGGAATTTTATTTATTGTATATTTGGGTTGACCGACGGAAAACTTTTAGCTGGTATATTTTAGCTGTAGGATTTAGAAAATATGATGTATTTAATATATGTATAAGTATGTAGTAAAATATATGTATTTCATATATAAATAATTTTTTTCGGTACGGAATACATTAAAAAACAAGAGAGAACGCTATAGTCGAGTGCCTCGACTATTAGATACCCGTTACTCAGTGAAACAATTTAATATAAATATGCCTTCTTGTATGTTTTTCGCCGCCAGCTGTTTCAAAGTCATCCGTTAGATGGCGCTATTGTATTGCGGAAATGTAGGCGCTAGCCAGGCTTAAACGTTTAATGGGTTTTTGGGCGTTAGAGTGGGCGTGGCAAACTTTTATTAAGCCAATCGATAGGTATTGACGAAAAAATACATATCAATTAAAATTTTCATAATAGCATGAAAACTGTGGCCACAGCTTGTGGCTTGTGGGCGTCTGAGGGGGCGTGGCACCATTTTGAAATAAACTTGCGCTGCGTAGGAACTCATAAAATCTACATGCAAAATGCCAATCTTGTAGCTTTTATAGTTTCCATGATCTCAGCGTTCATACGGACAGACAGACGGACAGACAGACAGACGGACAGACGGACATGGGTAGATCGACTCGGCTAGTGATCCTGAACAAGAATATATATACTTTATAGGGTCGGAAACGCTTACTTCTACCTGTTACATACTTTTGCACGAATACAATATCCCCTTTTACTCTACGAGGAACGGGTATAACAAGTGAGAACGCTATAGTCGAGTGCCTCGATAGATACCCGTTACTCAGTTCAAATTATAAATTTGAATTCGGCGATCTCTTAGAGCTGGCAGCTTTACAGCACGAGCATCAGCACCAGCGCTGCTTTAGCGCAGGCAGCTTTTGTCCTGCACCAACAGCTGTGTTTATGTTTATGTTTTTGAGTGCAATGCTTACATACATACACATATACGCCATTGTTTGACTCAGACCTCCAACTTGGCTAACTTGAATTGATTTGCATAGTTCTTGGGATATAGTTCGGTATTCACAAATGAAAACCATCGCAATTTCCTTTAATAGAAATCCTTATCGAGAATTAACGTTGACTCTGTTGAGCACCTTGGCCAGCTGTTCCAAAGTCATCCGTTAGATGGCGCTATTGTAAGGCGGAAATGTAGGCGCTAGCCAGGCTTAAGCGTTTAATGGGTTTTTGGGCGTTAGAGTGGGCGTGGCAAACTTTTATTAGGCCCATCGATAGGTATTGACGAAACAAATACATATCAATTAAAATTTTCATAATAGCATCAAAACTGAGGCCACAGCTTGTGGCTTGTGGGCGTCAGAGGGGGCGTGGCACCATTTTGAAACAAACTTGCGCTGCGTAGGAACTCCTAAAATCTACATGCAAAATGCCAATTGTCGGGAGCAGCCGCAGAAATCAATTTAAAAACATTTCAAAACCATTTATTGTTTTCTATTTTGGTCAGCATCACTGACAACAACAATGTAAACAAAAGCTTCTCATTTATCTATCTGCATGCGTGGGTGAGATAAGCCGAGATAAGCGACTGCGCTCGCTGATCTCTCGGACCTGCGCACTCTCATTTTTGCATTCGCTTTTGATCGCTGGTACGAAGCAGTTCGTTCGCTCTCGCTTCCAGCAATAAAACATACATATTTGAAATCGAACCATACTCTCGGCTTTTTCTTTTAACACCGTTCACACACCGCATAGTTTAAAATTCGTTAAACATTCGCAAAAAAGGTGGCATAAATTAATGCCTCCTCTAAACATTGGTGACCCCGACGTGATCGTGAACTTGTGTTAAAGTGAAGCAATTATTAAATATCGTTTTAATAATTCTAAGCGCCCCTTGCACGTGCCGCGGCAGGGCCACACACACACACAAACCTTTTCGCATCGCTTCGCACGGTATTCGCACATACCGACATACATACATACAGTGTACAGTTAGAATCGGCTGCTGTACAGTCTGAACCTTTTGCATAACGGCAAGTGTTATACAACTTCGCGCGCCAGGCAGAGGTCGTTGCCCTTTGTTTTCGATTCCGTCATTACCCTCAAATTCGGTCTTTGGTTTTCGCCAGAAGACGAGGTACAAGTTTACTCGCTCGACACCGTAACCTATGGCACGAAGCCTGCTGCTTTTTTGGCAATTCGTGCAATGCAGCAGCTGTCTTACGATGAAGAAGCGGAGTTTCCAGTAGCAGCTAAAATCATACGCACAAATTTCTACGTCGATGATTTAATCGCAGGAGGAGACACCATTGAGGAGGTCGTTGAAATTCGTCAACAAATCAAGGCGCTCTTGGAAAGAGGACATTTCCCAATTCGCAAATGGTGTTCCAACGAACCTGCGGCGCTAGAAGGAGTGGATGACTCGGATCGGGAGAAAACTTTAAAGTTCCACGACGGAACTGACGTTACAAAGGCGTTAGGTTTATCTTGGGACACGCTATCGGATAGCTTGCTTTTCAGCTTCTCAAACGAATGGACTGAAAAACCCGCAACTAAGCGCAGCATTCTGTCGGCTATCGCTAGGTTTTACGATCCCCTTGGATTAATAGCACCGATCATAATCAAACTTAAAATTTTCATGCAGGTCTTATGGAAGGATAAACTCGACTGGGATGAGTCTCTGCCGCAATCTTTACATTCCGCTTGGTTGGAGCACATGTCGCAGATCGCCACAGTTGCTTGCTTGAAATTTCCACGCTTTGTTCTACAGCATAACTCATCATGCGAAATACATGGATTTTGCGATGCAAGCATGGCAGCTTACGGAGCTTGCATTTACGTTCGATCAGAGAACCAAGGCATAGTTTCTTCGAACCTACTTTGCTCAAAGTCAAGAGTCGCACCCTTGAAGACCCTCACGATTCCGAAGTTTGAGTTATCTGCCGCTCTTTTACTGTCCGAACTTGTCTATCAAGTGGCACAAATTGCACCTCGATCTTGCTCTTTTCATTGTTGGTCAGATTCGACAATAGTTTTGGCTTGGATCCGTCAACCTCCTTCGGACTTTAACATTTTCGTTTCGAACAGGATTTCGCAGATACAGGAGAGAACTAAGGGAATGACTTGGAGGCACGTACCGTCACGACAGAATCCGGCAGATATCTTATCTCGTGGATGTACCCCTATTGAGCTGGTGGGATCAAAGCTTTGGAGTGAAGGACCGCAGTTCTTACTCACTGATTCTTCTACATGGCCCGATGACGCACCCCCTGTCAAGGAACTTCCTGAGCGTCGACGCAGCGCATTGGTGCTGTCGCAGGAAATAGACATCTCGCAAAGTTGCAAGTTTGGAAACTCGTTTGGGAGAATGCAGAGAGTCTTCGGATATATATATCGGTTCCTTCAAAGGGTCAGCAAGGATCGAGTACGGCATAAAGGAGAGCTTACAGTCGAGGAAATCAAAGGTGGTACTCATCTACTCATTAAAGGGATTCAGCGCGTGCATTTCGCCGAAGATCGCAAGGCACTAACCATGAAGATGAAGCTGTCGCCGAGGAGTAAACTTCTATCCTTAAACCCATTTATAGATGCAGGAGGTCTAATGCGCATCGGCGGACGCCTTCATAATTCGCAGCTGGATTTCGATGCCAAGCACCCTATAATTCTTCCCAAGTCTCATCACATAACATCAGCTATCATTGATCATTTTCATCGCAAGTTCCTTCATGCAGGAGCACAGAGCATGTTAGCAGCTTTACGACAGAGATTCTGGCCCATTGGAGGGCGAAAAACGGTTTCTGCTGTCATCAACAAGTGCATTCAATGTTTCAGATTAAAGCCCAAGCTAGTCGAACACATCATGGCGCCGCTTCCGGAGGACCGAGTGCAACCGAATCGCCCATTCGTCATCTCTGGAGTGGACTTTTGTGGCCCCTTTCGAAGTCAGAGGTCAGAAACAGGCCCCCTACGAAATGCTACATAGCCATATTCGTTTGCTTCGTCAGCAAGGCTACACACTTGGAAGTTGTCGAAG
Organism: Drosophila fuyamai; assembly: GCA_018153365.1. Taxonomy (NCBI): domain Eukaryota; kingdom Metazoa; phylum Arthropoda; class Insecta; order Diptera; family Drosophilidae; genus Drosophila; species Drosophila fuyamai. The sequence continues at coordinate 176,017 of JAECXW010000002.1, forward strand.
ACCTTTCAACGCAATCTTTCATAGCAGCCCTGAAGCGTTTTATAAGCCTGAGGGGAAAGCCTCAAACGATTTGGTCAGACAACGCAACGAACTTCGTGGGAGCCAAAACGAGCTTGTTGAGCTTCGGCAGCTGTTTCTGAGCGATCCTCAAAACATTGAACTATGGAATTCCCTTACGTCGATGGAGATCCGGTGGAATTTCATCCCACCTCGTTCCCCGCACTTTGGTGGCCTGTGGGAGGCCGCGGTCAAATCCGCAAAATATCATTTCATCCGTGTTGTTGGAAAAGCGATTCTCACATTTCATGAACTGCGTACTTTAGTTTGTGAAATTTCCGCAATTTTAAACTCACGGCCGCTCTGTCCCATTTCAGAAAACCCAGATGATATTAGTGTTCTTACGCCTGCACACTTTCTCATTGGATCTACATTCACCGCAATGGATGAGCATGATGTCACCCATCTGAACATCGACCGCTTGAGCCGGTGGCAGCGTGTATGCCAAATGCAGCAAACCTTCTGGCGCAAATGGAGCGCCGACTACCTTTCGCTGCTGCAGGAGCGGACCAAATGGCGCCTTCCTGTGAGCAACATACAGGCAGGAAGCATGGTCCTCATCAAGGAGGACAACATACCCCCTTTGCGGTGGCGCCTCGGCAGGATCGAGAGCACCATCTCCGGAGAGGATGGCGTCGAACGAGTTGCAGTCATCCGAACCGACTCTGGACTCTGCAAGCGGGCAATTTAAAATCATTTCAAAACCATTTATTGTTTTCTATTTTGGTCAGCATCACTGACAACAACAATGTAAACAAAAGCTTCTCATTTATCTATCTGCATGCGTGGGTGAGATAAGCCGAGATAAGCGACTGCGCTCGCTGATCTCTCGGACCTGCGCACTCTCATTTTTGCATTCGCTTTTGATCGCTGGTACGAAGCAGTTCGTTCGCTCTCGCTTCCAGCAATAAAACATACATATTTGAAATCGAACCATACGCTCGGCTTTTTCTTTTAACACCGTTCACACACCGCATAGTTTAAAATTCGTTAGACATTCGCAAAAAAGGTGGCATAAATTAATGCCTCCTCTAAACACCAATCCTTTAGCTTTTATAGTTTCCGAGATCTCAGCGTTCATACGGACAGACGGACATGGCTAGATCGACTCGGCTAGTGATCCTGAACAAGAATATATATACTTTATAGGGTCGGAAACGCTTCCTTCTACCTGTTACATACTTTTGCACGAATACAATATACCCTTTTACTCTACGAGGATCGGGTATAAAAAACGATTTTTATTTTAATATATATAATATATATCGGATGCCGCCGATCGAAGGCGTGGGAAAGATTTATGTCTGAGGGGTTAAATGTTTATGTCGGATTGATTTGAATTACTGTAATAGTAAGCTCTGGACTTATGTTATTGACAATTGTTAAATGTTTATGTCGGATTGATTTGAATAACTGCAATAGTAGGCTCTGGGCTTATGTTATTGACAATTGGAATAATGGGTATCTCTGGATATACAGGTTGTATGTTGGGTTTGGTAGCTAGGGTATTTGCGTATACGTCACTCGCCTCTCCTTTAGAAGATTCAACATCCTTGTTGAATTTAAACAAAATTTCTTTTTTGTTGGCTAAGTGCCTATAGGTAAATATGATGTAAGTTGTGATGCTTAAAAGTATATTTATTAATATCGTAAAAACAATCCACTTATAGATTGATTCTTGTTTTTGTTGATGGGTAATAGAATTTATAAGTTTTAACAATCGTATTGGTTCATATAAAAACATTATTGCTGGATAATATAATTTTATATTCATTTATATTCTTTGAAGTTGTAAATTGTATAATTCTATATTTTTGTGTTTCTTTAAATGAAGTGGGTATATGAGCTAGAATAAAAATGTGTTTAGTTTGACTGCTTAACCAAGCTGAAGTTTTGATTGATAGTAATTTTTCTTCGTTTATGTTCTTAAACTATTCATGTTTTAATATTTTAGGATTAAATATTCCTACTCTTGTTACTTGTAAGCTCATTTCTAATCTTTATATGTATTCTATAAATATATTTCCTCTTCTTCATCTCTTACGAGTCTGTTTATATATTTGGATTACTCTTTTATTATTTGAATTATTTCATTAAATTCTTTGTTTTCAATTATTTTTTCCTGTAAGTTTTCTAGTTTATCTTCCAACTCCTTTTTATCATCTTCAGTTAATGTTCCACATAGATATTTGTAAGCTATCCCTACAAAGTTGATTAATCCTTTGATTTCATGTTTTAATTGTTTCATTGTTAAGGCAATGTCCGGTACGTGTTTAAATTGGTTTTCGTTATTTATAAAATCTTGATACGTTTCAAATATTTTAGTTTGATTTATTTTAATCATATGGTGTTCATAATTTAGAGATATTTTTATAGTCCCTGTGTTCAGAAGTAAATAACCGTTGTTCGAAGTAATGGGTGTAATGCTAATTTGTTGAGCTGTTATCAATGGTATTTTCGTCCATGTCAGTATCATGATCAATTTCAGTATCAGAGTTAGTACTGTCAGTCTCCCTGGAATGATGAGAAAGATTATGCATTTTAGCTTTTTTAAATTTACTTCTGTGTTTTATTACTTTATGACCCCTATTAGTTTCTTGCCAGTGCTTTTCATCTTTTTGTTCTAATGCTCCTGTCTTTTTGAATGGGTTTACTAATTTAGCTTTACGTTTCATTTCTTTTTCAACTTTAGTGTATTCCAAATCTATTTTATGTTCCTCGCGGTTTTTATTAATTTTATCTATCTTGTATTCTTTCTTTTTTTGTATATTTTTGTTCGGTTTTATGCCATAAAGAAATATTTCGGCAGGAGTTTTACCTGTGGAATCATGGGTTATTTCATGATTATAAACGTATGTTGCTTTTTCTATATTCATTAATTTATCTTCTGCGTCTGTAAGTGTATTGATAATTCTAAGCTTTTCATTCATCGTTTTATGGACCCTTTCTATGTCGGCTATACCATTCTTGCTAGTTGTTATTTCAATATTGATGTTTTCCTTTTTTAACCAATTTTGTAATGATTTAGATATTAGGCCAGGATCTTGATCCATTTTAATTGTTTTTGGTTTACCTATTATACTAAAAATTTTTAGAAGAGCTTTTTTACTTTCAATCCAATCTGTCGTTTTGGTTTCAATAATAGAAATGAGTTTTTGAATGAATGTCGATACATGTTAACAATTTACGTTGGTCAATAAAGTAATAGTCTATAACATATTAATCGAGAATATTTTTGGTTTCTGGAGTTTTTTCAAAAGGAAAAGCAACTTTTCTGTGCTCTACTTTGCATAAATTACAAATTTCACATTTATTAATAATGTTTTGAATAAGTTTTTGTGCGTCTGGGAAATAGTATTTAGTTTTAAAATCGTCATAAGTTTTTTATACCTTGATGTATTGTCTTTTCATGTATTTCTAATATTTTCTCGTGAAAGTCTGCATATGTGGGCAAGTTGGGAAGAATACCTGCAGTTTTAATTAATTTTGTTCCAGTATTTGGTTTAATTAATTTCATATAGGCTCGTTGAAAAATAGCAAAGTCTTCGTCATTATTAATGTACATAACAAAATTGTGTCCACATATAAATTTTATAATTATGTCTTTTGCCAAGATTTCAGTCATGTCACTGTAAATTATTTTATTAATAGTTTTATTAAAGTAGTGAGTAAGTTCGTTAGTGTCTTGATTTCCCTTTTCAAATATAAGTTGGTGATTAAAAACGTTAACTGGTCGTTCGGTAATTTGTATGCAATCACCGTTGTCTTCTTGTGCACTATGCACCGTTGCTGCGTAATTCGTACGTAATTCTCTTTTCCTTTAATGTACTTTATTTCATAGTCAAACTCTCTAAGTTTTATTTTCCAACTTTGTAATTTCATATTAGGTTCCTTTATGTTATGTAACCAAACAAGCGGTTTATGGTCAGAGCATATTTTAAAACTTCTTCCGAAGAGATAGGGCGGAAATACTTAGTCGCCCACACAATAGCTAATAATTCTTTTTCAATAACTGCATAATTTAACTCATGTTCATTTAATGTTCTACTGGCAAAACAAATGGGTTTGCCTTCTTGGGATAGAACTGCACCTAATGCATAATTGCTTGCATCTGTAGTTAAATCGAACTTCTTTTCAAAATCTGGATAAATGAGAATTGGATCGTTACTTATTAAAGTTTTTAATTTTTCAAACGCTTCATTGTAATTAGAATCGCTTATATTTATTTTTGATCCTTTCTTTAAGCAGAGAGGGATTGGTTTTGCAATTTTTGCGAAGACTTTTATAAATTTTCGATAAAATCCACAAAGGGCTAAAAATGATTTTATTTGTTTTGGAGAGTTTGGAATTTTAAAATCTTGAATAGCTTGAATTTTATTTGGATTTGCTTTGATTCCTTCGGTTGAAATTATGTGACCGAAGAATTCCGTTTCTCGTTTCATAAATTCACATTTAACTAATTGTAGTTTGAGATTTGATCTGCGAAGACGTTCGAATACTTTTTTAAGAGATTGAATGTGCTCTTGTAAAGAGGTAGAAAATATAACAATGTCGTCTAAATATACTAGACAATGGGAACCTATTATGTCGTGTAATACATTATTCATACAACGCTGAAATATAGCGGGTTCATTTTTAAGCCTAGTATCCTGATCGACGAAAACCGTACGCCAGTCATGAGAGAGAGCGAGAGGCAAACAGCTGGCGTTCACTTTTCGTCGGGCCTTTTTTTCACGTTGGTCTCCTGTTCGACGAAAAAATACCAGAAAATTCCATAGCGTTGCCAGTCTGCGGAAATGAACTTTGGGTGAACCCTAGCGCAAAGATTAAAAAATTTAATCTTTCGGCGTGCGCTTCTCACTGAACATATTAAAAAATGGAGGAAAAAAAATCAAAAAACCCACAAAAGTCAATTGCAGGAGTTTACATGTGAGGTCAAAATAACATTAATACTTCTGAGATGCCTCTTGTCAGAGCAAAATGTTTCATATGTCAAAAATTTACGAAAAACACAATAAAAGTGCAGCTATGAACTTTAAATTAGCAAATAATTATCAGTAAATTAAAATAAGCAACTGTTAAATTTAAATTGAATTGTTTTTTAATTTATTTGTATAGCGGCAGACTTGTCTTGCCAAGGTATTTGATAATATCTTTTAAAGGCTCTTTCCCGCAAATACGATATTTGAATTTTAACTGCTTGTCAACAAACCCAGCTGATTGACAGTACGACCGTAGCACGCTTATATCTGATGAACTATCAAACTTTTGGTCACACTGCAAAGATTAAAGTTTTTACGCTAGCATAATCGTTTGTCGATCAGGATACTAGGCTTTAAGACCAAAGGGCATTCTAGTATATTCATAGTGACCTTTCTTAGTGGAAAATGCAGTTTTTTGAATAGAGTCTGGGTCCATTTCAATTTGATGGAACCCTTTAGCAAGATCTAATGTTGTAAAATATTGACATTTCCCTAACTTGTCTAAGATTTCGTCCATGTTCGGAGTAGGGAATTTGTCATTAATAGTTACTTCGTTCAATCTGTAATCGATAGCCATACGAAAGTTGGGTATGCCCGATGCATCCCTTTTCTTGGGTACCATTACAATTGGACTGCAATAAGGAGATTTGGATTTTCTGATAATACCTTGTCTTATCATTTCTTCAATTTGTTTTTCTACTTCTGTATCGTAAATATAAGAATAGCTATATGGTCTCCTATAAATTGGTTCTTCATGTTTTGTTTTAATAACGTGTTTGATTTCGTTCGTGAAAGTCAAATTTTCACCTTCATGATACTGAATATCAAAATATTTTGACATTAAATAATGAAGTTCAGTTTTTTCTTCATTATTTAAGTGATCGTCTCTTATGTTATTGTCAGATAAATCTGTTTGTAAGGCATAAATATATTCCTCATCATCTATTATATTTGAAAAAGTTTGTTTAGGTTTTTCCGTTATATTTACCATTGGGAATTCATATTTATTTAATTCAATAGTGTTTTTCATAAAATCAATTTTTGCTGATGATTCTTTTAGAATTTTTCTTCCAATAAGAATGTCATAATGATTTGAAAAGTTGTTTATATAAAATGTTTGTTTGGATGAAAATAATTTTGGGATACTAAACTGGATATATTTATTCAAAATTACAGATTCTCCTATAGTTTCAATTTTAGTAGAATTATTTTTAATTGGGTTTTCAAAGAAGTTTTCGTTAATTAAATTTATGCTTGATCCTGTATCGATAAGACGGAGGTATAGATTATAATCAATTTTTATTTTTATGGCTGTTGTGTTTCGTCCGAGCATGTTGTCTGAAAATTTTCAAATGTGTCCATTGGTTCAGACTTTCGTTGTTGATCTGATTCTGAAACTCGGGGACGTTTTTGGGGAATATTGGTACTCTGAGTACTCTGGCTACCCTGTCCTTGATTATTTTGAGAATTTTTAGAATAATAATTATTTTGAGAATTTTTAGAATAATAATTATTTTCTGAATTATTATAATTATTGTTGTTACCCCAACTTCTATTAGAGTCGAACATATTCTGTCTCTGTTGACTGTTGTTATATTTATTTTGATAATTATTATTTTGGAATCTACCCCCTTGGTTATTATCTGAATGATAGTTGGGTTTTGTATTTGAGAATGATTTTGATGTTTTAAAATCCTGAAATTCATTGTCTTCCCGAGAGTTGTGGGACATATACGAACGATTATTTATGGATTTTTCTTTAAATATTCCTACAGCTTGGGCAGCTTGTTTTAATTTAATAGGAGTTGAAATATCAAATTTGCTCAACGTAATAAAAGTTTTTACTGGTAATTTTTCACGAATCACTTCAGCTAATGTATCACTCAATGTTCTCGAAAGTAGAACTGTGTTTGAAGGATTATTATCTAAGCTAAGTTTACAACAAATTCTACTTGTCTGTTCTTCTAATTCTTCAAGAAATTTACGTAAATTATTTTTATATTTAGTCTCACGTAATTCGGCTATCATTCGATGTGGAGGCGTTGCGCTGTTGAACTCGCCGATAAGTAAGTTTCTCAATTCCTTCCAGTCCTTTGGTACATTTCTCATCAAGAGTGATCGGGCTTGTCCAAGTAGGAGGTTCCTGATGGCTGCTTGTATAATTTGATTTTGGCCTTCTGATGCTGTAGGGTAATGGTAGACTAATTCATCGAGTTTTTTTTATGAAGAGAGCCAAATAGAGTGGCTCTCCATTAAATTTATTTATCTGCTTCAGTTGCAGAAGGAAATGGTTGATTGATACATCTGAGAGGGTTTGTGCAGCTTTTGATGCTGCGGCTACGGCTACGGCTGCTACTGCTGCTGCTGATGTTGATGGCAGATCCATATTTAATGTATTAAGTTGAGCTGTTGTATTTAGGCGAAATAATTTAGATTATTTAGACACTAGAAATCCTCATTCGTGATTTAATTAATGTTGATTTACAATTTTTTTTTTTGTTTTTAAGTAAGTTTGTTTTGCGGATACACATAATGTTTTAATGTGTCCTTTTTAGGTAGTCACTCGCGAGGATATTACTTGTATCCTACAGGCTGCGCCAATTATGTTTTTCGGTACGGAATATATTAAAAAAAGCGATTTTTATTTTAATATATAACGGAGTCTTTATTGGTAAAGTTCTTTCAAGTTAGATCTCCAATCTTTAACCGATTTTACAAAATGCATTATTCTTATATCTATGGCTTCTACCGGTGACAGCGCGAGCAGCGAAAGTGGACTTTGATTTGTCAAAACTGTGGCCTGATGGGATAGTTTCTAGGCTGCATCTTTTGTTTAATTAATTTGGATTGGCCAAAGCTTTTATGCTGACGAATGGGTTCTCAGGCTGGACCCTTTGTTTAAAGGTCTGAATATTGTTTATGTCTGCCGCCGTCGATAAAGGCGTGTGAAGTGTTTATAACTCGGATGCCGCCGATCGAAGGCGTGGGAAAGATTTATATCTGAGGGGTTTAATGATTATGTCGGATTGATTTGAATAACTGTAATAGTAGGCTCTGGGCTTATGTTATTGACAATTGGAATAATGGGTATCTCTGGATATACAGGTTGTATGTTGGGTTTGGTAGCTAGGGTATTTGCGTATCCGTCACTTATATATACATATGCATGTATATATGTATGTAGGTGGCGAAAAATTGTTGTATAAATCTGGCCAACGCATACCCGGCGTTGTAAATTGTATGTTTGTAGGAAAATATATGTATTTACTAAATATGAGTGTAGGAAAATATATGTATGCAGGTGGCGGAAAATTGATGTACATATGAAAAAATCTGGCAGGCGGGTATGTGTTGTAATTTTCGATTTTTTTTGGACTGTATTTGAAATGAACAAGAAAGGAAAGCTAACTTCGGGCGGAGCCAAAGTTGATATACCCTTGCAGAATATTCTGTAAATAATATTCTCCAAAATTATTCACAGGATGCATTCTTATCACTCATAAAAATCCCAACTTCCTAACTTTAAAAACACCAAAGTTATGGCAATTCCAATCGTTCAGTTATATAGAATGTAGTCGGCCGATCCTTATGAAATTTGGTATGTCGGATTAATTGGCCAAAAACAAAACCGATAGAAAATCCCAACTTCCTAGCTTTACAAACACCAGAGTTATGGCATTTCCTATCGTTCAGTTATATGGCAGCTATAGGATATAGACGGCCGATCCCGGCCGTTCCGTGCAAAGAAAAGAAGGGTGTGTGCAAAGTTTCAATTCGATATCTTTAAAACTAGGGATGTCGAAAATATATCAAAATATCGATATATCGATGATATTTTTTTTTAAAAATATTATCATAGCGATATTTTTTTAGGCCGAAATATCGAATATCGATATTATTTGTAAATGATATTTTGGTCCTTTCTAATGGTTGGTCACTTTAAAGCCTTAGCCCACGCCGACAAAACTCAAACTTCAAGTCAAAACTTAAAATGAGCGCAAAAAAGTATTTCACTGAATTCGAATCAAACTCAGCAAAGTGCACATTATGTTCTAAATTAATTAAAACAAGTGGAAACACAACTAACTTAGCATCACACTTAAAAAATAAGCACATGGATGCTTTTCAAAAATGTTCAAAGGTAAGTAAATGCAAAAAGCCGGAATGTATAATGCCCTCTTCCCATAGAGTCCATCCGTTTGAAACGGTTGGGATTTTTGACAAATGTGAAACTCCGATTCCCACAGAGCACATCCACCATCCGATGTCAGCTGATCTGAACAACTGTTGCTCATCATTTTAGCCAGTTGCATTTTGCACAACGTTTAAAATGAGTACAACAGCGTAACTTGGTGACAGACTACAAGTGATCTACGCTAACAATAAAATCAAACTAATATGTCTGCAGATTTTTGCCAGCCTGCAGAAAAAAATATGAACCACATTTGCCCAATATTGTCTAAATGGTAACAAATAAAGTTCATTGTATATAAATGTTTGTTTTTGTTCTCTCGTTCTCCAAGGTGCTCCAGGTTATGAGTACGGTATGCGCCTAAGAAAGAGTAGGGGACACTTAATGCTGCCACATGGATGGCTTAGCAGTTAATTAATTATTAGAAGTATAAACCGCATTTTTTGATTTGCCGCCCTCACTTTTGAAAAGTTACCCATCATTATTTTTTAAATTTTTATAGTGAATGTTTCAATTTCCACTGTTAAGAAGAAGAACTCAGAGTTGCACCGAAAAAACATCGCCTAACTATAGCATAAAAAAGTCCGTCAAATTCGGATGGGGAACTAACTGGGAATTTTCGGAACGGCAAAACCTTATGGACCATCCGTTCAACGGATGGTGGATGGATCTCTGTGGGAAGACAGCATAAAAGGCGACACACACAAACACGAATATAGCGGTTTAACTTTTTGTGGTACATGCCGGAAGTGCAACATTTTTTTATCAAGAATATGAAAAATATTAAATGTATAATTTTGTATATTTTAGAGCACCACAAGAGGAGTACGTGAAAGTCAACCCAGTATTCAAGCTTCGTTCTTGGCAGAAAATCAGAAAGGTAAACAAATTTAAATATATGTAATTTATTATATATTCAATATTTTAAACAGCAAAAGTAAAAAATATAACTGACTCCTTAATACAAATGATTTGTAAAGACAATATGCCTGTTAGATGTGTTGAAAAAGAGGGCCTGAGAGGCTTTGCTAAAACATGCGTTCCGAACTACAAACTACCAAGTCGATCGAAGGTAAGTGTTTGGTAAAATATAATATGAACTTTATACCTTTTTTGGCGTACATGTGCACACTTATTTGTATATATACATATGTATAAGTATATTTATACCCTTGCAGAGGGTATTATAATTTTGGTCAGAAGTGTGCAACGCAGTGAAGGAGACATCTCCGACCCTATAAAGTATATATATTCTTGATCAGGATCACCTCCTGAGTTGATATAAGCATGTCCGTCTGTCCGTCTGTCTGTTTCTACGCGAACTAGTCTCTCAGTTTTAAAGATATCGAATTGAAACTTTGCACACACCCTTCTTTCCTTTGCACGCAGTATATAAGTCGGAACGGCCGGGATCGGAAGCCTATATCCTATAGCTGCCATATAACTGAACGATAGGAAATGCCATAACTCTGGTGTTTGTAAAGATATGAAATTGGGATTTTCTATGGCTTTTTTTATTTGGCCAATCAATTCGACCTACCAAATTTCATAAGGATCGGCCGACTATATCCTATAGCTCCCATATAACGATAGGAAATACCATAACTTTGGTGTTTTTAATGTTAGGAAGTTGGGATTTTCTATGAATTTTATATTTGGCCAATCAATCCGACCTACCAAATTTTATAGGGATAGGCCGACTATATCCTATAGCTGCCATATAACTGAACGATTGAAAATGCCATAACTTTGGTGTTTTTAAAGTTAGGAAGTTGGGATTTTATGAGTATTTAGAATGCATTATATGAATAATTTTGGAGAATATTATTTACAGAATATTCTGCAAGGGTATATCAACTTCGGCTCCGCCCGAAGTTAGCTTTCCTTTCTTGTTTTTCATAAATTAGTTTGATAGTTGTTGACAGTGGGTATGATATGAATTATGTATATCTGTGTTAAAATTAATTATTTAATTAATGCATGTGCATCTGACAGTCTATTTCTACACAAACTGTTTTTCTTTTGGAAATTATAAAGTCAAAATTGGCAGGCTTACTGTATGTATGGGGATCTTACATCTATCTTAGTTAAACTTTATTTAAATTGTTTGTGAAGTAATAGGATAATTAATAATAATAATTTGGGTTGTCAAATTAATTTTTATAATGAGCTTTATTCAGATATAATTTTTTTAATTATGAGATTTGTTTGTAGGTTACAAATTTGATCTCCAAAAAGTACACACATTGTATGGAGAAGGTGAAATTGTATTTTAAAGATGTGAATCACTTTTCCTTTACCTGTGATGGCGTAACCATCACGAACTCTACAAGATCCTTCTTAACAATAACGGTACATTTTTTAAAAGAAAATTGGCTACAATCTGTATGTCTACAGGCTGCTAGGATGAGCCATAAAAGAGTTAACATTGTTTTTGTGTGTTTTCAATTTGATATTGTGTTCAATGTTTAGAATAACTATTAACTTAGCCTTGTGTTTGTCCTCTCTATGTGTTTTAGCCAATCCTACCAATCCTTTGCAGAGCTCTGCAAAGGATATTTCAATTTTACTTGATTTTTTAATTATATTATATATTTTCTAATAATTTTTCTTTATTTAGTCTCACACCAGCGAATATATTTCGACACTTCTGGAAGGTGCTTGCAATGAATTCGGTATTGAAGCATATAAAAGAAGGACATTAACTACGGACAATGCAAATAACATGATAGCTGCGTCGAAATTGTTTCTGGGAAATAATAATCACGTTCCGTGTTTTGCGCACACGATTAATTTGGCAGTTGACGATTCTGTTAAGAATATTCAATCGTTTTCCATGGTCTTAGATAAAGTCAAACGGATTGTTATGTATTTTAAATTAAAACTGAGAGACTAGTTCGCGTAGAAACAGACAGACGGACAGGCAGGCGGACATGCTTATATCAACTCAGGAGGTGATCCTGATCAAGAATATATATACTTTATAGGGTCAGAGATGTCTCCTTCACTGCGTTGCACACATTTGACCCAAATTATAATACCCTCTGCAAGGGTATAAAAAGGTGTGCAAAAAATATTTTAGCTAACTTTGAGTAAGTAGGGGCCGATTTTGGCTGGGAATAGATTTTACACATTTTAACTTTTCACTGAAATTGTTCACTGAATTTTAATTATGTACATATGTACACTTATATATATTTCGGAATGTATGTAATTGGCTTTGATGTACGGCCAAATGTACCCTGCAGTACCGTTTTTCATCACTCTTTAATCAGTAATTCATAACTCTTTCAACAGCATTAACTGATTGATGAGTGATTAAAATGCGGTGAAATAGTTATTAAAGAGTGATGAATTACTGATTAAAAAGTGATGAATTACTGATTAATTCATAATAAAAAAAAGTGATTAAAGTGATTTACTAAAAAAAATTAGAAAATTTTATACTTACTGTTAATGTTGTAAATGCAAAATCGTTTGGGACCTGGGGCATCCATACTATAATTAATAATTTTAATAAATTTCTATATATAAAGCTATCAGTAAGAAAACTGGGAATCAACTGGGAAGAATACCTGCAGTTTTAATTAATTTTGTTCCAGTATTTGGTTTAATTAATTTCATATAGGCTCGTTGAAAAATAGCAAAGTCTTCGTCATTATTAATGTACATAACAAAATTGTGTCCACATATAAATTTTATAATTATGTCTTTTGCCAAGATTTCAGTCATGTCACTGTAAATTATTTTATTAATAGTTTTATTAAAGTAGTGAGTAAGTTCGTTAGTGTCTTGATTTCCCTTTTCAAATATAAGTTGGTGATTAAAAACGTTAACTGGTCGTTCGGTAATTTGTATGCAATCACCGTTGTCTTCTTGTGCACTATGCACCGTTGCTGCGTAATTCGTACGTAATTCTCTTTTCCTTTAATGTACTTTATTTCATAGTCAAACTCTCTAAGTTTTATTTTCCAACTTTGTAATTTCATATTAGGTTCCTTTATGTTATGTAACCAAACAAGCGGTTTATGGTCAGAGCATATTTTAAAACTTCTTCCGAAGAGATAGGGCGGAAATACTTAGTCGCCCACACAATAGCTAATAATTCTTTTTCAATAACTGCATAATTTAACTCATGTTCATTTAATGTTCTACTGGCAAAACAAATGGGTTTGCCTTCTTGGGATAGAACTGCACCTAATGCATAATTGCTTGCATCTGTAGTTAAATCGAACTTCTTTTCAAAATCTGGATAAATGAGAATTGGATCGTTACTTATTAAAGTTTTTAATTTTTCAAACGCTTCATTGTAATTAGAATCGCTTATATTTATTTTTGATCCTTTCTTTAAGCAGAGAGGGATTGGTTTTGCAATTTTTGCGAAGACTTTTATAAATTTTCGATAAAATCCACAAAGGGATAAAAATGATTTTATTTGTTTTGGAGAGTTTGGAATTTTAAAATCTTGAATAGCTTGAATTTTATTTGGATTTGCTTTGATTCCTTCGGTTGAAATTATGTGACCGAAGAATTCCGTTTCTCGTTTCATAAATTCACATTTAACTAATTGTAGTTTGAGATTTGATCTGCGAAGACGTTCGAATACTTTTTTAAGAGATTGAATGTGCTCTTGTAAAGAGGTAGAAAATATAACAATGTCGTCTAAATATACTAGACAATGGGAACCTATTATGTCGTGTAATACATTATTCATACAACGCTGAAATATAGCGGGTTCATTTTTAAGACCAAAGGGCATTCTAGTATATTCATAGTGACCTTTCTTAGTGGAAAATGCAGTTTTTTGAATAGAGTCTGGGTCCATTTCAATTTGATGGAACCCTTTAGCAAGATCTAATGTTGTAAAATATTGACATTTCCCTAACTTGTCTAAGATTTCGTCCATGTTCGGAGTAGGGAATTTGTCATTAATAGTTACTTCGTTCAATCTGTAATCGATAGCCATACGAAAGTTGGGTATGCCCGATGCATCCCTTTTCTTGGGTACCATTACAATTGGACTGCAATAAGGAGATTTGGATTTTCTGATAATACCTTGTCTTATCATTTCTTCAATTTGTTTTTCTACTTCTGTATCGTAAATATAAGAATAGCTATATGGTCTCCTATAAATTGGTTCTTCATGTTTTGTTTTAATAACGTGTTTGATTTCGTTCGTGAAAGTCAAATTTTCACCTTCATGATACTGAATATCAAAATATTTTGACATTAAATAATGAAGTTCAGTTTTTTCTTCATTATTTAAGTGATCGTCTCTTATGTTATTGTCAGATAAATCTGTTTGTAAGGCATAAATATATTCCTCATCATCTATTATATTTGAAAAAGTTTGTTTAGGTTTTTCCGTTATATTTACCATTGGGAATTCATATTTATTTAATTCAATAGTGTTTTTCATAAAATCAATTTTTGCTGATGATTCTTTTAGAATTTTTCTTCCAATAAGAATGTCATAATGATTTGAAAAGTTGTTTATATAAAATGTTTGTTTAGATGAAAATAATTTTGGGATACTAAACTGGATATATTTATTCAAAATTACAGATTCTCCTATAGTTTCAATTTTAGTAGAATTATTTTTAATTGGGTTTTCAAAGAAGTTTTCGTTAATTAAATTTATGCTTGATCCTGTATCGATAAGACGGAGGTATAGATTATAATCAATTTTTATTTTTATGGCTGTTGTGTTTCGTCCGAGCATGTTGTCTGAAAATTTTCAAATGTGTCCATTGGTTCAGACTTTCGTTGTTGATCTGATTCTGAAACTCGGGGACGTTTTTGGGGAATATTGGTACTCTGAGTACTCTGGCTACCCTGTCCTTGATTATTTTGAGAATTTTTAGAATAATAATTATTTTGAGAATTTTTAGAATAATAATTATTTTCTGAATTATTATAATTATTGTTGTTACCCCAACTTCTATTAGAGTCGAACATATTCTGTCTCTGTTGACTGTTGTTATATTTATTTTGATAATTATTATTTTGGAATCTACCCCCTTGGTTATTATCTGAATGATAGTTGGGTTTTGTATTTGAGAATGATTTTGATGTTTTAAAATCCTGAAATTCATTGTCTTCCCGAGAGTTGTGGGACATATACGAACGATTATTTATGGATTTTTCTTTAAATATTCCTACAGCTTGGGCAGCTTGTTTTAATTTAATAGGAGTTGAAATATCAAATTTGCTCAACGTAATAAAAGTTTTTACTGGTAATTTTTCACGAATCACTTCAGCTAATGTATCACTCAATGTTCTCGAAAGTAGAACTGTGTTTGAAGGATTATTATCTAAGCTAAGTTTACAACAAATTCTACTTGTCTGTTCTTCTAATTCTTCAAGAAATTTACGTAAATTATTTTTATATTTAGTCTCACGTAATTCGGCTATCATTCGATGTGGAGGCGTTGCGCTGTTGAACTCGCCGATAAGTAAGTTTCTCAATTCCTTCCAGTCCTTTGGTACATTTCTCATCAAGAGTGATCGGGCTTGTCCAAGTAGGAGGTTCCTGATGGCTGCTTGTATAATTTGATTTTGGCCTTCTGATGCTGTAGGGTAATGGTAGACTAATTCATCGAGTTTTTTTATGAAGAGAGCCAAATAGAGTGGCTCTCCATTAAATTTATTTATCTGCTTCAGTTGCAGAAGGAAATGGTTGATTGATACATCTGAGAGGGTTTGTGCAGCTTTTGATGCTGCGGCTACGGCTACGGCTGCTACTGCTGCTGCTGATGTTGATGGCAGATCCATATTTAATGTATTAAGTTGAGCTGTTGTATTTAGGCGAAATAATTTAGATTATTTAGACACTAGAAATCCTCATTCGTGATTTAATTAATGTTGATTTACAATTTTTTTTTTTGTTTTTAAGTAAGTTTGTTTTGCGGATACACATAATGTTTTAATGTGTCCTTTTTAGGTAGTCACTCGCGAGGATATTACTTGTATCCTACAGGCTGCGCCAATTATGTTTTTCGGTACGGAATATATTAAAAAAAGCGATTTTTATTTTAATATATAACGGAGTCTTTATTGGTAAAGTTCTTTCAAGTTAGATCTCCAATCTTTAACCGATTTTACAAAATGCATTATTCTTATATCTATGGCTTCTACCGGTGACAGCGCGAGCAGCGAAAGTGGACTTTGATTTGTCAAAACTGTGGCCTGATGGGATAGTTTCTAGGCTGCATCTTTTGTTTAATTAATTTGGATTGGCCAAAGCTTTTATGCTGACGAATGGGTTCTCAGGCTGGACCCTTTGTTTAAAGGTCTGAATATTGTTTATGTCTGCCGCCGTCGATAAAGGCGTGTGAAGTGTTTATAACTCGGATGCCGCCGATCGAAGGCGTGGGAAAGATTTATATCTGAGGGGTTTAATGATTATGTCGGATTGATTTGAATAACTGTAATAGTAGGCTCTGGGCTTATGTTATTGACATTTGGAATAATGGGTATCTCTGGATATACAGGTTGTATGTTGGGTTTGGTAGCTAGGGTATTTGCGTATCCGTCACTTATATATACATATGCATGTATATATGTATGTAGGTGGCGAAAAATTGTTGTATAAATCTGGCCAACGCATACCCGGCGTTGTAAATTGTATGTTTGTAGGAAAATATATGTATTTACTAAATATGAGTGTAGGAAAATATATGTATGCAGGTGGCGGAAAATTGATGTACATATGAAAAAATCTGGCAGGCGGGTATGTGTTGTAATTTTCGATTTTTTTGGACTGTATTTGAAATGAACAAGAAAGGAAAGCTAACTTCGGGCGGAGCCAAAGTTGATATACCCTTGCAGAATATTCTGTAAATAATATTCTCCAAAATTATTCACAGGATGCATTCTTATCACTCATAAAAATCCCAACTTCCTAACTTTAAAAACACCAAAGTTATGGCAATTCCAATCGTTCAGTTATATGGCAGCTATAGAATGTAGTCGGCCGATCCTTATGAAATTTGGTATGTCGGATTAATTGGCCAAAAACAAAACCGATAGAAAATCCCAACTTCCTAGCTTTACAAACACCAGAGTTATGGCATTTCCTATCGTTCAGTTATATGGCAGCTATAGGATATAGACGGCCGATCCCGGCCGTTCCGTGCAAAGAAAAGAAGGGTGTGTGCAAAGTTTCAATTCGATATCTTTAAAACTAGGGATGTCGAAAATATATCAAAATATCGATATATCGATGATATTTTTTTTTTTAAAAATATTATCATAGCGATATTTTTTTAGGCCGAAATATCGAATATCGATATTATTTGTAAATGATATTTTGGTCCTTTCTAATGGTTGGTCACTTTAAAGCCTTAGCCCACGCCGACAAAACTCAAACTTCAAGTCAAAACTTAAAATGAGCGCAAAAAAGTATTTCACTGAATTCGAATCAAACTCAGCAAAGTGCACATTATGTTCTAAATTAATTAAAACAAGTGGAAACACAACTAACTTAGCATCACACTTAAAAAATAAGCACATGGATGCTTTTCAAAAATGTTCAAAGGTAAGTAAATGCAAAAAGCCGGAATGTATAATGCCCTCTTCCCATAGAGTCCATCCGTTTGAAACGGTTGGGATTTTTGACAAATGTGAAACTCCGATTCCCACAGAGCACATCCACCATCCGATGTCAGCTGATCTGAACAACTGTTGCTCATCATTTTAGCCAGTTGCATTTTGCACAACGTTTAAAATGAGTACAACAGCGTAACTTGGTGACAGACTACAAGTGATCTACGCTAACAATAAAATCAAACTAATATGTCTGCAGATTTTTGCCAGCCTGCAGAAAAAATATGAACCACATTTGCCCAATATTGTCTAAATGGTAACAAATAAAGTTCATTGTATATAAATGTTTGTTTTTTGTTCTCTCGTTCTCCAAGGTGCTCCAGGTTATGAGTACGGTATGCGCCTAAGAAAGAGTAGGGGACACTTAATGCTGCCACATGGATGGCTTAGCAGTTAATTAATTATTAGAAGTATAAACCGCATTTTTTGATTTGCCGCCCTCACTTTTGAAAAGTTACCCATCATTATTTTTTAAATTTTTATAGTGAATGTTTCAATTTCCACTGTTAAGAAGAAGAACTCAGAGTTGCACCGAAAAAACATCGCCTAACTATAGCATAAAAAAGTCCGTCAAATTCGGATGGGGAACTAACTGGGAATTTTCGGAACGGCAAAACCTTATGGACCATCCGTTCAACGGATGGTGGATGGATCTCTGTGGGAAGACAGCATAAAAGGCGACACACACAAACACGAATATAGCGGTTTAACTTTTTGTGGTACATGCCGGAAGTGCAACATTTTTTTATCAAGAATATGAAAAATATTAAATGTATAATTTTGTATATTTTAGAGCACCACAAGAGGAGTACGTGAAAGTCAACCCAGTATTCAAGCTTCGTTCTTGGCAGAAAATCAGAAAGGTAAACAAATTTAAATATATGTAATTTATTATATATTCAATATTTTAAACAGCAAAAGTAAAAAATATAACTGACTCCTTAATACAAATGATTTGTAAAGACAATATGCCTGTTAGATGTGTTGAAAAAGAGGGCCTGAGAGGCTTTGCTAAAACATGCGTTCCGAACTACAAACTACCAAGTCGATCGAAGGTAAGTGTTTGGTAAAATATAATATGAACTTTATACCTTTTTTGGCGTACATGTGCACACTTATTTGTATATATACATATGTATAAGTATATTTATACCCTTGCAGAGGGTATTATAATTTTGGTCAGAAGTGTGCAACGCAGTGAAGGAGACATCTCCGACCCTATAAAGTATATATATTCTTGATCAGGATCACCTCCTGAGTTGATATAAGCATGTCCGTCTGTCCGTCTGTCTGTTTCTACGCGAACTAGTCTCTCAGTTTTAAAGATATCGAATTGAAACTTTGCACACACCCTTCTTTCCTTTGCACGCAGTATATAAGTCGGAACGGCCGGGATCGGAAGCCTATATCCTATAGCTGCCATATAACTGAACGATAGGAAATGCCATAACTCTGGTGTTTGTAAAGATATGAAATTGGGATTTTCTATGGCTTTTTTTATTTGGCCAATCAATTCGACCTACCAAATTTCATAAGGATCGGCCGACTATATCCTATAGCTCCCATATAACGATAGGAAATACCATAACTTTGGTGTTTTTAATGTTAGGAAGTTGGGATTTTCTATGAATTTTATATTTGGCCAATCAATCCGACCTACCAAATTTTATAGGGATAGGCCGACTATATCCTATAGCTGCCATATAACTGAACGATTGAAAATGCCATAACTTTGGTGTTTTTAAAGTTAGGAAGTTGGGATTTTATGAGTATTTAGAATGCATTATATGAATAATTTTGGAGAATATTATTTACAGAATATTCTGCAAGGGTATATCAACTTCGGCTCCGCCCGAAGTTAGCTTTCCTTTCTTGTTTTTCATAAATTAGTTTGATAGTTGTTGACAGTGGGTATGATATGAATTATGTATATCTGTGTTAAAATTAATTATTTAATTAATGCATGTGCATCTGACAGTCTATTTCTACACAAACTGTTTTTCTTTTGGAAATTATAAAGTCAAAATTGGCAGGCTTACTGTATGTATGGGGATCTTACATCTATCTTAGTTAAACTTTATTTAAATTGTTTGTGAAGTAATAGGATAATTAATAATAATAATTTGGGTTGTCAAATTAATTTTTATAATGAGCTTTATTCAGATATAATTTTTTTAATTATGAGATTTGTTTGTAGGTTACAAATTTGATCTCCAAAAAGTACACACATTGTATGGAGAAGGTGAAATTGTATTTTAAAGATGTGAATCACTTTTCCTTTACCTGTGATGGCGTAACCATCACGAACTCTACAAGATCCTTCTTAACAATAACGGTACATTTTTTAAAAGAAAATTGGCTACAATCTGTATGTCTACAGGCTGCTAGGATGAGCCATAAAAGAGTTAACATTGTTTTTGTGTGTTTTCAATTTGATATTGTGTTCAATGTTTAGAATAACTATTAACTTAGCCTTGTGTTTGTCCTCTCTATGTGTTTTAGCCAATCCTACCAATCCTTTGCAGAGCTCTGCAAAGGATATTTCAATTTTACTTGATTTTTTAATTATATTATATATTTTCTAATAATTTTTCTTTATTTAGTCTCACACCAGCGAATATATTTCGACACTTCTGGAAGGTGCTTGCAATGAATTCGGTATTGAAGCATATAAAAGAAGGACATTAACTACGGACAATGCAAATAACATGATAGCTGCGTCGAAATTGTTTCTGGGAAATAATAATCACGTTCCGTGTTTTGCGCACACGATTAATTTGGCAGTTGACGATTCTGTTAAGAATATTCAATCGTTTTCCATGGTCTTAGATAAAGTCAAACGGATTGTTATGTATTTTAAATTAAAACTGAGAGACTAGTTCGCGTAGAAACAGACAGACGGACAGGCAGGCGGACATGCTTATATCAACTCAGGAGGTGATCCTGATCAAGAATATATATACTTTATAGGGTCAGAGATGTCTCCTTCACTGCGTTGCACACATTTGACCCAAATTATAATACCCTCTGCAAGGGTATAAAAAGGTGTGCAAAAAATATTTTAGCTAACTTTGAGTAAGTAGGGGCCGATTTTGGCTGGGAATAGATTTTACACATTTTAACTTTTCACTGAAATTGTTCACTGAATTTTAATTATGTACATATGTACACTTATATATATTTCGGAATGTATGTAATTGGCTTTGATGTACGGCCAAATGTACCCTGCAGTACCGTTTTTCATCACTCTTTAATCAGTAATTCATAACTCTTTCAACAGCATTAACTGATTGATGAGTGATTAAAATGCGGTGAAATAGTTATTAAAGAGTGATGAATTACTGATTAAAAAGTGATGAATTACTGATTAATTCATAATAAAAAAAGTGATTAAAGTGATTTACTAAAAAAAATTAGAAAATTTTATACTTACTGTTAATGTTGTAAATGCAAAATCGTTTGGGACCTGGGGCATCCATACTATAATTAATAATTTTAATAAATTTCTATATATAAAGCTATCAGTAAGAAAACTGGGAATCAACTGGGAAGAATACCTGCAGTTTTAATTAATTTTGTTCCAGTATTTGGTTTAATTAATTTCATATAGGCTCGTTGAAAAATAGCAAAGTCTTCGTCATTATTAATGTACATAACAAAATTGTGTCCACATATAAATTTTATAATTATGTCTTTTGCCAAGATTTCAGTCATGTCACTGTAAATTATTTTATTAATAGTTTTATTAAAGTAGTGAGTAAGTTCGTTAGTGTCTTGATTTCCCTTTTCAAATATAAGTTGGTGATTAAAAACGTTAACTGGTCGTTCGGTAATTTGTATGCAATCACCGTTGTCTTCTTGTGCACTATGCACCGTTGCTGCGTAATTCGTACGTAATTCTCTTTTCCTTTAATGTACTTTATTTCATAGTCAAACTCTCTAAGTTTTATTTTCCAACTTTGTAATTTCATATTAGGTTCCTTTATGTTATGTAACCAAACAAGCGGTTTATGGTCAGAGCATATTTTAAAACTTCTTCCGAAGAGATAGGGCGGAAATACTTAGTCGCCCACACAATAGCTAATAATTCTTTTTCAATAACTGCATAATTTAACTCATGTTCATTTAATGTTCTACTGGCAAAACAAATGGGTTTGCCTTCTTGGGATAGAACTGCACCTAATGCATAATTGCTTGCATCTGTAGTTAAATCGAACTTCTTTTCAAAATCTGGATAAATGAGAATTGGATCGTTACTTATTAAAGTTTTTAATTTTTCAAACGCTTCATTGTAATTAGAATCGCTTATATTTATTTTTGATCCTTTCTTTAAGCAGAGAGGGATTGGTTTTGCAATTTTTGCGAAGACTTTTATAAATTTTCGATAAAATCCACAAAGGGATAAAAATGATTTTATTTGTTTTGGAGAGTTTGGAATTTTAAAATCTTGAATAGCTTGAATTTTATTTGGATTTGCTTTGATTCCTTCGGTTGAAATTATGTGACCGAAGAATTCCGTTTCTCGTTTCATAAATTCACATTTAACTAATTGTAGTTTGAGATTTGATCTGCGAAGACGTTCGAATACTTTTTTAAGAGATTGAATGTGCTCTTGTAAAGAGGTAGAAAATATAACAATGTCGTCTAAATATACTAGACAATGGGAACCTATTATGTCGTGTAATACATTATTCATACAACGCTGAAATATAGCGGGTTCATTTTTAAGACCAAAGGGCATTCTAGTATATTCATAGTGACCTTTCTTAGTGGAAAATGCAGTTTTTTGAATAGAGTCTGGGTCCATTTCAATTTGATGGAACCCTTTAGCAAGATCTAATGTTGTAAAATATTGACATTTCCCTAACTTGTCTAAGATTTCGTCCATGTTCGGAGTAGGGAATTTGTCATTAATAGTTACTTCGTTCAATCTGTAATCGATAGCCATACGAAAGTTGGGTATGCCCGATGCATCCCTTTTCTTGGGTACCATTACAATTGGACTGCAATAAGGAGATTTGGATTTTCTGATAATACCTTGTCTTATCATTTCTTCAATTTGTTTTTCTACTTCTGTATCGTAAATATAAGAATAGCTATATGGTCTCCTATAAATTGGTTCTTCATGTTTTGTTTTAATAACGTGTTTGATTTCGTTCGTGAAAGTCAAATTTTCACCTTCATGATACTGAATATCAAAATATTTTGACATTAAATAATGAAGTTCAGTTTTTTCTTCATTATTTAAGTGATCGTCTCTTATGTTATTGTCAGATAAATCTGTTTGTAAGGCATAAATATATTCCTCATCATCTATTATATTTGAAAAAGTTTGTTTAGGTTTTTCCGTTATATTTACCATTGGGAATTCATATTTATTTAATTCAATAGTGTTTTTCATAAAATCAATTTTTGCTGATGATTCTTTTAGAATTTTTCTTCCAATAAGAATGTCATAATGATTTGAAAAGTTGTTTATATAAAATGTTTGTTTGGATGAAAATAATTTTGGGATACTAAACTGGATATATTTATTCAAAATTACAGATTCTCCTATAGTTTCAATTTTAGTAGAATTATTTTTAATTGGGTTTTCAAAGAAGTTTTCGTTAATTAAATTTATGCTTGATCCTGTATCGATAAGACGGAGGTATAGATTATAATCAATTTTTATTTTTATGGCTGTTGTGTTTCGTCCGAGCATGTTGTCTGAAAATTTTCAAATGTGTCCATTGGTTCAGACTTTCGTTGTTGATCTGATTCTGAAACTCGGGGACGTTTTTGGGGAATATTGGTACTCTGAGTACTCTGGCTACCCTGTCCTTGATTATTTTGAGAATTTTTAGAATAATAATTATTTTGAGAATTTTTAGAATAATAATTATTTTCTGAATTATTATAATTATTGTTGTTACCCCAACTTCTATTAGAGTCGAACATATTCTGTCTCTGTTGACTGTTGTTATATTTATTTTGATAATTATTATTTTGGAATCTACCCCCTTGGTTATTATCTGAATGATAGTTGGGTTTTGTATTTGAGAATGATTTTGATGTTTTAAAATCCTGAAATTCATTGTCTTCCCGAGAGTTGTGGGACATATACGAACGATTATTTATGGATTTTTCTTTAAATATTCCTACAGCTTGGGCAGCTTGTTTTAATTTAATAGGAGTTGAAATATCAAATTTGCTCAACGTAATAAAAGTTTTTACTGGTAATTTTTCACGAATCACTTCAGCTAATGTATCACTCAATGTTCTCGAAAGTAGAACTGTGTTTGAAGGATTATTATCTAAGCTAAGTTTACAACAAATTCTACTTGTCTGTTCTTCTAATTCTTCAAGAAATTTACGTAAATTATTTTTATATTTAGTCTCACGTAATTCGGCTATCATTCGATGTGGAGGCGTTGCGCTGTTGAACTCGCCGATAAGTAAGTTTCTCAATTCCTTCCAGTCCTTTGGTACATTTCTCATCAAGAGTGATCGGGCTTGTCCAAGTAGGAGGTTCCTGATGGCTGCTTGTATAATTTGATTTTGGCCTTCTGATGCTGTAGGGTAATGGTAGACTAATTCATCGAGTTTTTTTATGAAGAGAGCCAAATAGAGTGGCTCTCCATTAAATTTATTTATCTGCTTCAGTTGCAGAAGGAAATGGTTGATTGATACATCTGAGAGGGTTTGTGCAGCTTTTGATGCTGCGGCTACGGCTACGGCTGCTACTGCTGCTGCTGATGTTGATGGCAGATCCATATTTAATGTATTAAGTTGAGCTGTTGTATTTAGGCGAAATAATTTAGATTATTTAGACACTAGAAATCCTCATTCGTGATTTAATTAATGTTGATTTACAATTTTTTTTTTTGTTTTTAAGTAAGTTTGTTTTGCGGATACACATAATGTTTTAATGTGTCCTTTTTAGGTAGTCACTCGCGAGGATATTACTTGTATCCTACAGGCTGCGCCAATTATGTTTTTCGGTACGGAATATATTAAAAAAAGCGATTTTTATTTTAATATATAACGGAGTCTTTATTGGTAAAGTTCTTTCAAGTTAGATCTCCAATCTTTAACCGATTTTACAAAATGCATTATTCTTATATCTATGGCTTCTACCGGTGACAGCGCGAGCAGCGAAAGTGGACTTTGATTTGTCAAAACTGTGGCCTGATGGGATAGTTTCTAGGCTGCATCTTTTGTTTAATTAATTTGGATTGGCCAAAGCTTTTATGCTGACGAATGGGTTCTCAGGCTGGACCCTTTGTTTAAAGGTCTGAATATTGTTTATGTCTGCCGCCGTCGATAAAGGCGTGTGAAGTGTTTATAACTCGGATGCCGCCGATCGAAGGCGTGGGAAAGATTTATATCTGAGGGGTTTAATGATTATGTCGGATTGATTTGAATAACTGTAATAGTAGGCTCTGGGCTTATGTTATTGACAATTGGAATAATGGGTATCTCTGGATATACAGGTTGTATGTTGGGTTTGGTAGCT
The DNA here is from genome assembly GCA_018153365.1 of Drosophila fuyamai. Classification (NCBI taxonomy): domain Eukaryota; kingdom Metazoa; phylum Arthropoda; class Insecta; order Diptera; family Drosophilidae; genus Drosophila; species Drosophila fuyamai. The sequence goes on from JAECXW010000002.1 coordinate 201,353, forward strand.
AGGGTATTTGCGTATCCGTCACTTATATATACATATGCATGTATATATGTATGTAGGTGGCGAAAAATTGTTGTATAAATCTGGCCAACGCATACCCGGCGTTGTAAATTGTATGTTTGTAGGAAAATATATGTATTTACTAAATATGAGTGTAGGAAAATATATGTATGCAGGTGGCGGAAAATTGATGTACATATGAAAAAATCTGGCAGGCGGGTATGTGTTGTAATTTTCGATTTTTTTTGGACTGTATTTGAAATGAACAAGAAAGGAAAGCTAACTTCGGGCGGAGCCAAAGTTGATATACCCTTGCAGAATATTCTGTAAATAATATTCTCCAAAATTATTCACAGGATGCATTCTTATCACTCATAAAAATCCCAACTTCCTAACTTTAAAAACACCAAAGTTATGGCAATTCCAATCGTTCAGTTATATGGCAGCTATAGAATGTAGTCGGCCGATCCTTATGAAATTTGGTATGTCGGATTAATTGGCCAAAAACAAAACCGATAGAAAATCCCAACTTCCTAGCTTTACAAACACCAGAGTTATGGCATTTCCTATCGTTCAGTTATATGGCAGCTATAGGATATAGACGGCCGATCCCGGCCGTTCCGTGCAAAGAAAAGAAGGGTGTGTGCAAAGTTTCAATTCGATATCTTTAAAACTAGGGATGTCGAAAATATATCAAAATATCGATATATCGATGATATTTTTTTTTTTTTAAATATTATCATAGCGATATTTTTTTAGGCCGAAATATCGAATATCGATATTATTTGTAAATGATATTTTGGTCCTTTCTAATGGTTGGTCACTTTAAAGCCTTAGCCCACGCCGACAAAACTCAAACTTCAAGTCAAAACTTAAAATGAGCGCAAAAAAGTATTTCACTGAATTCGAATCAAACTCAGCAAAGTGCACATTATGTTCTAAATTAATTAAAACAAGTGGAAACACAACTAACTTAGCATCACACTTAAAAAATAAGCACATGGATGCTTTTCAAAAATGTTCAAAGGTAAGTAAATGCAAAAAGCCGGAATGTATAATGCCCTCTTCCCATAGAGTCCATCCGTTTGAAACGGTTGGGATTTTTGACAAATGTGAAACTCCGATTCCCACAGAGCACATCCACCATCCGATGTCAGCTGATCTGAACAACTGTTGCTCATCATTTTAGCCAGTTGCATTTTGCACAACGTTTAAAATGAGTACAACAGCGTAACTTGGTGACAGACTACAAGTGATCTACGCTAACAATAAAATCAAACTAATATGTCTGCAGATTTTTGCCAGCCTGCAGAAAAAATATGAACCACATTTGCCCAATATTGTCTAAATGGTAACAAATAAAGTTCATTGTATATAAATGTTTGTTTTTTGTTCTCTCGTTCTCCAAGGTGCTCCAGGTTATGAGTACGGTATGCGCCTAAGAAAGAGTAGGGGACACTTAATGCTGCCACATGGATGGCTTAGCAGTTAATTAATTATTAGAAGTATAAACCGCATTTTTTGATTTGCCGCCCTCACTTTTGAAAAGTTACCCATCATTATTTTTTAAATTTTTATAGTGAATGTTTCAATTTCCACTGTTAAGAAGAAGAACTCAGAGTTGCACCGAAAAAACATCGCCTAACTATAGCATAAAAAAGTCCGTCAAATTCGGATGGGGAACTAACTGGGAATTTTCGGAACGGCAAAACCTTATGGACCATCCGTTCAACGGATGGTGGATGGATCTCTGTGGGAAGACAGCATAAAAGGCGACACACACAAACACGAATATAGCGGTTTAACTTTTTGTGGTACATGCCGGAAGTGCAACATTTTTTTATCAAGAATATGAAAAATATTAAATGTATAATTTTGTATATTTTAGAGCACCACAAGAGGAGTACGTGAAAGTCAACCCAGTATTCAAGCTTCGTTCTTGGCAGAAAATCAGAAAGGTAAACAAATTTAAATATATGTAATTTATTATATATTCAATATTTTAAACAGCAAAAGTAAAAAATATAACTGACTCCTTAATACAAATGATTTGTAAAGACAATATGCCTGTTAGATGTGTTGAAAAAGAGGGCCTGAGAGGCTTTGCTAAAACATGCGTTCCGAACTACAAACTACCAAGTCGATCGAAGGTAAGTGTTTGGTAAAATATAATATGAACTTTATACCTTTTTTGGCGTACATGTGCACACTTATTTGTATATATACATATGTATAAGTATATTTATACCCTTGCAGAGGGTATTATAATTTTGGTCAGAAGTGTGCAACGCAGTGAAGGAGACATCTCCGACCCTATAAAGTATATATATTCTTGATCAGGATCACCTCCTGAGTTGATATAAGCATGTCCGTCTGTCCGTCTGTCTGTTTCTACGCGAACTAGTCTCTCAGTTTTAAAGATATCGAATTGAAACTTTGCACACACCCTTCTTTCCTTTGCACGCAGTATATAAGTCGGAACGGCCGGGATCGGAAGCCTATATCCTATAGCTGCCATATAACTGAACGATAGGAAATGCCATAACTCTGGTGTTTGTAAAGATATGAAATTGGGATTTTCTATGGCTTTTTTTATTTGGCCAATCAATTCGACCTACCAAATTTCATAAGGATCGGCCGACTATATCCTATAGCTCCCATATAACGATAGGAAATACCATAACTTTGGTGTTTTTAATGTTAGGAAGTTGGGATTTTCTATGAATTTTATATTTGGCCAATCAATCCGACCTACCAAATTTTATAGGGATAGGCCGACTATATCCTATAGCTGCCATATAACTGAACGATTGAAAATGCCATAACTTTGGTGTTTTTAAAGTTAGGAAGTTGGGATTTTATGAGTATTTAGAATGCATTATATGAATAATTTTGGAGAATATTATTTACAGAATATTCTGCAAGGGTATATCAACTTCGGCTCCGCCCGAAGTTAGCTTTCCTTTCTTGTTTTTCATAAATTAGTTTGATAGTTGTTGACAGTGGGTATGATATGAATTATGTATATCTGTGTTAAAATTAATTATTTAATTAATGCATGTGCATCTGACAGTCTATTTCTACACAAACTGTTTTTCTTTTGGAAATTATAAAGTCAAAATTGGCAGGCTTACTGTATGTATGGGGATCTTACATCTATCTTAGTTAAACTTTATTTAAATTGTTTGTGAAGTAATAGGATAATTAATAATAATAATTTGGGTTGTCAAATTAATTTTTATAATGAGCTTTATTCAGATATAATTTTTTTAATTATGAGATTTGTTTGTAGGTTACAAATTTGATCTCCAAAAAGTACACACATTGTATGGAGAAGGTGAAATTGTATTTTAAAGATGTGAATCACTTTTCCTTTACCTGTGATGGCGTAACCATCACGAACTCTACAAGATCCTTCTTAACAATAACGGTACATTTTTTAAAAGAAAATTGGCTACAATCTGTATGTCTACAGGCTGCTAGGATGAGCCATAAAAGAGTTAACATTGTTTTTGTGTGTTTTCAATTTGATATTGTGTTCAATGTTTAGAATAACTATTAACTTAGCCTTGTGTTTGTCCTCTCTATGTGTTTTAGCCAATCCTACCAATCCTTTGCAGAGCTCTGCAAAGGATATTTCAATTTTACTTGATTTTTTAATTATATTATATATTTTCTAATAATTTTTCTTTATTTAGTCTCACACCAGCGAATATATTTCGACACTTCTGGAAGGTGCTTGCAATGAATTCGGTATTGAAGCATATAAAAGAAGGACATTAACTACGGACAATGCAAATAACATGATAGCTGCGTCGAAATTGTTTCTGGGAAATAATAATCACGTTCCGTGTTTTGCGCACACGATTAATTTGGCAGTTGACGATTCTGTTAAGAATATTCAATCGTTTTCCATGGTCTTAGATAAAGTCAAACGGATTGTTATGTATTTTAAATTAAAACTGAGAGACTAGTTCGCGTAGAAACAGACAGACGGACAGGCAGGCGGACATGCTTATATCAACTCAGGAGGTGATCCTGATCAAGAATATATATACTTTATAGGGTCAGAGATGTCTCCTTCACTGCGTTGCACACATTTGACCCAAATTATAATACCCTCTGCAAGGGTATAAAAAGGTGTGCAAAAAATATTTTAGCTAACTTTGAGTAAGTAGGGGCCGATTTTGGCTGGGAATAGATTTTACACATTTTAACTTTTCACTGAAATTGTTCACTGAATTTTAATTATGTACATATGTACACTTATATATATTTCGGAATGTATGTAATTGGCTTTGATGTACGGCCAAATGTACCCTGCAGTACCGTTTTTCATCACTCTTTAATCAGTAATTCATAACTCTTTCAACAGCATTAACTGATTGATGAGTGATTAAAATGCGGTGAAATAGTTATTAAAGAGTGATGAATTACTGATTAAAAAGTGATGAATTACTGATTAATTCATAATAAAAAAAGTGATTAAAGTGATTTACTAAAAAAATTAGAAAATTTTATACTTACTGTTAATGTTGTAAATGCAAAATCGTTTGGGACCTGGGGCATCCATACTATAATTAATAATTTTAATAAATTTCTATATATAAAGCTATCAGTAAGAAAACTGGGAATCAACGCACAGCCAAAACCACTGGTTAACACTATTATTATGCATTTTTATTACATTCTAATAACTTTAAACTGATTTGCTAAGATTTATAGGGGCTCCCCAAGTGGCCCCAATCGCTTCCAATTGGAAAAAAGGTCCATTTTCCTTTCAAAAATTCTGAACGCTAAACCGTTTAACCAATCGAATCCGTGTTTTTGCCCAAAAAAAGTTAAAGACATTATAAATGTTTAAAAAATTTGACCGCATAGATTTAAGGCTTTATACTATTTGTAACACCCGTTCTAAAATTACAATTTAACCAAAAATACCTTTAAACGTGGAAAAATGGCACTTCTAAACTGAGTATCGAAAATTCCTTCGGTAAAGTTTTTCCTTAAGCTTTAACGATTCATTTGATGGTTTCCCCAAAGCTCTAGCTATCTTCTAAACAAAGAAACTAAGCAAAAAGTCAATCTATTATAGAATTTAAGTGTCTCCATAAGCATCATACGTTTTCTGCTTGCATATTGCTATCTCTTTCTGCATTTTCATACAAATTGTCAACAATTGATTCCATCTCCCTCCCTCTCCCACTGCCTTGCATTTTCCTGCGCTTCCTTAAAAATATAAAATGAGCTTTGATACGGTTTTAATTTCTGTAGACTTTAGTTTATAGTTATTGGTGACCCACCCCCCACCAATGTGCCCCAAACTCATTTAATTAGAAAATTAAATCCTGTACGCTAAGCCGTTAAACCAATCGATACCTTGTTTTCGCTAAAAAATAGTTAAAAGCATAATAAATGTTTAAAAAATATGACGGCTTCAATTTTTAACTTTTTACTATTTTTAATACCCGACTAAAAAGCAGCCGTCTTATCCAGTATACGTTTGCATACATATACATATCTCCATCTCTTTTCCACCCTCTGACTCTGCTTTACGATTGTCACTTATTTCTTCGAAATACCATGACTAAAAATAATTAAAGTTGGTATATGTAACTATATTTTCGCAAACCCAATACCAAATAGTAATTTCTTGAATATGTTCAAAAACAAATACAGTCAAAAGAATGAAATATATCGATCAACCAAGGGAATTCATTCATTTATTTATAAAACTTAATATTTACCTAAATTATTTATTTGTTATGTATTCTGCCACCCAGTTCATTTATGTATTTATTAAACTCAATATTTCCCTAAATTATTGATTTCTTTTGTACATACATACATATGTGCATCTTTTCTTTTATCCCGTCTGTAATCCGGTAAGTAAATTTACATAAATATTAGGGGCTAGAAACGAGGAATATTTTATTTAGCAAAATAAAGATTAGCAAGCAAATACTTGGAAATAAATATGTATATATATACTTGTGTACATTTGGGTACATACAGTGGCTCACAGCTTAAAGTATGCACTTCAAACTTCAAACTTCCATAGTGTTAAAACTATTAGGCGTACTGCAACAAATGTGGTGTCAAATTAAAGATGATATTGTTTAGATTAAATTAGTGACTTCATTTATTATCTACTTTTTCATTTTATGACCAAAACATAACAAAATAATAAAATACTGCTTATTTCTACCTCACAGCTTATTTTATGCAGCACCAAAAATATAAAAATATTTGGAAAATATTTATTTTTTTTGTTTTTTTAGTATGGTAGCCTTTATTGTCTATTACCACTTGAAGCCTTTTTGGCATCGAATCCACTAATTATTTCGTCAGATCGGCTGATATAATGCTCCACTCTTTGAAAAGAGCATCCTTCAGCGGGTTTTTGTTCGAAATGGAGTATTTTCGAATGTTATTCTCCAAAATTGCTCACAAATTTTCGATCACGTTTAGATCTGGAGATTGAGACGGCGGAATCATCACATGGGGACAGTTGTAGCTCAGCCAAGACTGCACAATACCGGACTTGTGCTATGGATCATTGTAATGATAAAAACGGAAATTTGACCTTATTCCCAGATCCTCCGCACTTTGCAACAAATTGTCCTTGAGAATATTGAGGTATTTCATTTTGTCCATTGTAGACTCAAAAAAGTCCAGTTTTCCCGGACCAGCAGCGGACATACAGGCCCAAACCATCACGTGCATACCACCTTGCTTTACTGTGGCCTTTAAGTTCTTCTTTTGTAGCTCGGTATTAGCTTTTCGCCAAACATAAGCATTTTCGTCCGATCCAAAAATGTTAAATTTTGATTCATCTGCAAAAATTAGAGTGTTCCAAAAGTCTGGTGTCATCGATAGGTGAGCTTTGGCATATGTTAGCCTGCACAGCTTATTTTTGGGGCTAATGGAATGGCTTTTGGGCCTGTATGTCCGCTGCTGGTCCGGGAAAACTGGACTTTTTTGAGTCTACAATGGACAAAATGAAATATCTCAATATTCTCAAGGACAATTTGTTGCAAAGTGCGGAGGATCTGGGAATAAGGTCAAATTTCCGTTTTTATCATTACAATGATCCATAGCACAAGGCGGGTATTGTGCAGTCTTGGCTGAGCTACAACTGTCCCCATGTGATGATTCCGCCGTCTCAATCTCCAGATCTAAACGTGATCGAAAATTTGTGAGCAATTTTGGAGAATAACATTCGAAAATACTCCATTTCGAACAAAAACCCGCTGAAGGATGCTCTTTTCAAAAAGTGGAGCATTATATCAGCCGATCTGACGAAATAATTAGTGGATTCGATGCCAAAAAGGCTTCAAGCGATAATAGACAATAAAGGCTACCATACTAAATACTAAAAAAACAAAAAAAATAAATATTTTCCAAATATTTTTATATTTTTGGTGCTGCATAAAATAAGCTGTGAGGTAGAAATAAGCAGTATTTTATTATTTTGTTATGTTTTGGTCATAAAATGAAAAAGTAGACAATAAATGAAGTCACTAATTTAATCTAAACAATATCATCTTTAATTTGACACCACATTTGTTGCAGTACGCCTAATAGTTTTAACACTATGGAAGTTTGAAGTTAGGGGTTTGAAGTGCATACTTTAAGCTGTGAGCCACTGTATGTACATATTTAATGCAAATAAGGAAGTTGCGTTTTATTTTTTAATGGTGTTGTGGCAGGGGAGGGAGTATTTGCACAATAGTACATATATGTACAAATGTATGTAAGTATTTTAAGGTATTACAAAATATAACGCATAATTAACAATTTCTTGCCTAAACTTAATATTTCTTATTTTAATTTAGTCGGTTTATTAGTCATGCGGCAGGGGGGAATATAACCAATTCTATCAGTGACTATTCATAAAAGTTAAACAAAAAAATAAATACAAAATTTTTTGGCGCCGTTCAGGACTACGTTTTCTAATGCACACATACATATATTTGTATGTGTGTATGGCAAAAGCTAAAACCTATTGCGGTCCTTCTGTTTTCCCGCAATTTACGCTCTCCGTGTTTAAGATGGGAGACATTTTTTCGCTCTTCTCTCTCCGTTCTGATTCGTCTGCGCCTCGGTCTTGCTTTGATTTCATTTCTTGATCAGTTCATAAGTTGAGCCCGACGCGACAAGATGTCCCAGAAGGAAATGTGGCAATTTTTGCCGCAGCAGCAGGGCTATCAAATAGGGCTTCAACAGCAACAGCCCATGGTCCAGCAGCAACAACCCATGCTCCAACAGCAACAGCCCATGCTCCAACAGCAACAGCCAATGCTCCAGCAGCAACAGCCGCAGCTCCAACAGCATCAGTTTCAGCAGCCGCAGTTCCAGTTGGTGCAGCCGATGCAGTCACAGCCGAATTTGATGTGGGGCTATGTGCAGGCCCATCCCCAGGTCCAGGAAAACCTCTCGATGCAGGCGCAGCCAAAAAAATTCAAGCTTTTAGGGCCAATAAAAAAGCCTAAGAAATCAGGTTCCAACTGGCAGACCCAGCAGCTTCAAAATGAAGTTTTTAATTAAAAAAAAAAATTTGTTTAAAGCTAGGCAGGATAATCACGAATTGTTTACCCGACTTAGCCGATTGGAATCGGCGTTTTATGGCAACAAATAAAAACCAAAATTTTAAAATTTAAACTGTGCTATTTTATTTCTTTCTTATTTCCGCAAAAAATAATAACTACAAACTTTTTGTTGTTTTTTCAGTGCTGTCCTGTGCACGTGTTTCATGTATTCATAGCGGTGTCGGTCAGATCTTTAACATGCATTAATATGCATTTTCTTTTATATTTCAGCAAAAAATCGAATGCGAGGGTAAAGATCTTGGGTTACATTTTTTCCAGTGCGCCTTTATGGACCTAAAAATTACAACAATTTAAATGGTTTTGGAATGTTTTTTTTTGAGTGCTCATTACAGTTATTGCTGCCAAAATAAGCAAAGAGGTTTTTTGGGCGAAAATCTATTTGGCCCGGTTTTTGATAGTGTAGAAAAAAATATACCATTCAAATTGTTTTTTGCGGTGTTTATATTTACACTGTTTTGCCACGCTCTGTTAGGAAACATAAGAGCGGGAGATCGTAGTAGATAGAGAGAGAGAGGAAAGAGTGTGGCAAGTGCGCAAAAGAAGAAGTGAACGAGGAAACTTTCCATTTGGTCAGAGTCGTATCAAGAAAATGTTCCGCGAGTTGTGTTTTTATATGATCATCTCTTTGCTAATTAATAATAAAATTTCTTTGCATAACCGTGTATTTTGGTGTATAACCGTATGTGAGCAATAATATTATTATTTTAGTTCACTTTTCTCGGAATTTTAATTTTTTCTGTTGAATGTGCAAATTTGTTGATATCTCTGATGTTAACTTAAAAATTTGGTTAGTTATGCCAGTTAGTTTCTTTTTTTACTATTCTTAATTCATAAGTCATAAATGATTTACATTTCAATGAATATTTGGATATTTTTATACCCGTTACTCGTAGAGTAAAAGGGTATATTGTATTCGTGCAAAAGTATGCAACAGGTAGAAGGAAGCGTTGTTCAGGATCACTAGCCGAATAGATCTAGCCATGTCCGTCTGTCTGTCCGTATGAACACTGAGATCTAGGAAACTATAAAAGCTAGAAGATTGGCATTTTGCATGTAGATTTTAGGAGTTTCTATGCAGCGCCCACAAGCCACAAGCTGTGGCCACAGTTTTGATGCTATTATGAAAATTTTAATTGATATGTATTTGTTTCGTCAATACCTATCGATTGCCCTAATAAAAGTTGGCCACGCCCACTCTAACGTCCAAAAACCCATTAAACGCTTAAGCCTGGCTAGCGCCTACATTTCCGCCTTTCATGGCCCGTGGTACCAATGTATTGGGGTAGATGGCGCAACACAATAGCGCCATCTAACGGATGACTTTGGAAAAGCTGGCCAAGGTGCTCAACAGAGTCAACGTTAATTCTCGATAAGGATTTCTATTAAAGGAAATTGCGATGGTTTTCATTTGTCAATACCGAACTATATCCCAAGAACTATGCAAATCAAATCAAGTTAGCCAAATTGGAGGTCTAAGTGTGTATGTATGTAAGCATATACATATGTATGTATTTACATTGTACATAGTTGCAATTGCCCGGCAAAGATAACTCCTTCCAGAGAAAGCTATTCGCTATTCCCGTTACTCGTGTTGTGCAATATTTAGACTTTAATATACATAATACTATTTAAGAATGTATGTGTTTAGCCAACATAAGTATGTATGTTTAATATTTCTAGTTAATTTATTGCACTCAAAAACATAAACACAGCGTCTGGTGCAGGACAAAAGCTGCCTGCGCTAAAGCAGCGCTGGTGCTGATGCTCGTGCTGTAAAGCTGCCAGCTCAAAGAGATCGCCGAATTCAAATTGATAATTTGATAATTTGAAAAACATACAAGAAGGCATATTTATATTAAGTTGTTTAGCTGAGTAGCGGGTATCTAATAGTCGAGGCACTCGACTATAGCGTTCTCTTTTGTTTAATTATGTGCAGTTGTGATTTTTGTATATCTATATATGCGTTTTTGTAGTTTTTAATCTTATTATTCGATATAAACATTGCATAAATTGAACTATTTAAAAAATATTGTCTTAATAAGCGCTTCCTGTATGGAGCCAGAAATAATGCAAACTTTGATAAATCCTCAGTTAATTATCCATACTAATTAAATTTTATAAACACTTGCTAAATTGCTTGAATAGATCGTAGTTTAGTTTAATCTCCGTATTATTCGATTTTGATTTTGAACAACTTGCAATATTAACAAAATATTGCCTAAATATTTAAAAGCCTTCTGTGTTATTTTAGAGACAGAAATACGGCAAATTTGGAATATTCCAGATGAGTTTAAATATTATAAAAATTGGCTAAATTGCTGATTAGATCGCAGTTTAGTATGATCTCCGTATTACTGGAATTTAATATTAAGTAACTTGCAATATTTAAAAAATATTGCCGAAATATTTAAAAGCCTTCTGTATTCTTTTAGAGACAGAAATAAGGCTAATTTGGAATATTACAGATTTGATTAAATATTATAAAAAATTGGCTGAATTGCTGATTGATGATTAGATCGTAGTTTAGTTTAATCTCCGTATTATTTTATTTTGATATTGAATAACTTGCAATATTTACCAAATATTGCCTAAATATTTAAAAGCCTTCTGTGTTCTTTTAGAGACAAAAATAAGGCAAATTTGGAATATTCCAGATGTGTTTAAATATTATAAAAATTTGCTGAGTTGCATGATAAGATCATAGAATTAGTTTGATCGCATTATTATTTGAGTTGGCTATTCAATAACTTGCAATATTTAAAAAGTATTGTCCAAAAATTTAAAAGCCTTCTGAATTCTTTTAGAGACAGAAATAAGGCAAATTTTGTAATTCTCAATAATTAAAGCTCCTTTCTTTTACTCAATATGGATGCAGATATGAATATTGAGCTGTTAAAGATAGATGGTGCATTGGTGCCCCACTAAGTAGTGCCTATAACAGGAGATGGAGCTTGCCTGTTTCGGGCACTAGAGGTAGAAGCTTCATGTCGTTTGTATCCTATTAATATTGAAGTATTTCAGATGGGATTTGTAGGTCAATCTCAGGAACTGTAGTTAGCACTTTAAGAAGGCTGCGCTTTAATGGTAATCCTGTTAGTGGCCATTACGATGTTTACTTACTTTCAGAAACTATGCCTGATTCATTGTCGTTTTCTGCACATTCTCCGCCTACGGAACCAAATAACCGAAAAAGGCGAAAACGTTTTTCCAATTATACCAGAGCAGAGCAGTTAAGGATGTGAAAAGAAAAATTTACCACTGCTCATGGAACAGAGCGTAATAAAAAAACTCGGACAAAAAATAAGAAATGGGTAACTGAAAATGCAGCATTTAATAACGATTTCAACATAGATTATATGTAGATTATATTATATGCAATGAATAACAAATGTAAATATTGTGTTGCTTTGAAATGGAAAGGTGAGGCCAAAGGGATGTGCTGTAAAGAGGTAAAAGTTCAACTTCGTACGTTTAAGACATTACCTCAACCGCTTAAGAATTTATTAATTGGAAGCCATCCTGCCCATGCTCATTTCATGGCAAATTCAAGAAAGTATAATAATTGCTTTCAAATGACATCATTTGGTAGTGGAAAAATTGTATGCGATACTTATATGCCTACGTTTAAAGTGCAAGGACAAGTCTATCACTTAATAGGTAGGTTTTTACCAACCTCTCAAACAAATGCCCAATTTCTTCAGATATATTTCATTGCTGAAGATGATTGCGAGGTGAACTTAAGGTGTAAGCACAACTCCGGTGTTAAACAAGACTTAATAAAATATCTACAGTCTACAGTTGCATAAATGCAATCCATACATTGAAGATTTTAAAACGGCTCTTAATAAAGTTCCAAAAGATTGCGAAGACTTCAAAATGGTCATTAACGCTGATAAAAAGTCAGCAAATGCTCATAGAGGTCGTTATAATGCACCTCAAACAAATGAAGTTGCTTTGGTATTAGTTGATCAACAATTTCAAAGTCGGGACATTGTTAATAGCAAACTGAAGAGAATCAGTGAACTTTACCGATCTTATGACTGTCTACAATATCCATTATTTTTTTGCCACGGAGATGATGGATATGCCATAAATATTCCCCAACATGATCCGTTAAAAAAAATGATCTAAAGAAGACTGTATCTGCATTAAGCTTTTACAGTTATCGAATAATACTTAGGGAGACTGAAGTCAATCACTTGCATTATTATAGAGCACTGTTTAATCAATTTTTGGTTGATATAAGTGCAAAAATGGAAACTGAACGGCTTAATTATATTCGAGCAAATCAAAAAAGTTAAGGACAGAAAGTTACATACATCTTCAAGACGCTATAGGTAGGGGAGATGCAGATGTGACTCAACTTGGTCAGATGGTGATTTTACTTTCTACTTTTACAGGCTCTCCTCGATATATGCATGAGAAGACCCAGGATGCTATGACTTACGTTCGACATTATGGCCGACCTGATCTTTTTATAACATTTACCTGTAACCCTAAATGGGAGGAAATAACGAATGAGTTGTTGTCATGACCTGATATCTCGAGTCTTTCATTTAAAAGTTAAAACATTGATGGCGCTGTTGGTTAAAGGCCAATTGTTTGGTGAAGTACATTGTTTTAAGTATCTATTGAATGGCAAAAACGTGGTCTGCCCCATGTCCACATACTTATTTGGTTAAAGACTAATATTATGGCCAATTAAATCGAGTCTTACATCGAGGCTAACATGATTCATGAACCGTGCGGTACAATGAATATTAATTCACCATGTATGCCGGAGATCGGTCTACGCCGATCGTATTGCCGGAGAGTGCAGACGTGTTTTGCGCGAGCTCCGGAAAAAAAAAAACCGCTCAAAAGTGAAAAAACAATAACTAAAAACACTAGAGTGGTGTAATAAAGGCAATCTTATTGCTAAAAACAGTAAATAATAATTAGTACTATGTAAAAAACTAGTGCATAGTTATTATAAAAACCACGAGTGATAGCTCAATGAGCGGCGATTCAAAAAATGAGCGTAGAAGCTCCGTAGACCAGAGAAACAGTTATATTTCTTATTTCTCAACCCGTGATACAGAAGTAGAAAGAACTTCTTCAAAGAGCAACTCAGCCCTACTGACCATTGACAGTGCGAGAGCACGGTCTTGTTCTCCCGCCCTACTCACACCAACTCCCACTTCATGGAGCTTGCAGTGTAGAACCCCACCCCCAGCTTCGACTAACAGCTCACCAGCCACGAGCACTGCGACCTCGTTAATTTCTGCAACCGCAGCCACTGCAACAACAACATCAACGGTCGCCGTTAACAACAACGCGATTTCGAATGCGTTTGCAACTTCTGCAGCGCCGAATAAAACTACAAAGCCAAGTGTAAGTACGAGTGCCAATATCGGCAATATCAAACAACAACAAGTGGGTCCGGCTATACAGACTGGCATGGACCGTTACATCCAAATCAAACGGAAGCTAAGCCCGCAAAATAAAATGGTTGGAAATAAACCAAAACAAAATTGCCCTAATAAAGGCAGCGAACAACCAGGGGCATCTAGTAAAAACAGATTCGCCCTATTGTCGGAAATTGATAATAATCAATCCGAATCTGGACAGGCTGTTCAAAAGAAACCAAAGCCCCCACCAATTTACATAAGGGAACAGAACTCAAATACCCTAGTAAAGAAAATTGTTGCGCTGGTCGGGAATGACAACTTTTATGTTACTCCCCTTGTTAAAGGGAATATTCATGAAACAAAGCTTCAAGCTAAAACTGAAGATCAATTCAGAGCTGTAACAAATTACCTAGACGAGGCTAGGAAACCCTACTACACGTACCAGCTCAAGAGTAGCAAGGGCTTGCAAGTAGTGCTAAAGGGCATAGAGCCCGACGTATCCACCAATGAGGTAAAAGAGGCACTGAAAGAAAAAGGATTCTTCTCCAAAAATGTTATTAATATTATCAACAAAAATAAAAAGCCGCAAACACTCTTTAAGGTCGAACTGGAGCCTGAAAGCAGAGTCTTGAAGAAAAATGAAGTGCACCCGATCTATAAACTGCAATACCTGTTGCACAGAAGGATTACTGTTGAAGAACCGCATAAGCGGAATGGCCCGCTGCAATGCACAAACTGCCAAGAGTATGGACACACCAGAAACAACTGCGGGCTTCGTTCAGTCTGCGTAGCTTGTGGTGGCTTCCACAAATCCGAACCTTACCCTGCAAGCAAAGAAGACCCAAAGACAAAGAAATGCGCTAACTGTGGAGATAACCATACCGCAAACTACAGAGGCTGCCCGGTCTATAAAGAGCTGAAGAGTCAATTTCAACAAGCAAAACAAGCACGCTCCCAGAATGGACGAAATGCGTACGTGCAATCCCAAACCACACCTAATGTTTTCTTTGCGAAAGCAGCCAGATCTTCATTTGGGCCCCTCAACACAAATGGGGGAGTTTCATACGCCAGTGCCCTAAAATCAGGACTTGCCAATCAGACGGGGTTCCCACAAGCTCAATGCTCTGAGAAAATTATAACAACACCTCAGCAAGCAATAGGACAAATACCAAACAGCATGGAAACCATGATGCTGACTTTACAACAGGGTATGATGGAATTTATGTCCTTCATGAAAACAACAATGACAAACCTTATGCAAAATCAAAACATTTTAATAAATTTGCTCACATCCCAACAATCTAAATAATCGATGTCTTGTCTTCGAATATCCATGTGGAATGCCAATGGCGTTTCACGGCACAAACTTGAAATAACTCAATTCCTCAATGAAAACCAAATAGATGTAATGCTGCTGGCAGAAACGCATCTCACAAGTAAATACAACTTCCAAATAAGAGGTTATACTTCATACTGTACAGATCATCCGGACGGTAAGGCTCACGGAGGAACTGGAATCCTAATCAGGGAACGCATTAAGCACCACTTTCACCAGAGGTTTGCAACAAATTATTTGCAGGCTACATCTATAAAACTACAAGCAGGCAACGGCAGTATCACTATAGCCGCTGTCTATTGCCCACCGCGTTTTACAATAACTGAAGAGCAATTCTTGGACTTCTACAATTCACTCGGAGATCGCTTTATAGCAGGAGGAGACTACAACGCCAAGCACACGCACTGGGGATCAAGACTAGTGACGCCCAAAGGAAGACAACTGTATAAAGCAATCATAAATTTGAGCAACAAACTCGACTATGTCTCCCCTGGCAGCCCCACATACTGGCCAGCTGACCCCAGAAAACTCCCGGACTTAATTGACTTCGCTGTGACCAAGAACATCCCAAGAAATTTAGTCAGCGCCAAATCGCTTTCGGACTTATCATCGGACCACTCGCCTGTTTTAATAACTCTCCTTCAAAGCCCGAAAGTAATCGAGCACCCCTTCAGGCTGACCTCGACTAGAACTAACTGGCTAAAGTACAAAAAGTACGTAAGTTCCCACATTGAACTAACACCACAGTTAAACATAGAGAACGACATCGACTTCTGTGCTGATGCCCTGGAGTCAGTACTCGTGGCAGCAGCCAAAATCTCAACTCCAGAAGAGACAATCGTGCGTAGCAACCAATACAAAACTAATCTGCAAATCGAACAACTGGTTCGGGAAAAACGACGTCTAAGACGCGTTTGGCAATCCTGCAGATCGCCCCATTCGAAGCAACTCTATAATGATGCCACCCGCAGACTCACCAAAACCCTCAAGCAAGAAGAGGAGCTTGCGCAGCGCCGGTATATCGAGAAACTGTCGCCGACCAGTACAAAGCATCCTTTGTGGAGAGCTCACCCAAATTTAAGCTCTCCGATAGAATCAGTCACTCCGATTAGAAACTCCTCGGGTACTTGGGCCCGCAGTGACGAAGACAGAGCCGAAACATTTGCTTTACACCTACGAAATGTATTTCAGCCGAACGCCGCCACAAACTCTCTTCAACTACCGCCGTTTAGCTCTGAAATTGCAATTAACCCGATTTTGTTTCAAACACCTGAAATTGCTAACGTCATTAGGAAGCAAATAAAACCGAAAAAGGCTCCAGGGGCCGACCTAATAACCCCAAAAATGATAATTGAACTTCCAAACTGTGCAGTGGATGTTATATGCAAGCTATTTAACGGGATCGCAAAACTTGGCTACTACCCCAAAAAATGGAAAAAGTCCGTGGTTATAATGATACCGAAGCCTGGCAAAGACCACACAATTCCCTCATCGTACAGGCCAATAAGCTTACTATCGTGCCTGTCCAAATTACTGGAAAAATGCCTGCTCACGCGCATTACACCATATTTAAGAGAACAAAACTTAATCCCGGCGCATCAATTCGGGTTTCGTGAAAGCCACGGAACCATCGAGCAAGTCAACCGGATAACTTCAGAAATTCGTACAGCCTTCGAACATCGGGAATATTGTAGTGCGATATTCCTCGACGTCTCTCAGGCATTCGACCGAGTGTGGCTTGAAGGCCTTATGCATAAAATCATAACATTACTGCCAGAAAACACTCATAAGTTACTTAAGTCGTACCTCTACCACAGAGTCTTTGAGGTTAGATGCAATACAACGACATCCAACGATTATAACATTGAAGCCGGAGTCCCACAAGGTAGCGCCCTGGGCCCTACCCTGTTTATCCTATACACATCAGACATCCCTACGAACGAGAGGCTGACTACGTCCACATTTGCTGACGACACCGCAATCCTGAGCCGCTCAAGATGCCCAACTAGAGCAACAGCTCAACTGGCTGATCATTTGGTGGTAGTTGAAAAGTGGCTATCAGACTGGCGAATCAAAATTAATGAATCAAAGTGTAAACATATAACGTTTACCCTTAACAGACAATCGTGCCCGCCGCTAACTTTGAATGGTACGCAGATTCCCCAAGCCAGCGATGTAACATATCTCGGCGTTCACCTCGACAGACGCCTAACCTGGCGGAGGCACATTGAATGCAAGAAAGCACATCTCAGACTTAAAGCTAGCAGCCTACACTGGATTATAAATTCTCGATCACCCCTGTGTCTGGACTTTAAAGTTCTTCTCTACAACTCCACCCTCAAGCCCATTTGGACCTACGGCTCCCAGCTCTGGGGGAACGCGAGCAACAGCAACGTTGACATCATACAGCGCTCACAATCAAAAATCCTGCGAACAATCACTGGGGCACCATGGTATGTTCGGAACGAAAACATCCACAGGGATCTGGGCATACCACCGGTCAAAGATGAAATAGCAAAGCAGAAAGCGGCCTACCATAACAAGCTTACACTGCACCCAAATAATATCGCAAGGAACCTAAGACGGGTTTCGAACAGAACTCGTCTGCATCGTAATGATCTACCAGCCCAGCAATAAATATTAGGGCCCGTTAGTCTAAATTCAGTCTACATGACTGTAAGTTAAGTTATATTCTTAAGATTTGATATACTTATTGTTAGTCTCATATAGAGAAGATTCAATAAATAAAGCATATATTTAAAAAAAAAAAAATGTATGAATGAAGGAAAAATGTACAAAAAAATTCCCTAGACAGTATCTTAAGGAAACTAATACAGGAATAGATGGTTATCCCCAATATCGGCGAAGAGCGCCAAGTGATGAAGGGCTTTCTGTTGAAATTAACGGTAAAACTGTTGACAATCGTTGGGTTGTGCCATACAATTCTTTTAAGGACTTTTGGAGCTCATATAAATGAAGAGCATTGCAGCTCAGTAAACAAGGGCAGTGACCAAGCAACAGTTTCAGTGGAGAGTCCTAAAGATGAAATTCATATGTATCAAAGTGGTCGGTATATAAGTAGCTCAGGGGCAGTATGGCAGTATATATATATAAATTGAAAAATAGGTATATATATATATATATATATATAAATTGAAAAATAGGTATCTTTCATGTATTGGATTATTATTATATATATACTTTGACCCTAATAATCTAAATCACTTAG
Organism: Drosophila fuyamai; assembly: GCA_018153365.1. Classification (NCBI taxonomy): domain Eukaryota; kingdom Metazoa; phylum Arthropoda; class Insecta; order Diptera; family Drosophilidae; genus Drosophila; species Drosophila fuyamai. The sequence goes on from JAECXW010000002.1 coordinate 219,917, forward strand.
CTAATCAGTTAGCTAATCCGCCACAGACAACACTAACAGCGTTTTTCGATCTCTGCAAAACTGACTCAAAAAACTTATTTATGTTGAGGTACCTTCTTATTACATATGGGCTATGAACAAGTTCCAAAGAAGGAAAATGGGGTCAGATGTGCCAAACTTTTCTGGTGTTAAAAAGGATGATACTTTGGGTCGTGTGAATACAATACATCCTAATAATAGTGAGTGCAATTACTTAAGACTTTTACTTCATGAAGTTAAAGGTCCAACGTCATTCTCATTTATAAAAACCGTTAATGGTTTTTTGTATGATACATTCCAATTGGCTTGCAAAGCCTTAGGCTTACTTGAAGACGATAAGCACTGGGATTTAACGTCGGCAGAAGCATCATTATGCCAGTCTCCAAATAAATTACATTATTTGCAATAATGTTTACTCATTACCCGTTATCTGATGCCATGAGTCTTTGGAATAAGTACAAGGAAAGTCTTTCTGAAGATATATTGTACAGAATACAAAGGAGAATAGATGGCGATATAGATCCCGGACTGATGGGAAGTGTTTTCAATAAATGTTTAATTTGCCTTGAAGATCTAACATTGTCCATCGGTGGAAATTGTTTATCAAGTTATGGTTTACCCGAGGTAAACAGAGATCAAGAGGTTTTGGAAAACAGGGATTACTTAAGAGAAATGAATTACTAAATTAATGAAGTTCAAGTAAGCAATGATGAAAATTCTCTTACTTCAGAACAAAAAGACTGTTTTAAAACGATATTAAAAAGGGTTAGAGCCGAAAACGGTGCAATGTATTTCTTGGATGCTCCTGGTGGTACAGGGAAAACGTTTCTTTTAAATTTGCTATTGTCAAAAGTTAGACAAGACAAAAAAATTGCTTTGGCTGTTGCTTCTTCAGGAATAGCGGCTACGCTATTAACCGGAGGACGGACAGCTCATTCTGCATTTAAGCTTTCATTTGATTTAATAAATATGGAAACACCCTATTGTAACATTTCCAAACAGTCCAACATTGCTTTCGTTCTTAAAAATTGTAAACTCATTGTTTGTTTGGTACTATGGCTCATAAAGGGGGATTTGAAGCTCTCGATCAAATTTTAAAGGCTATAAGAGGCAATGACTTTTTAATGGTAGGTATAACTGTTCTATTGGCTGGAGATTTTCGACAAACGTGTAGTGGCGACTGAATAGGCCGTTTTAGTTTATCCTAGAAGTATGCTTCTTCTCTGGAACTGCTAGCCGAGTTTCATTGCTTATCTGGAACTTTGGTGCAATTTTATCGGAGTAATAAAAATGAGAATGGCAATTCATCGAAGGTCAGCTAGCGCAGGGTGTCTTTGGGAAGATCGACTCAGCTGAGAGACATTTCCGCCGGCGGCCTCAATTAGGCCACGCTATCCAAGACTCGGTCTATTCAAACCAAGCCGTCATTGAGTGCAGATGCGCCTATTCAGTAATCTATTAAAATCAGTGACATCCCACGTGTATCGCAGCCGGGAAGTACAGAAAAATCGCGGAGATAAGTTCGGGAATCCGATCGCGAATAAATTGTGGATGAAATCTGTGTGGTTTTTTTTTTTTTGAAATAAGACCTCAAAACCAGGTGGGTAAAACCTTGGGGACTCAAATATTAAATTAGTGTCGAATCTCGTGAATCCTATACAAAAAAATAATGATTAATTTAAATCAAATTAAATTAGACTAAACTACTTAATCTTAAATTTTGAAAAGAAACTGGAAGAAAATTTTATTTTTTTGTTTTTGAAATATCACATTTGAAGAAAACTAATAATAAAATTAACAAAATAATCACATTCTAGTATTTAAATACACACGCTAAAAATCATGCATACAAAATTTATATCTATATATTTATAACTCTTTAAGAAAACATATATTTAATATCATGCCTTATTCTTGCTTATATTATGATCGTACTCTATATTTTTATTATAAACCTTATTTACTATGTTTTCTCTAATATTATAATGAATTTAAATCTTGTAATTAAAATGGAAGCTTAAAAGAAACGTGTTGCTGAACTGAGCTGATGATTTCACGGTCGTAGGGAAAAAGGGGTCACCAGAGCCATGCTCTAGCGGCAGGTGTCCTAGGTAGGGTGGGCGATAAGCGGGCGCAATTACCCCAGCGGCCACGCAAATAGTTACTTCTCTTTTATTTCTTCGAGCCTTACTTTATATGCTATTTACTTTTTTGGTATTATTTTTTCTTGTTTTTTGAATTTGGTTTATCGTTCTTCCGATTTATATTACTAGCTCCCTTCAATGTCGCAAGCACTCTCAATTTCTTAGGATATTAATAATGATGTTTACATCGTAACTGAATCTGTGAGAGCAAGACCTCCACCCCCAAAGCCGACGAGCTAGTGCCGGATCTACAGCGTGTCACGTCATCGCAGATTCTTTCGAAGATTAGCCATTCATTCGAACGTTGCACGTTACAGTTATAATTAATCATAATTAATATCAAAAGTGGCGCCCAACGTGGGGCCTTAGTGAGATCACTCATTCAGACTCATAAATAAACCAATTCGACTCTTATATCCTTTTCAATTTCCTTCAAATTTAACTCTCCTGTAATCTCAAAAGTTTTTGTTGTAAATTTTAAACTTTTGGAATTCAAAACTATGTAATTATCAGTATTATTTTTTTTGACCGAAAATCAAGAATTAACAATGAAACTTTCCTTAATTTAGCAGAGGTGACATGGTATTTAACAAGCTGAGGAAAACAGAAAAAAACAAACACCAATTTAGGTCGGTTTCTGTCCCGGTTCGAAATACCAGGTCATTAAACTAAAAAAACTTTAAAGGTAAATAAAATCACAAACTAAGCTAAGCGGAAAATGCTGACAGCACTTGAGAGAAATGTCACATCCGGAAGTAGCTTGTGGCAATTATTTATTCGTTCACAAGGGGCACTATAATTTCAATCGGGATCCGGAATACATGTGAGATTTGTTTCAAACAAGCCACTGTCCGATACCGACATGAAGTATAGTAGCGGCTCCTTCCTTTAAGCTAGGTCATTGCGCCTGGGAAAATTTTCCTTTTCTTTTATTTTTCAAATTTTCTTTCATTTCAAAGGATAGTAACAAGTGAAATTCCCTTCGATTCGTGTGACATCAAGCAATCAGTTCAGTAAGCAAAATTATTCCTTGCTTTATCGCAATATTACGTTTTTTATTTTTTTTTTTGTCGATTTTTTTGGTGCAGTTGGTTAACTGTGGCCGGATATTTGTTGGATTATATTTTATTTCGCTAGAAAATGGGGTTAGACCGATCTCCGGAAAGAGACGCTGAGAACAGCCCAAAGTTACTCTGTCCGATATGCAAAGGCGAAATTAGCGTTGCCGATGTTTATAGAATAGCTTGTCAACATGAGTTTCATAAGAGATGCATAGAGGGTCACTGGAAGAAAAGTAAACTGTGCCCGGTGTGTAAAAATGCCTGTAGGCCTACAGTCCCAAAGGCCACCGACGATGCGGAGCGGCAAACTCGCAGTCACTCAAGGAACCGTCCAGCTGTCGAGAATATTGAAAGAGAAGTTACGGACAACAAAGCTTCCACGTCAGGACTTAATGCAAGTACCAACAGCAGCGGCAACAGCAATACAAGCGTTATTAATGCTAACGCTATTACCTTATTGGCAATGGAACGCAGGTTACTAGCGACTTTATCGGAAAGGATGGCGGAAGTAATCCAAAGTTCTGTATCGGATATAATGACCAGAGTAATAGCAACGCAAAACTCTATGGCCAATGATAGCCAGGGTGGGCACTCTTCTCAGCAGCCTTTTAGAAACGTTAGTAATAGGGCCGCGAGTAGGGAAACTGATTATAATTTATGGGAAGTCAGAATGACTTCTGTTTCACCTGCGTCGCAACAAAGTTCCGCGTCTGATTTATTAAGCCGCCCTGATAAAGTAGTCCATATTCTAAATGGATGGAAGATCAAATATTCCGGAGGAGGAGTACCCGTTGATAATTTTATTTACAGAGTGGAAGCTCTAACTAGGGAAACATTAGGAAATAATTTTTCCGTTCTCTGTAAGAACGCATCAGTTCTGTTTGAAGGAAAAGCCAACGAGTTCTATTGGCGTTATCATAAAGCTCATGGTGAAGTCCGTTGGGATAATTTCTGTTCAGCTCTACTTCTGCAGTTCAGACTAAACAGAGACGATGGGGATATTGAGGAGTTAATTAGAAATACAAAACAAAAGCCGAATGAAACTTTCGATTGTTTTTACGACAACATATCCGATTTAATCGATCAGCTAGAACAGCCGTGGACGCCGGACAAGTTGGTTAGAGTCCTTAAGAACAATTTACGTACTGAAATCAGGCATGAGATCCTGAATTTGGAAATTAAAACAGTTTCAGACTTGAGAGAAATTTGTCGAAGACGTGAAGTTTTTTTTGGCTGATGCTAAGCGATGCCATTCGAAGCACTCCATTTAAGCGCGACGTTTCGGAGTTTGCTGAAACTCAAGAAAGTTTTCATGAAGCGGAATCTGAAAATGAAATGGATGTTTCTGCGCTTGCACTGGCATGTTGGAATTGCCACAAGGAAGGACACAGGTATCAGGACTGCGTGTCCGAAAGAAAAATATTTTGTTACGGCTGTGGAGTCGCGAATACCTATAAACCTAGTTGCTCAAAAAACTCAAAACCGGGCACGTCGAGGTCGCTTGTCAAACAGAAACTCTCGAGTGCCGTTCGGAGTCAATCAACAATGACCGACTAATTGAGGAAGCAGCTAAGGTTGCAACACTCACCACACCAGATGAACAAAAACCGGCTGTAAATTCTTTACTTCATAGTAAAATACCGGACTTGAAGAAATTAGATATCACGGAATACAAATTTCAACCAGATTTAGATAGACGTCAATCCCGAAGTTCCCGTCTGATAAAAGCGTATTGGGAGAACATAAAGATATGCAACATTGGCGTCCAGTACATTAATTCACTTCCAGCAGGGCAATCGGATCCTCGCCCATTTTTGCCTGTTCAAATTTTGAATCGCACGGTCTATGGCTTATTAGACTCTGGAGCTACGATTAGTTGTGTTGGTGGGATGCTAGCCGAGGAGATAAAAGCTAGCGGTGATTATAAAGTGATAAAAGGACATGCTACCACCGCGGACGGAAGATCGCAGCAAATACTGGGCCATTTGAAAGTCGAAATAGAATACGGCAGCAAAAGGAATACCGTAAAGCTTTATGTAGTACCGTCGCTGAAGCAGGATTTATATCTGTGCATCGATTTGTGGAGGCTATATGATTTGCTTCCTAAAAGCTTAACCATATCGGAACTAGAATCGTCGCAAAGTAGCAATAAACCGGAGGTTGATCAGCGTAGATTGTCTGAGAGCGATCGAATCAAACTAGCTAATGTTATAAATGGTTTTCCCTCCTTTAAGCAAGAAGGGCTTGGTAAAACCAACCTGATATCGCATACGATTGATGTGGGAACAGCTAAACCCATTAAGCAACGCCATTTCCCTGTCTCGCCCGCCGTCGAAAAGGCCATGTACGCCGAAATAGACCGAATGATAGCATTGGGAGTGATAGAAGAATCCGAAAGTTCATGGTCTTCTCCTATCGTTATGGTAACCAAGCCTGGCAAAGTAAGGATTTGTTTGGTTTGTAGGAAAGTTAACAACTTCACCGAGAAAGATGCTAAGATCCTAAGTCGGTTGCCAAGAGCCGAGTATATTTCAAGCCTGGATCTAAAGGATACTTATTGGCAGGTGCCTTTAGAGGAATCATCCCGCGACAAAACAGCCTTCACGGTCCCAGGCAGACCTCTCTACCAATTCAAGGTTATGCCGTTCGGGCTTTGTAATGCCACAAGCACAATGTCCCGTCTAATGGATAAGGTAGTACCAGCACATCTCCGCAATGAGGTTTTTATTTATCTTGACGATTTATTAGTTGTTTCTTCCACATTTGAACGGCACCTCGAAGTACTTAGAGAATTGGCATTGCAAATAAAGCGTACAGGTTTGACTCTAAATATTGGCAAAAGCCATTTCTTTATGCTACGAGTTCGTTATTTCGGGCATATAATAGGCGAAGATAGATCCCGATAAGGTGGCAGCAATAAAAAATTTTCCAGTACCCAAAAATCTACGAGGCTTGATAAGTTTCATGGGCTTATGTGGGTGGTATCGGAAGTTTGTGCCAAATTTTGCTTCACTTGCTACCCCTTTGACCGATTTAATGACTACAAAACGGAAGTTCAGTCTAACTGACGAAGCAATAAAAGCCTTCGAGGAGCTAAAGCAACGTCTCTGCGAAGCCCCAGTTTTGTGTAGCCCAGATTTCTCAAAACCGTTCGCAATACATTGCGATGCGAGTAAAACGGGGGTAGGCGCTGTGCTCGTACAAATGTCCGAAGCGAAGATGAGCGTCCGATTGCTTTCATCTCCAAGAAGCTAAACAGGGCCCAACGCAATTACACTATGACCGAACAAGAATGTTTAGCGGCCATCGTAGCTCTCAAAAGTTTCAGAGCTTATGTCGAAGGAATGGAATTTACTATAATAACTGATTGAAGTGGTTAATGTCCAATCATGACTTGAATTCCCGATTGGCACGATGGGCGTTGGCTTTGCAGAGATATAACTTCAAGATTGGGCATCGCAAAGGCTCACTTAACGTTGTTCCCGATTCGTTGTCTCGCGTCAACGAAGACGTAATAGCCGCAGTGGATCTGCAGGAAGGACTTCTTGTGGACATGGATTCTGAAGAGTTTAGGAAAGCCGAATATGGGGATCTAGTGGAAAAGGTAAAAGCAAATCAAGCAAACTTTCCTGACCTCAAAGCAGACAATGGCTATGTATATCGGAAATCTGAGCATTTGACAGGAGAACAAATTCATGACGAGTATGCCTGGAAACTATGGATACCGAAGGAACTGGTGCCTGAAATCCTTAAAAGAGCACACGATGGTTCAATGTCTTGCCACGGAGGCATACATAAGACCATTGAAAGAGTGAGGCGTTATTATTTTTGGCTGGTCTGGTGCCGGACGTAAAGGCTTACATTAACGCTTGCGAAGTGTGCAAAACGACAAAAACTCCTAATTATGTGCTGCGACCGCCATTAGGAAAAGCGCCGGAAAGTCAACGGTTTTTCCAAAGATTGTTCGTAGACTTCCTTGGTCCATACCCCAGATTTTTATCGCTTTGGACCATTTTTCCAAATATGTGTTCCTTAAACCAGTTAGGAAGATTGATACTGGTAGGGTCATAAAATACTTGGAAGGGGAACTGATCATGGCATATGGAGCTCCTGAAACCGTGGTGTCAGACAACGGCTCACAATTTCGGTCTCACGCTTTTCGTAAATTAATGCAGAAGTATGGCACAAGCAAATGCTTCTGAACGCGTTAATCGCTCCGTGATTGCCGCAATCCGAGCATATTTGCGTCCAGACCAGAAGGACTGGGACGAACATCTGAACAGGATATGTTGTGCATTAAGGTCCTCCGTTCACTCTAGTTTGGGAACATGTCCATATTATATGGTTTTTGGACAGCACATGATAACATCCGGTTCTACGTACTGGCTTCTAAGGAAATTAAATTTACTTGATAACCGTTCACGTATGCAGGAACAGCACGCCGAAATTGAGAAACGCTATAACCTTCGGTCTCGAAACGTTTCATTTGCGGAAGGACAAGAGGTGTATCGACGGAGCTTCAAACAAAGTTGCTTTCAGACAGGATATTCCGCCAAATTCGGACCGTCTTTTGTAAAATCAAGAGTTCGCAAGAAGCTAGGAAGCGCGTATTATGAACTGGAAGACTTACAAGGACGCCTTGTAGGTACCTACCACGCCAAGGATATCCGGCAGTAAGGCCTCTTCCGTCGGTATCAGTCTAGGGTACCAGGGATAAAATACCCTAGCCTGATTGTTCGCAGGGGCTTTGTAGTGGCGACTGAATAGGCCGTTTTAGTTTATCCTAGAAGTATGCCTCTTCTCTGGAACTGCTAGCCGAGTTTCATTGCTTATCTGGAACTTTGGTGCAATTTTATCGGAGTAATAAAAATGAGAATGGCAATTCATCGAAGGTCAGCTGGCGCAGGGTGTCTTTGGGAAGATCGACTCAGCTGAGAGACATTTCCGCCGGCGGCCTCAATTAGGCCACGCTATCCTAGACTCGGTCTATTCAAACCAAGCCGTCATTGAGTGCAGATGCACCTATTCAGTAATCTATTAAAATCAGTGACATCCCACGTGTATCGCAGCCGGGAAGTACAGAAAAATCGCGGAGATAAGTTCGGGAATCCGATCGCGAATAAATTGTGGATGAAATCTGTGTGGTTTTTTTTTTTTTAAATAAGACCTCAAAACCAGGTGGGTAAAACCTTGCGTTCGCTCTTTTATGAAGAATTTATAGCGGCTACACAAATTTCTCAGAGCTGCCGAGGAGCCGCCTGTCCCGCAGAGCGCACGGAGGAGAAGCCTGCCGGAGAAGCATCCCTGCTGGAGAGGCAGCCACAGCGGTAAAACATCCGCCCAAGGAGCGCCTGTCCCGCAGAGCGCACGGAGGAGCAGCCCTGCTGGGGACAAATCCCTGACGGAGAGGCAGCCACAGCGGTAAAGCATCCGCCCAAGGAGCGCCTGTCCCGCAGAGCGCACGTAGGACAAGCCTGACTGGAGACAAATCTCTACCGGAGGGGCAGCCACAGCAGAAAAGTATCCGCCCTAAGGAGCGCCTGTTTCGCAGAGTGCGTAGGAGCAGCCCTGCCGGAGAAGCATCCCTGCCGGAGAGGCAGTCACAGCGGTGAAGCATCATCAAGAGGATCGGTTGTTTCGTAGAGTGCACGTAGGAGCAGCCCTGCCGGAGGGGCAGCCATAGCGGTGAAGCACCGCAAGAGGAGCGCCGTACTCAGAGCGCACGCAGGAGCAGCCCTGCCGGAGAAGAACCCTGCCGGAGGGGCAGCCACATCGAAGGAGCATCTGCTATAGGAGCCCTACCCGCAGAGCGCACGCCGGAGGAGCAGCCGCATTGGAGAGGCGTCCGCCGAAAAAGTGCCCAGGAGAGGAACGTCGCCTGAAGAAGCCCGCATTGTTCGAGGAACACCGCACGCCAAAAGGAGCTGATTAAAGTCTCCGGTTTTCGTCGTCATCCTAGAGCCGCGGCCTGGCCACTAGCGGTTGACCCTTTTGCGCCACTGACGCCCGGCTAGCCCCGGGCTAGCAGCAAAAGGACCGCCAACAGTTAACCAATTTGTTTGTGAGATAGAGAAAGTCGCGATGTAGATATTCGGAAAATAATCAAAAAAGTTTTCATTCAATCGTTTGTTCTCGCCAAGCCAGTAAAAGTATTTAACCCATATGGCGGTATGAAGCGCCTATTTAATTTTCAGCCTATTTGTTGAACGGAAGATCGATCTTTCGCCGATGGAAAAACTGAGTGAGTGGTCATTGATTTAATTTACCTTTTATATTCGAGTGGAATCTGACGCAATGGTTGAAACTTTTATTTAGTTTTTTTTTTGGCGAGATTTGTTTGACTTCTATTAATTGCAAAAACAAACAAAGAAATAATATAATAATAATGTATATTACTAGAAACTCAAATATACAAAAAAATAATTATTAATTTAAATCAAATTAAATTAGACTAAGCTACTTAATCTTAAATTTTGAAAAGAAACTGGAAGAAAATTTTATTTTTTTGTTTTTGAAATATCACATATGAAGAAAACTAATAATAAAATTAACAAAATAATCACATTCTAGTATTTAAATACACACGCTAAAAATCATGCATACAAAATTTATATCTATATATTTATAACTCTTTAAGAAAACATATATTTAATACCATGCCTTATTCTTGCTTATATTATGATCGTACTCTATATTTTTATTATAAACCTTATTTACTATGTTTTCTCTAATATTATTATGAATTTAAATCTTGTAATTAAAATGGAAACTTAAAAGAAACGTGTTGCTGAACTAAGCTGATGATTTCACGGTCGTAGGGAAAAAGGGGTCACCAGAGCCATGCTTTAGCGGCAGGTGTCCTAGGTAGGGTGGGCGATAAGCGGGCGCAATTACACCAGCGGCCACGCAAATAGTTACTTCTCTTTTATTTCCTCGAGCCTTACTTTATATGCTATTTTCTTTTTTTTTATTATTTTTTCTTTTTTTTTTTTTGAATTTGGTTTATCGTTCTTCCGATTTATATTACTAGCTCCCTTCAATGTCGCAAGCACGCTCAATTTCTTAGGATATTAATAATGATGTGTACATCGTAACTGAATCTGTGAGAGCAAGACCTCCACCCCCAAAGCCGACGAGCTAGTGCCGGATCTACAGCGTGCCACGCCATCGCAGATTCTTTCGAAGATTAGCCATTCATTCGAACGTTGCACGTTACAAACGCTCCCAGTTGTACCCCGTGGAACAAGGGACGATGAAATAAAATCTTGCATAAAATCTTCCATTTTGTGGTCTAAAAATCAAAAATTGGCTCTTACGAAAAATATGCGTGTGCACTTACTAGGTGATAGAACGCCCGGTGTTTTTGCCCAAACTTTATCTAAAATAGGAGATGGAGATTATCCAACTGTTGATGGAAAAATAATTATTTCATCAAGCTTAGGTACAGTTGTTAACACTTTGGAAGAACTTACATCAAAAATTTTTCCAGATATTTCAAATATCGTTCACAAGTCATTGGACTGGCTATCAGAAAGAGCAATATTAGCTTCAAGAAATGACAGAGCTGCTTCAATAAATAATCATCTTTCAACGGTGAGGAAGTTACATACAAATCAGTTGACACTGTTACTGAGGTAGAAGATGCTGTGCATTATCCTACTGAATTTCTTAACATGCAGAATCCAGCAGGATTGCCTTTGCACGTTCTTACGCTTAAAATTGGTACACCAATAATGTTGCTAAGAAACTTAAGTCCCCCAAAGTTATGCAATGGAACGAGATTGCAAGTGAAAGCTCTTCACAATTTTATTATTGAAGCCGTTATTTTTACCGGCAGTGCCAAAGGAGAGACAGTATTCATACCAAGAATTCCCTTAACGTCATCCAACTTACCATTTGAGTTTAAACGACAACAGTTTCCTGTAAAGGTCTGTTTTGCCATTACAATAAATAAGTCACAAGGGCAGACTTTGAAAGTAGCTGGATTAGATCTTAGGGACGATTGTTTTTCCCATGGTCAATTTTATGTGGCCTGTTCAAGAGTTAGCTCAGCAAAGAGCGTAATCATTCTATCTCCTGATGGCCAAACAAAAAATGTTGTTTACAGACAGGTTTTGAAATAACTTTTAAAAATTTTTGTACTTATATTGTGGACTAGGCCTATTAAGGGGAAACCACGTTAAAAAAAACGTGCCGTATCTTCTACCTCCGGGTAGTGGATGAGGGTTAATTAAAGTTTCAGGCAAAACTAAAAATATGTTTAAAGTAACATCTAAAATGCAAAATAACATAGTTCTACTGCAAACCTATTACATAAGAAAAGCAGGATATTCGGGTTATCCACCGCAAGCGAAGCTGCGGGCACCCTGCTAGCCTCTAATATAAAGCTATCAGTAAGAAAACTGGGAATCAACGCACAGCCAAAACCACTGGTTAACAATATTAATATGCATTTTTTATTACTTTCTAATAACTTTAAACTGATTTGCTAAGATTTATTGGGGCTACCCAAGTGGCCCCAATCGCTTCCAATTGGAAAGAAGGTCAATTTTCTTTTCAAATATACTGGACGCTAAACCGTTTAACCAATCGAATCCGTGTTTTCGCCAAAAATACTTTAAGACATTATAAATGTTCAAAAAATTTGACCGCTTAGATTTAAGGCTTTTTACTATTTTAAAACACATTCTAAAATAACAATTTAGGCAAAAATCGAAAACGTCGAAAAATGGCACTTCTAAACTGAGTATCCAAAATTCCTTCGGTAAAGTTATTCCTTAAGCTTTAACGATTCATTTGATGGTTTCACCAAAGCTCTAGCTATCTTGTAAACAAAGAAAGTAAACACAAAGTCGATCTATTATTGAATTTAAGTGCTCTTTACAGTTATTGCTGCCAGAATACGCAAAATACTTTTTTTGGCGAAAACTATTTGCCCTGGTTTTTGATGGTGTAGCAAAAATATACCATTCAAATTGTTTTTTTTACAGTGTTTTGCCATGCGCTATTAGGAAACATAAGAGCGGGAGATCGCAGTGGATTGAAAGAGAGGAAAGAGTGTAGCAAGTGCGCAAAAGCAGAAGTTAACGGGGAAACTTTGAATTTGATCAGAGTCGTGTCAACAAAATTTGCCGCGAGTTGTGTTTTTATGTGATTATTTTCCTATTAATTTCTTTGCAAAACTGAGTATTTTGGGTATGTGAGCAATAATATTATTAATGAGGGTTAACTAAAGTTTCAGCCAAAACTAAAAATATGTTTAAAGTAACATCTAAAATGCAAAATTACATAGTTCTATTGCAAACCTATTACATAAGAAAAGTAGGATATTCGGGTTATCCACCGCAAGCGAAGCTGCGGGCACCCTGATAGTATTTTATAAAATCAATAAAAAGTATTTTTTTTATGTTTTCGAACCAGGGTAAGTTGTGACGCTGTGCGCGCACAAAACAATATGTAAATAAAACAGACTAAAAAAGTTAATCGAAAAGAGCGTTTAATTCAAATTCAAACTAAGAACGCGCGCGCGCCAACGATCGCGCGCGTACCGGCAAATCCCACACAGGCGGCGGGCACTCTAGATCTCGTGGCTGACTTCAGGGTTCCCAAGCAACCTATTTTCCCTCTTGTGGCTGACTTCAGGGTCCCCAAGCAACCTACTATTATTTCAGGCTCTCTACGTGGCAACCATTACCGGGGTCTACTCTACTAGTAGCCGTTAACCCGTGCTGTGCCTTTCGAGCATCACCCGGCAGTCGGATTGGACGAAGGAAGCGAAAGCAGCAAGGGCGGCACACCGCCAGTCAGGAGAATCCGTTAGTCAGAATTAATCAAATGTCAAGAATCTTACTGAAAAAAACCTACTTATAATCAATTACTAAGTAATTCCCCACGACTTCTACTCTCGGCTGGGTCGGAACTCTCTTTCAGCAACCACGCCTGACACAAACAAATTCCTGTGACGAATCCTGGCCATCCCTGAGCCATCCTACAACGACAAAACGTCACAAGGTTCTAAAGATATTTAAAGCGCCGTCGCTATAAATATTTCCTCCCATTCTCAAAAAAATAAACTATGAAAAATGTAAAAACGGTACCAATATAACATTATATTTATATGGTATTGCTACCGCTTTTCTACTAAAATCTGAAACAGGATACTTTTTTAATATTGTATCCTCTTCAAAAATGAATTTGTAATCCCACATCAAATGAACTAACGGCTCGTCATAAAAACTAAAAAGTTCTGAAAATCTTCTACCTAATATAAATATTTCTATTAACTCTTCTACAAAAGAATCTATTTTTTTTGGGAGAATTTCCTGCACAAAACAAAAATTATCGGGACTTTTCCCGCTTAATATACAATTATTTAATTTTAAAATATTCCCTACTATTTTAATATTATTTGTATCCCTAACTTTAAATCTGTCTTCTGAAATTTTTCTATAAATTTGTTCTACAATTTGAGAGGGTTTTCGAACAAAAGGCTTAAGAGTTTGCAAATGACTTTCAAAATCATAAGACGAACCTCTAATCGGATCTCCGTCAAGCTTCACTGTTTCGCCTTCATGAACCAAGCCGTGAACATTCTATTAGATGCATGCAATCAAGGGGAACTTGTGTTATCATTAAAGCCCCAAGTTTCTCAAAAGCGGACGGAACAGTTAAGTATTTAACAGTGTGATGTGTTGTATACTTTCTAGGAATGGACTTTCTGGCCGGGGCACGCAGCACGCTGAGGTGTGGAGGCTTGGAGCTAGAGATAAGAGCGGCCGGATACGAAAGGAGACAAAAACGGGGACTTAGGCGTAGTCCAGTATAGAAAGGGAAAATGGAATGCGGTAGCAGACGCTTTACCCAGAGCAGCACAGGACGAGTTGAAAACGATAGAGTACACGGAGACCTGGATCAAGGAGAAGTACAAGGTATCACAGCAGAGAGGGGATGCGACACTGTGCGCGCACAAAACAATATGTAAATAAAACAGACTAAAAAAGTTAAACGAAAAGAGCGTTTAATTCGAATTCAACCTAAGAACGCGCGCGCGTAGGGGCACACTAGACTGAGAGAGATGGCCACACTTAGACCGGCAAATCCCACACAGGCGGCGGGCACACTAGATCTCGCCGAGCCCCATATAAAGCGGACCACGGGCCATAGAACTTCACTTAGCAGCAGACCGTCTTCGGGTATAGAGGCAACCAGTGTTTGCAATTACTACTCCGTAGTAGCGAGATGAATACAAATATTACCATGCTATTGCTTTTGACGAGAGCGGTAGCAGAGCCTTAGCAGAATAACGAGAAAGTTTGTGCTTTGCTCTGCTCGCAGTTTTGTCGCTTGAGAAACTGTAGCAATAGCGGTAGCAGAAAATCAAGTCCTGTGCTCTGTGTAGCAGTAACGGTAGCAAAAAATTGATAGCGAGATGAGAGCAAAGCACTTGCTATTTTTTCATGTGCTACGGCTCTCGCTTGTGTTACTTTTTTTATTTTCTGCACTTTTCTTATGCAGCGTGTTCTTTTTACTTGTCGCTTTGCCAGAATGAGAACGAAAATATTTTCTGTCAGAATAAAGTGGTTTGAAATAATAAAATAAATAATAGTATTTTATTCAAAAACTAAAAATCAAAATAAAAACGTATATTCATTCACAGTATTCAGATTAAATCAAACTTAAAAATTAAAAGCCCCAGAATTCAAATTAATGTATTAAGTAAATGTTAATTAAATATAAAAAGGTAAAAAGAAATAAGAACTTATGCATTTAGAAACACGAATTACCCCTCATCTTCTTCGTCTTCAAATAAACTTAAATTGTCGATGGCACTATCCAAGTGAGTTGAGTTAAGCTGGACAAGAAGAATATTTTCCAATGTTTCGTGACTTAATCGATTTCGGTTATCCGACAACACCAGTTTTAAAGACGAAAACGCCCGCTCTATTGTTACCTACAAATATAAAGAAATTTAAACACTTGTAAATAAATATTTTGTTTTAAATTAAGTTATAATTCTTACTTGAGTTGGTGGTATAGCAAAGCATACTTTGCTTAGGGCATACAGCTCTGGATCGCTTAATTTCCTTACTTTCCAGAAATTTAAAACATTTTCACTAGATTTCATATACGGCAATTTCAACGATTCAATCTTTCCATGGACATCTGTTGACTCATTCGGAACAATGTTAGCACTTAAAAAGTCGTCCAAAAGATCGAAATTACTTCATTCATGTACAGTAACCGAAGCCATTGAATTATTTGATGACACTAAATTTGGAATGGGGCTGTGGATTTTAATTTGTGCCCACAATTTCTTTAGAAAATGAATTGATCTGTCCTTTTGTGAGCCGTCCAGGGTATGATGAAATCTTGGGTCTAGGTATAAGCAAGCATCGAAGCCAATATTTGACACTAATTTTTTTGTTCTTACTTCCATGCTTTCAAGAAGCGTCTCTCCAATCGTATAAAGAATAGATTCTTTACTTAAAGCGCTGGTTGCTAAAATCTGTTTCGTTGACAACTTGCAAACCAGCCACAGAGCATAAAAATTCCCATAGTGCAATTGTTCTTGTTGAAACTGCACTATAGTTTTTTGCAGTGGAGCCATAATTGTAACGTAGGAGTCCATGAACTCCCATAACTGTTCATTTACAACGAAATAGTCGTCTTTGGATTTATTTTCAACGGTTTCGATAGTGCCTAATATAGCTTTCGCTTTATTGAGTAGGTCAATCATTTTATATGTTGATCCCCATCTAGTAGGACAATCCAATTGAGGTAATTTATAATTTTTTAGTTCAAATTGCTTCCGAATGTGTTTGGTAAAATTGCGGCAGGTTAACAAATACTCTCTTATATTTGCATTTTTTGTTACATCGAGTGCACAAAGCTGTCCAGTGTGTGCCGCACATCGAACTATTTGTATTTCACCCACATACATATTTTCTGTTTTTTCATAAAGGTCGACTTGCTTCGTGTACTCAATGTTCTCTTCAATACAGACTTCGTCAATATCATCATCGCTCATATGCATTTCTGATAAAATTTTCGAAGTTTTTATCATATTTGCCCCATTATCCGATGTAATTGATACAATTAGGGTCAGGGCTATTTCGTATTTGTCTAAAACAGCTATAATTTCTCTAGCGAGATTTTGGGATGTACTCGAACCTGCTCCTTTGAGTTCCACCATTCCAAGAATTCGAGATTTTATTTCTTGTTTGCTGACAAATTGAGCACTGATGCCGAATATATTTCGATCAAGCCGCGTTGAACTATCTATTTTTAAAGAAAGCAGTCGATTTTTACATTCTTGATGTATTTCAAGTCTAACATTCGCTGATACCTGTTTTAGAACAGACTTGCACTTGCTTCCGTTTAAAATAAGGTTTTTTCCGCTTTTTTCATTAAGACCTTGACATATCGGGTCAATTATGTTACGCATATTAGTTGAGTTTAGCACATGGAACGGAATGCTTTCTTCAGTGACAAGTCCAATATATGACGGGATTAATTTTTTTTTATTGATTTTAACTTTAATTAGTTGAGGTTTCACGTTTTTTTTGGTCTGCATGCAACCAGAATCATTTTCTTGCTGCTCAGGTCGGATGTCATGCAATTGTAAATGTTTCTTTAAATTAAAAACACGGCCGTTTTTTATAACTCGAAAACATGTTTTGCATTTAACGTAGTCGGAATCTATCTTCTCGTAATATTATAAATGTTTTTCTTTGCCAGTGTCATGTTTACGCAGTTAATCAAAACTCAAAAGTGCCAAAAATATTTTCTTAAAACTACAAAGCGACAAGTAAAAAGAACACGCTGCATTAGAAAGGTGCAGAAAATAAAAAAGTAACACAAGCGAGAGCCGTAGCACATGAAAAAATAGCAAGTGCTCTGCTCTCATCTCGCTATCAATTTTTTGCTACCGTTACTGCTACACAGAGCACAGGACTTGATTTTCTGCTACCGCTATTGCTACAGTTTCTCAAGCGACAAAACTGCGAGCAGAGCAGAGCACAAACTTTCTCGTTATTCTGCTATGGCTCTGCTACGGCTCTCGTCAAAAACAGAGCGATAGCAATGCCAAACGAAATACTACGAGAGTAGCGTAGCTTTTCAAACGCTGGAGGCAACTCCCCAGTGGTGGTGAGCAGCAAAGTCACTTTTGGTGGACTGGATCATTCGATCTAAGTCCGCTTATAAAATTTTAGCACTTACTTCTCCCACTACCATTTTTAAGCCCTGCTCGGCTTGCCGATCTGAAGGTTTCACAAGGAGACGTTTGATTTCAGGATCACGCCTCCTTACGGCTCGGTTCACCGGCCACCGCTGTGGCTGACTTCAGGGTCCCCAAGCAACATACTCTCTCTCTCTCTCTTGTGGCTGACTTCAGGGTCCCCAAACAACCTATTCTCTCTCTTGTGGCTGACTTCAGGGTCCCCAAGCAACCTATTCTCTTTCTTGTGGCTGACTTCAGGGTCCCCAAGCAACCTATTTTCTCTCTTGTGGCTGACTTCATGTCCCGAAGCAACCTATTCTCTCTCTTGCGGCTGACTTCAGGGTCCCCAAGCAACATACTCTCCCTCTCTCTTGTGGCTGACTTCAGGGTCCCCAAGCAACATACTTTCTCTCACTTGTGGCTTACTTCAGGGTCCCCAAGCAACCTATTCTCTCTCTTGTGGCTGACTTCAGGGTCCCCAAACAACCTATTCTCTCTCTTGCGGCTGACATCAGGGTTCCCAAGCTACCTACTATTATTTCAGGCTCTCTACGTGGCAACCATTACCGGGGTCTACTCTACTAGTAGCCGTAATCCCGTGCTGTGCCTTTCGAGCATCACCCGGCAGTCGGATTGGACGAAGGAAGCGAAAGCAGCAAGGGCGGCACACCGCCAGTCAGGAGAATCCGTTAGTCAGAATTAATCAAATGTCAAGAATCTTACTGAAATAAACCTATTTATAATCAATACTGTCATTGCTTAATGTTATAATTTCAATTTAAGTTTCATTATTTTATATTTGTATGAATACCCCTGTCAAAATAATATCAGATTAATTTAAAAATGTATAACGAAATAAAAAGAAGTTGGCACTCTAAGAAAAAAGCGAAGCCAAGCCGGTCACAGAAATTACAAGAAATAAATTAGAAAAGTTTATAAAGAGTTAAACCGCCTCGAAAATTATTTAACAAAGTGGTCCTTCGAGCCGGATCGATATTTCGACACTAACACATTGAAATACAATAAAGAGGCAACTTCGCGTTTTTTGAGGCCTTTCATACAGGGAATCCGAAAAACAGGAACATGAACGGGAAATAGGGAAGGAAATCAGTCTAAGCGCGTTGTTGCGAGTCTGTGCCTTTTTCGCAATAAGTGTGGGTGAAAACGCGACAAAAAACGAATTGGCTACCAAAATAGTAGAAGCCATAAGATTTTTGTCGCCACCGAAGACACTGACGGGTTCAATGCTTCAGTTCTGAAACCAAAATTGGTGATCCTGGAACAGATACAAAATGTGGATACGGAAAATGTTGAAATAAAGCGAGAAATTTTCAACAAAGAAGCCAAACTCATGGAAATCAAACGCAAACTTACGGAATAAGAAAACAACCCTTCTTCCGCCAAAAAAGAGGAGTTGGCTGAAATGAGTGAATTCATAGAAATGCTGCAAAGAGAATTGGATCTTCTTTTTGCAGAAAGGGATGCACTGGTCAGTAAAAAAATGTTCCAAAAGCTAAATCTGTTCTTTCAGAGTATTCTGCTAGGAATTCTATTCAATCCAACATCTCCATTCGATCAGAGTTTCAGAATCAGAAACAGCGCGAGCGTACATCGGATTGGATACGTCATCACCAGAGCCAAGATCAGCATCCCTTACACAACATTGAAGAAACTCAGGAAACTCAAACAGATCAACCACAACAATAGTAACACAAATGCTAGCACGGCAAAATTTTAGTGGACAGAACTTTGAGTTTGATGGGACATCTGCGCTTAAATGGAAACATTTTATTAACGACTTTTAAGCAACCAGCCAACGTTGTGGGTTTTCGAATGAAGAAAATGTTCATCAAATCTCAAAAGCCTTGAAAGGTGCGGCAAGAGCAAAAGTAGAGCTACTGCTTATCTCTGCTCGAGAGCCAAGCAGAATTATATCCATTCTAAGCAAAGCATATGGAGGTCCAGTACATTGCACTGGAATTAACAACAAAAGCGCAAAAAATTAAGGAAGTAAAAGAGCTCTCTGATTTTGAAGAAGTCAATTGCAACATTCAAAGCATTTGCGCCGGGTTAGAATACACAGACAGGAAGCTAGTCGACACCCAAAGGCTTTTGGCAATGGCGATTGTCAAGCTATCAAAGCAATACCTCCGAGATTGGGGCACATTTTTAAAAGAGGAAAATATACGTGTCTCATTTTGCACATTTCAAAATTTATCCGATTGGTCGCAAAAACAATCTGATTTAATAAACGATATTGTTGTTTTTAAAAAAATTACTGAAATCAATAATCAAGCGACAGCCACTCAACCGAAACAATTGGAAAAAACTACAACGAGCTCAACAAAGGGTAAGCACAAGACGATGTGTCCCATTTACAGCGAGAAAAGAAAAAGACGTAAAAAACGTTGGGACATGGCTAACTGACACAAAGTGTGTTATTGCTGTTTGAAGTACCATAAAAGTCCATGCAATGAAAGACAGCAGTGTAAAATCGATAACTGCGAGAAAATTTATAACAAGTTACTTCACAAACGGCCTATTACAAATGTCGCACAAAACATAACAGGATGTGTTTCGGAATCCAAAAGAGAAGCATTGCTCAAGATGGTTGCTGTCACAGTCTGCGGTCAAAAGGGCTCCAAGGACATTGTAGCACTTTTAGGTGAAGGCAGCACATCAACAATTATGGATATGAGTTTGGCGCGAGAAGTCGGAATAGAAGGCGAAAGCAAACCATTCTGCTTCAGTTGGACAGGATGCGTATATAGATACGAATCAGATGCAAAATCAGCTAGCATAACTATTAGTGCGAAATGTGGTAATAAATACCACCTAGAAGATGTATGTCTGATCAATGATTTAAAGCTTCCATCGCAACAAGTTAATTACAACCAATTAAAAGAACTCGTTCCCAAAAATCTGGTAGATGCTTCTGATTGGTCAACGACATGCTAATTTGATCAGTACTAGAGGAATTATCAACGGTGACGGGATTCGCCCGATGTTATCTAAAACCAAACTGGGTTGGGTAATACATGGACCAGTCCAAACTGAATCAAAAGGAGCGAATTTTACTTGCTGCCAAATAAGCGATGAAAACATTCAGCAGATGATCAGACAGCAGTTTAGCATTGAAAATTTCGGAGTGTGTGTTGTTAAGTCAGACAAGACACTTTCAGCAAAAGAAAAGTTAGCGATAGACAAGGCGGAGTCATCAATTAATCAAATTGGTAACAATTATGAATTGGGCCTACCCTGGAAAAAAGAACAAGTTAAAATCCCTGATAGTAAACCGATGGCTCTCCAGCGGCTCAAATGTCTTGAACGCAAATTATTAAGAGACAAAGATTTATCAAAAAAGTATCAAGATGAAATACACAAATTGTTGGAAAAAGGTTATGCTATTCAGCTAACAGATATGGATGTCTTAAAATCCCCTAAGCTATGGTATTTACCACATTTTGCAGTTGTTAACCCCAGTAAACCTGGTAAGGTCAGAATCGTCTTTGATGCTCTCTCAACATCGACCGTGGGCATACTGATGCGCTTTCGATTACATCAGATCGCTGTTGTTGCCAATATTCGGGAAATGTTTAATCAGGTGCGTATTAAAGGCAACGATACAGCAGCACAATGCTTTCTTTAAAACAGAATAGTCGGATAAAAATATACCAAATGAAAGCCATGCTTTTCGGCACAACTTCTTCACCGTTATTAGCTCAATTTGTAAAGAATTTCAATGCCAAGGAATATCAAGAAGTATATCCAGAATCGGTAAAGGCTATTATTACAAATCATTGTGTTGACGATTATTTGGATTACAAGCCACACGCCAGCCTACTTATCAACATAAAAATTCTGTAGTAGACACACATTCAAAAGCAGGATTTGAACTGCGACAATTTCTGTCAAACAGTAAAGAAGTTTTGAGTAACATTCCTGAACATTTAAGATCGGCAAAAGAGATTACAATGATCGGGGATAAGGCGGATGTTCAACAAAAGGTACTGGGTATGGTGTGGAATGCTAATGACGACATTTTTACATACTCCACAAAAACCATGCACAGGCTAAAAAAATGAACTTTTAAATGGAAATGCTACACCAACGAAAAGAAACGTTTTGACAGCTGTAAACTCTTTGTATGATCCTTTAGGTCTCATGACCCCGGTAACCATCAAAGGGCGAATATTGATGCGTGACGTGTGGCAGTCCGGAATCAACTGGGACAATAAACTTAAGGGAGATCTGCTGATCAAATGGAAAAATTGGTTGTCGTCTTTATTATCAATTGAAACAACTAAAATTCCACGATGTTACAGTTTTAATCTCACAAAAGCGGATCGCATCCAATTCCACATATTCAACGACGCGAGTAGCAAGGCCTATTCCTCAGCAGTATACATAAGATGCTGTTATCAACAAGAAGACCGCTGGGAATTTGATGTATCTTTAGTCGCATCGAAAGCAAGGGTTGCACCAATAAAGCATGTAACAATTCCCAAACTTGAAACAATGACAGCTGTTTTAGGATGCCGACTAGCTGAATTAGTCCAAAATGAATTAGAAATACAACCACTTCAGCGTTATTTTTGGACAGATTCAAGAACGGTCCTTGCTTGGATAAATAGTGATAAACGCATGGAAGTATTTGAAGCTAACCGAATTGGAGAAATATGTGAAAAAACGGCACGAAAGGAGTGGAATTGGTTATCAACCAATGAAAACATTGCTCCGAGAATACAACGGCATTGGCAACATAAACGAATGGTTGTTGATGGTTAAAAATGTTCGAGATGTGTTCAAGGTCAGTAATGATGTCATGCGTCCATTAATTTGCTCTCGTTTAAAGGGCAAGGCTAATATTTGGCTGTTATCTCGTTCATCACTGTTGTCTGGAAGTATTGACCTGATTTTGGCACAATTAAAAATTGTTTTTGGAACCAAGGATAACGTCTTGGAAATGCGACGCAAGTTTGAAAACCGCAAGTGGCCATTCGGTGAGAAATTTGCCGTTTACTATTTTGACAAGCTTACTTTGGCACAAGACGTCGCTATGACTGTTCACGAACTAGTTCAGTATTTGATAGATGGCATACAAAATGTACAACTTAAAAACCAAGCAAAGTTACTATGTTTTGCAGTGCCTGCTAATGTATTGGAAGCCTTTCAAGATGTAGAGAGACCCAAAGCTCCAGTACAACAATGTAGGATGCAAGGTACGTCTTTACCAAACGCTGCACTATGGTTTTTTTCGCGTTATTTTTTTTTGGATCTTAAAAAGTTGTAAACGAGAAACTATTAACCAAAGTGTGCAGATTAATGGGAAACTAATCCTTTTTGTCCTAATCAGTAGTACATGGCTACCAAATAATAGACGCTTGTTTAGTTCCTGTAGGATACCTTGGGGAATCCTAGTTCTAGGATCTTTGTTTTTTTTCATTAAATATAAAGAAAATAAGAAATAAAAATGTTTAATGGAGCTTTTTTGCATGTCGGCCAGATCGGTTAGTACAATATGTGTTCAGTATTGCTGAGCTGGTTGACATTTAGAGCAACAACAATCGCTCAGGAGACGACGTACAACAGCACATATTGAGAGTGATTGCACAAAAACATTTAGATAACGAAACCATAAATTCGATTAAGGAAAAAGTAAAAGGCTTTGTCAGTTATTTAAATAAACACTTGCCTAAATGTAATTCAACTCTAGAAAGATTTAAGGGAAAGCGCTCAAAATGGCTTGGGAAAAGCTTGTTCATAGAAATCACTGGTCATTATGCATTGGCAAATAAACTGGGTCGCCCAAAATGTGATTACGAAAGCGCTGGTCCTCGACTGAAAAGAATATTAGCCGCGGAACTTTCTGAGGAGAATAACAACTTATCTCCCTTACTCATACATGCTGCCACAGTTTCAGCTAAAAAATCAAACGAAAAAGATTTATCTGTTGTTTTAAAAGCAGCTGCGAGCTTTTTGCGGATGAGCCCAAACAAATGTCATCTGATAGTGCCCTTGCATTTTAATGGAAAATTGATTTACAAAACGTCAGTATATAAATATACAACGAATTGCAAAAATGCACGGATATGATATATACCCGACATATCCGGCCGTACTTAATTCTAAATTTAAACTCAGGCTAAAAGGAATAGAATATTTTGAAAATAAGGCACTTTTATCATTGCAAAATCTTTTGGATCATACATCATTCCGGATTCTTGAATTGCAACACGAGGTCTTAGAAACACTTCCCAACGTGGTACATTGCAAGTTGCAGCCAGAGTTTATACAAACACAGTTTCCAGATCCACGACAGTCCTTCAATTGACAGTTCACTGTTTGTTACTACAATTGTCCCATTGAAATTGGCAAATGCAATGCAACAAATAATTTAGCTCAATAAGACATTGAAGATTGAATTCATTAAGGAAATGGTAAAGTCTTAAACATATTGACAGGCACCAATTCTTGTCAGTCTTGCCCAATCTGTGGAGCAAAGCCAAAACAATTGCTCAACATTAAAGACATAAACCCGAAGGCTTTTATGGCTAAGGCACACGCTCTTCAATATGGAATCAGAATTGAGCTTAAGAAGTGGCATGTCAAGGACAGCGATAAGCATAACTAAAAGAACGAAAAAAGCTTATACAATTAAAAATTATGAAAGAAATGGGACTGGTGGACAAGCCTCTTTTAAATGGCAGTGAAAACACCAATGACAATAACTGCGAATACGAAATAAACTCGGAAAAGTTTAAAGACTTCTGCGCTAAAGTTTTTGTGGCATATCAGAAAAAGTTTTAGTACATGGTTACCAAATAATAGACGCTTGTTTAGTTCCTGTAGGATACCTTGGGGAACATGCATCATAGTCCCGAAATAAATTATCTTGGATCTTTGTTTTTTTTTCATTAAATATAAAGAAAATAAGAAATAACAAGAAAGGAAAGCTAACTTCGGGCGGAGCCGAAGTTGATATACTCTTGCAGAATATTCTGTAAATAATATTCTCCAAAATTATTCATATAATGCATTCTAAATACTCATAAAAAAAAACGATTTTCAATCGTTCAGTTATATGGCAGCTATAGGATATAGTCGGCCGATCCCTATAAAATTTGGTAGGTCGAATTGATTGGCCAAATAAAAAAGCCATAGAAAATACCAAATTCCTAACTTTACAAACACCAGAGTTATGGCATTTCCTATCGTTCAGTTATATGGCAGCTATAGGATATAGTCGACCGATCCCGGCCGTTCCGACTTATATACTGCGTGCAAAGGAAAGAAGGGTGTGTGCAAAGTTTCAATTCGATATCTTTAAAACTGAGAGACTAGTTCGCGTAGAAACAGACAGACGGACAGACGGACAAACGGACAGACGGACATGCTTATATCAACTCAGGAGGTGATCCTGATCAAGAATATATATACTTTATAGGGTCGGAGATGTCTCCTTCACTGCGTTGCACACTTTTGACCAAAATTATAATACCCTCTGCAAGGGTATAAAAATGTTTAATGGAGCTTTTTTGCATGTCGGCCAAATCGGTTATATGGCAGCTATATGAAATAGTGCACCAAATCATTTGAAACTTGGTAGGTCATCTTGGGAGCTTAAAAAATGTATTCCAACCAAATTTCAATTCAATAGGTTTGAAATTAGAGCTTATGCCAAAAAAAAAGCGAAAAAAAAACATAGTGCGCTGTGGCCCAGGAACAGAGGGTCGTCTGGCTAAGGAATGTCGCAAGCCAGTACGGGCTAATGGAGCTTGCTATGCCTGTGAAGAAGTTGGACACATGGCTAGAGAGTGTTCATGGTACAAGAAGAAAGCAAATAACATTGAATATGTAAGAAATTTAAAAGTTCAATTTAAAAATACGATACATAATTCTAATAAATTGTATTCCATAGATTCGGGAAGTTCCTAAAGAAATCCGTAGTTCCCAGTAACGTTATCATTAATAAGGACAAGTTTTTTTTTTATTTAACTTTGCTTTTATTTATTGAATCTTCTCTTAATTTTGAGACTAACAATAAGTTTACGAATCTTAACATTAACATTTAACTCACAGTATAATAAGACTGCATTCTGGTTGCGCGTCCCTCAAGTCGGTCGCTGGGTGGGTAAGTCATTGCGACGAAGGCGTGTTTGGTTGATCAACCTTGTAAGACCTCTCGCCAGGTGGTTAGGGTGCAACGATAGCTTGGTAAAGTACTTTTCCTTCTGTTCTGCGATCACTTCTTTGACTGATAGAATGTTTAAGTCGCGATGCATGTTTTCGTCGCGAACGTACCACAGTGCCCCGGTGATTGTTCTCAAGATCTTCGACTCAGCTCGCTGGACTATGTCAATATTGCTATTGCTGGCATTCCCCCATAGCTGAGAGCCGTACATCCATATAGGTTTTAGTACCGAGTTATACGGCAGAACTTTATATTCAAGGCTAAGGGGAGACCGAGCGTTGATAAGCCAATGAAGGCTACTGGCTTTTAGCTTTAGGTGTGTTCTTTTGGCTTCAATGTGCCGGCGCCATGTGAGTCTTCTGTCGAGGTGTTCTCCTAGGTATGTCACTTCGTTTGCTGCGGGAGTAAAGAACGCTTTAACATGAGCGGTGGGCAGTTTTGCCTGTTTAGGGTGAACGTAACGTGCTAGCAGTTTTGTTCGTTCACTTTAATTCGCAAATCTGATAGCCACTTTTCAACATCGACCAGATGAAGAGCTAGCTGCGCAGTTGCTTACATCGGGCATTTTGAGCGGCTGAGAATGGCAGTATTATCAGCAAACGTAGATGTTGTTAGTCGTGTGCTTGTTGGTTTTGTCTGCTGTATAGATTACATATAATGTTGGCCCAAGCACGCTTCCTTGAGGAACTCCAATAGTGAAATCGTCAGTTATAGCAGTGTTGCATCGAACAGCAAATTTTCTGTCGTAGAGGTAAGACTCTAATTATGGGTGTTGTAGGGGAGCATTGTTTTGATCTTGTACATTAGACCTTCTAGTCAAACTCTATCAATTACTTTAGAGACATCTAAAAATATGGCAGTACATTACTCTCGTTTTTCGAACGCGTTCCGAATTTCTGATGTTATCCGGTTGACCTGCTCAATTGTTCCGTGCTTTTCACGAAACCCAAATTGATGTGACGGAATTCCTTCCTGGATTCTTAGGTATGTCTTTATCCGAGTCAATACGCATTTTTCAAAGAGATAAGCATGAGAGTGTGGTGTGGTCTTTTCCCGGCTTTGCTATCATTATTATAATCGACTTTTTCCATCTCACTGGAAAGTGGCCAAGTTTTGCGATGGCATTAAAAGGCTGGGTGATAGTGCAAATGGCGCAATATGGGAGCCCAATAATCATTTTGGGAGTTATGAGGTCGCAGCCAGGGGATTTTTTCGGATTCAGCTGATTTTTGATGATGTTAACGATTTCGTTTGGGCGAAACTCAATTGGCTCATGTTGAAGGCAAGGTGAACGCACTATTGGCAGGATTTGGTTGGAAGACATTTTTAAGGTGGTTGGCAAACGTGCTGGCTCTGTCTGCATCGCTGCGTGCCCAGCCGCCTGTGGGATTTCTAATAGGCATCACGGTTACTTTCGGTGAGCTTAGAGTAGGATGAGCTCCCTATAGTGAGTGTTTTGTACAAGATGTTGACATTTGCTCTATGTAGCGTCGGTGGACATGTGCTTCTTCTTGCTGTAAAGCTTTTGTGAGTTGACGTGGGGCATATTTTAAGCTTTGCCTAGCAGATGGCGATCTGTGGAGTTGCCACTCTCGACGTAAGCGTCACTTTTCGAGGACGAGCTCTTCTATTTGTAGATTTGTCTTCTTTTGGTTGCTTTGCGTACTTGTAGTTTGGGGTGTTAAAACTCGAGCTGCAGAGACGAGTACAGACTCCAGTGTATTAACAAATCTGTCTACGTTGGCTTCATCGTTGAGATGAGGACTTAACTCAATGTGTGAGCTAATGTATTTCTTGTACTTAACCCAATTGGTTTTCTGTGATGTCAATTTAAACGATTGCTCCAATGCGCCTGGATGTCGGAGTAGAATAAACAGGACAGGCGAGTGATCAGATGAAAGATCCGAGACGCATTCGGCGCTTATCAGATTTTTAGGAATGTTTTTGGTAATTGCAAAGTCTATTAAATCGGGTAGTTTCCTTGGGTCTGCCGGCCAGTATGTTGGCCTGCCAGGAGAAACATAGTCCAGCTTGTTCTTGGCTTTTATAACTGCATTATAGAGCTGTTTTCCTTTTGGAGTCACGAGACGTGATCCCCAGTGTGTGTGCTTGGCGTTGTAGTCCCCTGCTGCTATGAAGTGGTCTCCTAGTGAGTTGAAAAACTGCATAAACTCATCTTCGGCTATAGTGAAGCGAGGAGGGCAGTATACGGCGGCTAGTGTAAGATGGTTGCCAGTATTTGTTTGTATATTTATAGATGTGCCCTGTAGATAATTTTTAGCAAATTTGTTATGATAGTGGTGCTTAATACGGCTTCTGATTAGAATTCCAGTCCCACCATGTGCTTTACTATCTGGATAATTTGTTTCGTAGAATGAATAACCTCGTAATTGAAAATTGTATTTGTTTGTAAGGTGTGTTTCTGAAAGCAGCATTACGTCGATATGGTTGTCGAGTAGGAATTGAGCTAACTCATGTTTATGCTGTGAGACGCCGTTAGCGTTTCACGTAGATATCCTTAAGGAAGTCATTATTTGGATTGTTGTGAAACCAGCATTTGAATCAATAGATTTTGGTTTCGCATTAAATCTTGCATAGTTGTGCGCATAAACGACATAAACTCCGTAAGGCTTTGCTGCAGGCTGTATATCATATCTTTTTGACTGCTCCGGGAATTGTTGCTGCTGAGCCGTGTTCGGTTCTTGGTATGCTGGTTGCAGAAATGAGCTTTTTGAGACAGGGTTAGCCAGTCCTGATTTTAAAGCTCTTGCGTAAGTCACATTTTTATCAGAGTTTAAGGGTCCTAGTGAGGATCTGGCTGCAGTCGAGAAGAAACTTCAGGGTTTGATCTGGAAGCTGTCATCTGTTTATTTTGGGTGCGGGCGGCAGTTCCTCTCTGGTGGATACGACTTTTCAGCTCCTTATAAATAGGGCAGCCTCTGTAGTTAGCAGTGAGATTGCCACCGCAGTTGCCGCTCTTTTTCGAGTTGCAGTCATTTTTGCTCGCTGGGCAGTGTGCGGAGTCATGAAGATCTCCACAAACTACACACACCGGGCGCAGTTTACGGTATGACCTTGTATGGCCATATTCTTGGCAGTTCGCACATTGTACATGGCCATTGCGTTTGTGCGGTTCCTCAGCTGTAATTCTGCGGTGCAGCAGGAACTGGAGATTGTAAATGGGGTGCACTTCGTATTTCTTTAGGGGCTTATTTTCTGGTTCGAGCTCAACCTTAAAAAGTGGGTGCGGCTTTCTATCCCTGTTAAGGATGTTGAAGACTCTCTTAGCGTTAAATCCCTTCTCTTGAAGCGCCTTTGTTATCTCAGCAGGCGTTGCGTCGGACTCTATGCCCTTAAGTACGACTTGCAGGCCCTTGCTACTTTTTAGCTGATACGTATAAAAGTTCTTTTTATTCTCGGAAAGATATTTCGATAATACTCTGTAATTATCTTCAGACTTCATTTGAACCTTTGTTTCCTGGATGTTGCCCTTTACTAGAGGTATTTTGTGGAAGTTATCCTTTCCAATAAGCGCGATAATTTTGTTGACAAGAACATTGGAACTTTTTTCTCGAATATAAATAGGCGGAGGTTTTGGCTTCCTTTTCTCGACTTCAGTGGATTCGGTCGCCTCAACGTCATAGGCGTCTTCCAAGATTTTAAAGGGTTTGAGTTCATGGGCGTTTCTATTCCAGCTATGCTAGCATTGTTAAGGGTTATTTTGCGTTGAGAATTTAGATGGTTCAGCTTCCTTTTGATTTGGATGTAGCGATCCATACCATTCTGCACGGCCGGCTTAGCACATTCATTGGTTCTGTTCTGTTTTTCGGCCAGCGCAGCGGCAGACGTATTAATATTTGCGCTGCTAGCTGATGATGTCACTAAATGCGCAGTCGATACGGTTGCAGTTGTTGATGCAGTTACAGTTGACGTTGTTAAAGAAATTGCGGTGCTAGTTACTGCTGATGAGCTTAGGTTATTGCATACCTGCATTGTAGCACTTTTAGCGCTCTTTGGCCGCAGAGACGTCGATGGTAGCGAGGGGGAGCAAGAACGTGCTCTCTCGCTCGCTACGTTTAAGAACTCGGTCAAGTTGGGGGTAATTGCCCGCGCTTGATCAGAGCTTGCATTATTTTCGGTTGCTTTAAAAGAGAAGTACGCGTTATTTCTTTGTACTGAGAGCGGTCTCTCGTCTTGCTCACGTTGACGTTGTGTGCGAACGTCGTTCAGACTCATTGTATTCGTGGTAAAGTTAATTAGAGTTTTAAGTGTTAAGTTTTATATTAATTAAATGACCAATCAATATAAACATTCGCGATTTCATCGCAGAAAGCGTCTTTTCGCGTTATAGTAGATTTATTAAAACGGTCTCATCACTTTTGTGATTTTATTGAATACTTTTTCCCGGAGCACAATAAATACACGTCTGCATGCGACGACGGTTGTGAACGAAATATAATTGGAATAACAGTTTGCTTAATTATAAGTTCAAATAAAAACGTAGTAATTGAATTATTGATTGTAACTGATGAATCTGTAAGGTACTCAATGGTAGTAGGAGTAATTTTAATTTTTTTTTTAGTTAATGATGTTAACCATTTATCTGTTAAGCCAGTGGGTATACATTTAGTGGAAAAATGCGAAAGTTATTTATTAAATAAAGTAGAAGTCAATGTAGAGAAACAGGTAGATGTATAGACAAAAGTAGAGAGCGATCTTGGAAACAATATCAAAGTAGAAGTCAATGTAGAGAAGCAGATAGAAGTAGAGAAAAGAGTAGAGAAGTCGAGCAAGCCGAGGCAGCAAAATGTTTAGAAGTTGTAGCGGATACTAATGTTGAGGTCTATGAAGCTCTAGAGGACGATGTTGATACCAGATTAGACAAAATCGTTGCGAATGAAGAAAGTCACAAAGTGGATTCATTTGATATTTACGATGGTAAAGCGACGTATATGATAAGAAAAGAGGTGAGTCAAGAAAATATAAGTAAGCTGAAGTGTTTGTTCAAGACATTTTAAAATTTATAATGAAGATCACAATTGAAAGTGATAAACCGTTTTGGTGTCCCCCTCGAAGGTTGTCTTATGCAGAAAAGTTCGAAGTTCAAAAAATATTAGACGAGAATTTAGCCAATGGGTATATACGCCCAAGTGAATCCGAATATGTGTCGCCAATTGTTCTTGTAAAGACAGGAGAATTTAGAATGTGTGTTATCGTCGTCTTAATACGGTCACTCTTAAAGATAATTACCCGATTCCGTTAAATGACGACTTGTTGGAAAGATTAGCGAATAAAAAATTCCTTTCGAATTCTATTAAATATACATCTTTTACCACGCCTCTAGGACAGTTTGAATTTCTAAGAAAGCCGTTTGGCTTGACGAATGCACCACCAACATTCCAAAGATTTATTAACAAGATATTTGCTGGTATGGTACGACCAGGAAAAGTTATGATTTATCTTGACGACATTATGATAGCGGCGGAGAGTTTGTATGAGCATTTCGAAGTTTTAAAGGAAGTTTTGTAACGTATAGTTGAAAATAAATGAGACTTGATAAATGTGAATTCTTGCAATCATCCATTGATTACTTGGGATATACAGTCAATGGAGATGGCCTTCCAGTGCCTTTAAAAGTCAGTGAGGTCTCAAGCTTTATAGGATTGTGCTCTTATCTTAGAAGATTTATTAAAGATTTTTCTATTATGGCAAAGCCACTTTACGATTTAACCAGAAAAGACAAGAAGTTTGTTTTTAGCAAAGAAGAACTAAATGCAATCACTATACTTAAGGAAAAGTTAATAGAAGCTCCAATTTTAGCAATATATGATCCAAGAGATGAGACGGAGTTGCACTGTGATGCAAGTTCATTGGGTTATGGCGCAATATTATTACAAATATAGAGATAACAAATTTCACCCTGTCTTTTATTTTTCGAAACGTACAACCGATGTGGTGTCAAGATACCACAGTTTCGAATTGGAAACTTTAGCAATAATAAACGCATTAAAAAGATTTCGAGTTTATGTGCAAGGAATTAGATTCAAAATCGTAACTGATTGCAATTCGTAAACTTTAACTTTAAATAAAAAAGAAATAAGCCCCCGTATAGCAAGATGGGCTTTAGAGCTTCAAAACTATGACTGCGAGCTTGAACACAGGTCGGGAAAAAGAATGCAACAGATGGACGCACTTAGTAGAAGTAATACCATTTTCGTAGTTGAAACAAATACTTTCGAAGAAAATCTAATTATATGTCAGGGAAGAGATGAAAATATAAATAGAGTTAAAGAAATGTTATTAAATCAAGAGGATGAGCACTAAGAATTACGAAATGGTGTCGTGTACAAGAAAAGTAACGATAGGCTACTGTTTTGTGTTCCACAATCAATGGATGAAAATGTTCTGTACAAATACCATGATGAAATGGGGCATGTAGGAATTGACAATGTAGCGGACCTTATCAGTAAGAGTAATTGGTTTCCATGTGTAAGAAAGAAAGTTGAGATTCACATAAAGAACTGCTTAAAGTATATAGCATTTTCTAATAAAACAGGTAAAACCGAGGGTTTTTAACATCCCATTCCGAAAGGAACAAGTCCGTTTGAAGTCATTCATATTGACCACTATGGTTCGATAAATAGCAAGGAAACAAATAAGAAGTACATACTAGTAATAATTGACGCATGTACAAAATTCACCAGATTATATCCAAGCAAAACAATTAGTTTCAAGGAAGCAAACGCAGCGTTACAAAACTATTTCAGATTGTACAGTAGACCTAAAAACATAATATCTGATCGAGGCAGTTGTTTCACCTCCAAGTAATTTGAGGAATTTGTTGTACAAAACAATGTAAGGCATGTTAAAGTAGGAACAGCTTCGCCACAAGCTAACGGACAATTAAAAAGAGTCAATAGAGATTTAGGCCCAATGATAGC
Organism: Drosophila fuyamai; assembly: GCA_018153365.1. NCBI lineage: Eukaryota > Metazoa > Arthropoda > Insecta > Diptera > Drosophilidae > Drosophila > Drosophila fuyamai. The sequence continues at coordinate 252,496 of JAECXW010000002.1, forward strand.
AAAGTTAACAGATGTAGAGAATAATCAAGCATGGCACAAAGTTTTAGACAAAGTAGAGTTTACAATGAATAATACAAAAAACGGAAGTTTAAATCAATACCCAAGTGTAATGTTGTTTGGGGTTAGGCAGAAGGGTTGTTAAATTGATAGTTTGTATACGACTACAAGCTGATACATGCCAGAAAAAAGCGCAAGGATATAACAAAAACTATGTTGATTAAAAACGACAAAAGCAGCAAATATTTTTTGAAGGAGATTATGTTGTAAGAAATTTCAACTCGCAGCAGGGTGTGGCCAGTAAGTTAGTTCCCAAATTTAAAGGGCCCAATGTTGTGTCCAAGGTGTTAGATAATGATAGATAATTTATTGAAGATGTAGAGAACTTTCAGCAGTCCCAAGTACCATATTCTGGTATATGGGCGGTGCATAATATGAAACCCTGGCTTAATGGAAAAGAAAAATTGATGTTAATGAAAGTTCAGATATAAAAGATAAGGAAATGGATCCTGCGGAGGATATTGGAAATACAAATAATATTATTGTAAATAGAAACAAAACTAGCAATACTGAAAATATTAGTAAAAACATAGATATAAACGACAATTGTAAAATAAATAAATATGGCCAAAGTAGCATTGTTACTAGAAGTAAGTCAACGAGTATCGGGAGATTCTCATAGTCAGGACGGCCGAATTGTAGTAATAAGAACAATGTAAGCAATCCTTCCTAGTCAACTTGGCCAAAGTAGTTTTAAGTTAGTAATATTATATTTTGTGTGTAACCCAGGATTTATATATTGTGTTTGCGATCCCTGGTTAAAAGTATCGATATGTTTATTGGTTTCTTCACGAAGAAATACAACGAAGGAGAACGAGAACATTCAAGAAAGCGTGGCCGTTGTGATCGGAAGTAAAAGACAATAAAGATCAAGAACACTATAATATTTATTTATTTATTTTTAATATTTTTTTCTGTATTGAAAAAAGAAAAGAAAACAAAAATTGCACCTTAAAATTTTTTTAAATTTAATTTCTAAAAATGTCTGTAAATTACATACAAAATTCTTTTATCAAAAAAAAAATTTTTTAATGTACTATATTTTGTACACATTTCTTGTATAATAATATATTTAACTGTTTTTTTTGGGATGTAAGAATTTCGTATGTAATTTACAGACTTTTGGTAATGCATTATTATTTGTCACTTATATTAGTTAAAATATTGGTTGATTTAATTTTAAAATATTTTTGATTTATTTATTGTTAAAATATTAGTTTATTTATTGTTAAGATATTAGTTAATTTATTAATACCAAATCCAAATACGGCAGCAGAAAAATAACCTTTTAAATATTTAGTTTAGTTTTTTACATTTACAGGCAAACAAAAATAATTTTAAATTCGATGCTATTTTTTCTACCGCCGCTGTATTTTCATGGGATTTTTTTATTTATGTTAAACATATAAACTTGCATTTCTCGAACCACATCACTTTCTATCATTCTAAAAAAGTTGTGTATTTATTGTAGTTCACCTTCATTTAAGATATGCGTTAAAATATTATTTTAAATTACAAGGGGCGAAAATTGCAAGTTTAATTTTTTTAAATTTATAAATTAATAAGAAAATTATTAATACTTATTAACAATCATTAAGGACTTTAAACTTCACTTAATTAAATAAGAAAAACTCACCTAAATTGTTGATTGAAGCTTTAAGTTTTTCACTTTTCACAATTTTAACCGCAAATTATTCACAAGTAAAGAAATTCGCTGCAGCGCGCTGTCGAAATATACTCATTATTTTAAAATTCTAACATTATTAAAAATACTTATTTTGTATTGCCTTTATATGATAATTATTCGAAAGTAGAATATTTTTTTGTAATGACCATATATATCTAAGTATATAAAAATACATTATTTATTTCACACATGACTTCACTTTGGAATAATTGTCATTAGGGTATTCAGCGTGCGACGTGTGAACGATTTGAATATTTTTATACCCGTTACTCGTAGAGTAAAAGGGTATATTGTATTCGTGCAAAAGTATGTAACAGGTAGAAGGAAGCGTTTCCGACCCTATAAAGTATATATATTCTTGATCAGGGTCACTAGCCGAGTCGATATAGCCATGTCCGTCTGTCCGTCTGTCTGTCCGTATGAACGCTGAGATCTCGGAAACTATAAAAGCTAGAAGATTGGCATTTTGCATGCAGATTCTAGGAGTTCCTACGCAGCGCAAGTTTGTTTCAAAAAGGTGCCACGCCCCCTTTAACGCCCACAATCGCTTATATACGATTTTAAAAATTTAAATAATTCGGAAAAGTAAAAATGCAGTTTTATTGTGTTTATCAATACCTATCGAAATGTAGAAGAAATTTTTCAAATCGGACCATTCGTTAAAAAGTTATGCGTGATCAAAGTTTCTATCTCTATCTCCATCTCCCTCGCACTCCCTATACCTGAGTAACGGGTATCTGATAGTCGGGGCACCCGACTATAGCGTTCTCTCTTGTTATATTTATTGTCTTTTAAATATATAGATTTAAAAATATATATTCTTTTTATATAATATTATACTTATTATAATAACATTATATAAAATTGTTATCATAATATAAATTAAATTTATTTAAGTGTTTGTATATTAACTATTTTAGATATTTAGAAAAAAGAGAAACCCAAAGGGGAGACAAAAAAGATTTGCGCTCTTTTCTTTCCAAATCGAATTTAAAAGGCACAAAATCATTAAAGCTAATTTTATTTTATATACGAAATACTAAAAATGGATAACTTACCTAAAATAAATAAAATAAAATAATATATATTTATATATGTATTTGTATATTAACTATTTTATTTATTAAATATACTAAATAATTAAAATAGTTAATTTGTTAAATATTCTATCAAATTAATTAAATAATTTAAGTAGTCTATATATTAAAAATACTATTTAGTAATTAAAATAGTTAATATATTAATTATACTACCTAATTAATATGGTTAATATACAAATACATTCTTAAATATTATATATACATTTTATAAAAATTACCCATTTCGCTTTCGACAACTTGGAGAAAATGTATAAATATAAATAGGATATCCTGTAGCTTAGTTTTATAATTAAGCATACAATTCGTGTTTTCATAAAAAGTATAACTTTTTATAAAATTATAATATAAGCTTTAAATATTTATTAGGTATAAAAAAAAGATCAATAAATAAAAATTAATATCTGCATATTAAATTAAATGTTTCGTTTTATATATTGAAATTAAATATAAAAACATAGCTTATAACACAAAACATATAAAACTGCTTGATTAAATAAGAAAATATTTAAATGCAGGTTGATAATATTAGATATGATGTTATTCGTATTCACTTTAAATATTATAAGTCATTAAAACAAAGTTTAATATATTTGAATACAATTTAAATTTAATATTTCCATTTTAAAGTTAATAAAAAACAGCAATGGAAAAAAATAATGCGAAATATATTTGAGTATTTTTTAAATATATTCAATTTAAATATAGTTCGCTTTGTTTTTGTTTAACAATCATAGTATACTCTAATCTATTAAACTTTATTGAAATATTTTTAAATTTAATCAATCAGTTTTATATGTTTTGTATTAAAAGTTTTGTTTTTAGCTTTAATTCAAATATGTAAAACGAAACTATGAGTTAAATATGCCGATATTCGTTTTTAAGGTACATATATAAAAAAGTTGTACATCAAGCTTTATTGCCAAATGTATATAAGTTAACTAAGTTAACCGGGCGACGGCAATGACCGATCGTCCGAAAGCTCGCTCCGGCCAAATTTCTGACATAGCGTCTGGTCCCTTTTTATGTTAGCTTTAAGTTCAGTTCATTTCTATATCTCAATAAAGACAGAGCCATCGCTCTTTGATTTGAATTCCGGCTCAGCCGTTACACATTTGTTATTATTGGTTGTTGTGCCTTACGATAACGGAGGTAGTTCCTCCCTACATAAATCTTAACAAAGAATCCGACCGCTAGGCAAACTTGCCCGGCACAACCCCTCCCGCTGCCGACACATTGACTGCTGCGGGGGACTGATTAACTCCCTACATAACTCCCAACAAAGAAGGAAGATCTCTAGGCTGACTTGCCCGGCACACCCCCTCCCGCTGCCGACACATTGACTGCTGTACGGGAGATTCACTAATTGGCGCCCACGTTAAATTACCCATCTAAGTCGGGGAAATCATGTAAGTGAGCACTTCTGTTCCAAAAATGTTCCGGCATCTGCATTGGTAAAATATTTAAATACGCTATATTTTCTGCAGCTCTATATTAGAGTTTCGTGTTAATATTTTTATAAATAAACATACTCACTAATTGTTTGACAATTTTATTGGTATAATCACAAGTGATATTATTTATGTTTATCATTGTTTGCATTTTTTAAATTCTTTCAATATGGTGCCGAATATTATCGCCATTATAGCTACCAGACTACATATTTTATACCCAGCCTAGACGCGAAGGCGCCGCCGGGAAATAATTTATTAATTGTGCATTTATTGATATATTTTTATTGGCGACGGATACTGTCTCATTTAAATTTGTGCATTTAATTTACCCCTTATATGTAGTCGTTTTTTTTTTGCTTACACCTAAATTCTTTGTGTTAGCTTCGCAACAATCTTGGGTTTGTTTTTTTTTCATCGCTTACCCACTCCACTATGACACTCGAACTCGACTCCGCGACGTTTGTATTCCGATTTTATTCGCTTCTTTGTCTTTCAGAACGGCAGCTTAGCCACCACGGATCTTTACTGTGTCAATTTTTGTTGTTTATATTTTTGTTTGCCAAAGCGGAGACCCGGTCCCCGCGATCCCCTTCCCCTTGTCTTTGCTTGGCAAGGCAACAGCTCAGTTTTTCAACGAGCTCTCGTCCATCGTTACCAAGCGGCATCTCAGCCCCCGCGGCCCCCTCGCCATATCCATGGGCAAGACCGCTTGAGCATGCATTAAATTGCTAGGCCGATTTAGCTTGCACAGCTCCATATGAGCAACCCATTCCAGCAATATAGGAACAACAGGCAGGTCTCCAGCGACTCTGAATCCGAGGCCGAAGGGCTGGCAAGAACTTCTACACCGAAGAGTGTAAACGTCGGCACTCCCTCAGCCAGAAACATGGCATTTAACCTAGAACAAATAAAGGCGGTAGTAGAGGCTGCCGTCAACCATGCCCTACAGGAAGCGGCCATTGACAGCCAGCGCAGGGAGCATGAGTTGCGCCAGACTTTTCAACAATTGGCCAACCAAGTGGCGGCGATACAAGTCGCACCCGCTCTAACAGTAGCCCCTCAAATTAAAGTTTATACACCTATAGACATTGATAACACCGTCATTTGTAATGAGCCACTAGACGCCGTCAAATACCTGCCCGAATTTTCGGGTGCCCAGGAAACATACGTCTCCTGGCGGCAGGCGGCAGTAGGCGCATACTATATTTTTAAGGATTTCGTAGGAAGTTCACGCTATTATCAGGCGGTCATTATAATTAGGAGCAAAAAAAGGGGCCCGGCCGATTCAGTGGTTATAAATCGAATCGATTTTACTTGTAGCGACAACCGGACAATGCATGTCATAGAGCAGGAGATGGGTACCCTCAGACAGGAGAGTCTCTCGCTCCTACAGTATTATGACGAGGTTGAAAGGAAGCTCACCCTCCTCCACAAGGTTTATGCGAAAAATTCCGGGATGATGCCCTTCGCGTATTTATCTCTGGATTAATACGCAGTCTCACTGATGTCCTCTTTGCGGCAAAGCCCAAGGACATGCCATCAGCACTTGCCTTCGCTCAAGAGGTGGAGTCGAACCATGATAGGTACACCTTTGCATCATCATTTGCAAAAAGCCAGGAGGATAAGGAGAAAAAACAATTTCCTAAGGCACAAGAGCGTCATCAGGCCACCCCTCAGGCTAATTCCCAATATAGTGGCGGTAAAAATCCCCACTTTTCCAAACATCACAAAGTTCAAGTACACTCTGCTCCGCACAGTGACAGGCTTCATAGAAATACTCCCGAACCCATGGATGTTGACCCATCACTGTCCAAGATGCTGAAACCATCACAGGCCCCGGCATACCAGATTAGGAAGTCCGATAGAACGCACCCACAAAAAAGGCAAAGGGTAAATCACATTGCGCAGAGCGAGGGCGAAACCGAGGGCAAATACACCGCCGCAGCCTCAGGCGCAGTCCAGGAAATCAATGACGACGCCATTCATGAATATGATTCACATGTTATTAATTTTTTAGGGGAAAATCCCTGCTACCCGTCATCAGACGAAGAGTAGCAGGAGTAGATATAAAGCTTTTGGTAGATACGGGCGCATCAATAAATTTCATCCGTCCATACGAAGGATTGAAAGGCATCCGCCCGGTAGAATCGCCATTTACGATACATTCTATCCATGGCGTCACCACCATCACTAGGAAGTGCTTCGTCTCTTTTTTCAACTTGAAGGCCACGTTCTTCTTATTACCAGATTTGTTCTCCATCGATGCCATAATTGGCCTTAAAACAGAATTCCAATCGTGCCCCGACGTCAATTTTACCAACATTGATTGCTCGGACGCCCAACCTCTAGCTAGAGAGGCCTTTATAAAAATACTCAGCGAACGAAAAAAAGCCTTTGCAAACGCCAACGAGGCCCTACCTTACAACACGTAGGTGGTAGCTACCATCAGGACGGTTAGTGAGGAGCCCATTTATGCCAAGCTTTACCCATACCCAATGGGGGCAGCTGATTTCGTCAATAACAAAATCCAAGAGTTGCTAAAAAATGGCATAATACAAAAGTCAAAGTCCCCCTACAACAACCCAATACGAACGAGAGGACGATACCTGATCGCTATCCTATGCCAAATATCTCTATGATACTAGGGAATTCAGGCAAAGCCAACTACTTCACAACACTCGATTTGAAGTCTGGCTACCACCAGATCACTCTGGCAGAGCGTGACCGTGAAAAAGCTTCCTTTTCCGTTAACGGAGGAAAGTACGAGTTTCGCCGGCTACCATTTGTTTTGAAGAATGCTGCCTGCATCTTCCAAAGAACCATCGACGACATACTGCGAGAGCAGACTGGCAAATTTTGCTATGTCTATGTTGATGACGTCATCGTCTTCTCAGAAGACGAAAACGCCCACATACGGCACGTGGATTGGGTTCTTAAAAGCCTGCACGACGCCAACATGAGGGTATCAACGCAGAAATCGCGTTTTTTTAAGAAAAGCGTTAACTTTTTGGGCTTTATTGTCACCAGCAACGGTGCCACAACTGACCCAGAAAAAATTAAGGCCATTCAGGAATTCCCCGAACCCAAAAATATATTCGAGGTGAGATCGTTCCTTGGCCTGGCCAGTTATTACCGATGCTTCATTAAAGATTTTGCATCAGTAGCTAGGCCCATCTCCGATATCCTGAAAGGGGAGCATGGAAGTGTCAGTAGGCACAGATCCAAAAATATTCAGGTGCAATTTAGCGAACAGCAACGGCTTGCTTTCCAAAAGTTGCGTAACATTCTGGCTTCAGAGGATGTCATCCTCAGCTACCCTGATTACAAGAAGGCATTCGATCTAAGGACGGATGCCTCGGCATTTGGCATTGGCGCGGTACTATCCCAAGAGGTAAGACCCATAACAATGATCTCTAGAACCTTAATGGACAGAGAAGTTAACTACGCTACCAATGAAAGGGAGCTGTTATCTATAGTTTGGGCACTGGCCAAATTGCGCCACTATTTATATGCAGTCAAAGATATCAACATCTTTACTGACCATCAACCACTGACCTTCGCGGTATCAGAATCCAATCCGAATGCAAAGATCAAACGGTGGAAAACTCGCATCGACGAGTCCGGCGCTAAAATAATTTACAAGCCCGGCAAAGATAACCTCGTTGCGGATGCCCTCTCAAGACAGCAACTGAACGTTGTGGAAGATGAAGAAGCTTTTTCTAGCGCGGCCACAATTCACAGTGAGCTGTCGCTAACCTATACCATTGAAACCACGGACAAGCCTTTAAATTGCTTCCAGAACCAGAGAACTCTGGAGGGGGCACGCTTTCCGTTAAAACGCAGCTTCGTCCTCTTTGGAAACAAGAGACGGCATGCGATTAACTTCTCCTGCAAAGAGTCATTACTTGATGAGCTCGCAGACATTATCGTTCCTAAAGGCGTAAACGCCATTCATTGTGACTTACACACGCTGGCAATGATACAGGACGAATTGGTTCGGCAATTTCCAGCCACCAAATTTTGGCATTGCAAAAACCGTGTAACGGATATTTTTGCAGTTCCTGAGAGACGGGAAATCCTCACCGTCGAGCACAACAGGGATCACAGATCGGCCCAAGAAAATGTTAAGCAGATACTCTCCGAGTACAACTTTCCAAAGATGGCCAAGCTAGCCACCGAGATTGTAGCAAACTGCAAAACGTGTGCGAAAGCCAAGTACGATAGGCACCCAAAGAAGCATGAGCTAGGCGAGACTCCGATCCCCTCTCATGTGGGAGAATTGCTACATATCGACATCTTTTCCACAGACAAGAAATACTTCCTCACTTGCATCGACAAGTTTTCGAAGTTTGCAGTTGTGCAACATGTCCACTCTAGGACAATCGAAGATCTTAAACCAGCCATACATAAAATCATGAACTTTTTCCCTAGGGCTAGAGTAGTCTATTGCGAAAATGAACCTTCGTTAAACTCGCACACTATCTCAGCCGTGCTTGACAACCATTTTGGCGTTAGCATTGCAAATGCCCCACCACTTCATAGCGTCTCAAACGGGCAAGTAGAGCGCTTTCACAGCACCCTTTTGGAGCTTGCTCCTTGCCTAAAACTCGACAAGGGAATAACCGATACTGTGGAAATTATTTTATTGGCAACCGCCAAATATAATAAGTCAATTCACAATGTCGTTGACAAACGGCCAGTCGACATCGTGCAAAAACACCCAGACGACCCACAGACGGACGTCCAGAATAAGATCATTAGGGCGCAAAACACGCTCAGGGCCAGGGAAAATGCCTCCCGACAATGCAGAGTATTTGATGTCGGCGAAAAAGTCTTGGTTGAGTCAAACCGAAGGCTTGGCAATAAACTCACACCACTGTGTGAGGAAAAAGCTGTCGAAGCGGACCTGGGGACCACGGTCCTCATTAAGGGGAGGGTAGTCCACAAGGACAATATTAAATAATATTTCATTTTTTATTATTTTTTCTATTTTTACACCTAGCCACTTGGCGTAAGTTTTCTTTTCCATATTTTCTCACCCCTAGCCACTTGGCGTAAGTTTTTTTTTCTATTTTCTCATAATTGTGCTTTATTCTTCATGCTTTGGTGGTGGGTTACCCTGTTTTAAACAAACACTACAATACATCCAATATTACAGGTTCGCAATCGTATCCCTGTTAGTCCAGCTTACCGTAACATCGGGGCACATAACGGACTACTCGCAGGCCAAATATATTCCCATCATTGATGGTAGAATTTTAGTTTGGGAAGAATTCGCGTTCGTTACACACTCGGCGAATCTCTCGGAATATAGGCGCGTGGTGGAAGAAACGGATGACATGACCAGCATGTTTCCCCAGTCACACATGCAGAAACTTTTGAGTGTCGATGTCGCTTATCTGCGTGACCTGCTCGATTCGTTGAGCATCCACCACAGAGTAGCTAGGAGTTTAGATCTCCTAGGAGCGACGTTAAAGGTAGTGGCGGGAATGCCAGATGCAGAGGATTTCGAAAAAATTAAATTTAATGAATTTCAGTTAATAAATGCAAAAAATAGGCAGATAAACATCAATAGTAAAGTACAAGACCAAATTAATAATATTACTACCACCATCAACCCACTTCTGAGGTCGGCCAAGGGAACCCAAGTTGACTCGGGGCATCTTTATGAGATGTTATTATCCCGAAATAGAATGATTAGTATGGAGCTGCAAAATTTATTACTAGCGATAGCTCTAGCTAAGGCCAACATTGTGAGCCCTAGTATACTAGATCATTCAGACCTAGAAGATATATGGATAGAAGAGCCCACAGATACCCCCATCAAAGACTTATTGTCCGTTGCTTCCGTTAAAATATTACAGTCCGCTAACCTTTTGTATTTTGTTATCAAATTTCCAATAATCAAGTCGTCGTGTATTAATATCACTTTTTTTCCCGTGTCCCATCACGACAAGATGCTCAGGCTGGAGGACAGAATAATAGCAGATTGCAATGGAGCAATCCACACGGTCAACAATTGCTCCACAACACCTGGAGCAACATTTTGCCAGCTGGCGTTAAGAAGGTCGTGCGCGCAAGAGCTCCACGCTGGAGGCGTAGCGCACTGTGACATCCAGAACAGCGATCTACATCCAATTACTCACGTAGATGAAGGCATCATAATTGTAAACGATCGTCCGGCACGTGTGAGTGTGGATAATGGCACTTACATCCATATACGAGGCACGCATCTCATTACCTTTACTAAGAGTGCCATGGTTAATGAAACCCGTTATGTCAACCATGACAGGGCCCAGAAAAGGATCCCAGGAGTAGCCAGCTCACCCTCCCTGAATATTACTATGGAGCACAACATCCTCAGTCTTCCATACCTTCACCGCTTAAGTGAGCGTAACCTGGAACACATCAAGAGAGTCGGGGAGAATATGAACGACTATCATTCACATCAGATAGTACTGGTGGCAGGAGCAATATGCTGCGCGTTGATCTGCGTCGGCTTCACCTATCGGCGAGTCATCCAGGACAGGAGAACTACGGTCCAGATAGCAGATATGATCGCCCAAATAGGGTCGGCCGAGGGCGGCCTTAATCCTGAGGGGGAGTAGTTAACTAAGTTAACCGGGCGACGGCAATGACCGATCGTCCGAAAGCTCGCTCCGGCCAAACTGCTGACATAGCGTCTGGCCGGAAGCTCGTGCATAGCCGGAAAGCACTACCCATTGGAGTGGCCGCTATGAGTCCCTTTTTATGTTATCTTTAAGTTCAGTTCATTTCTATATCTCAATAAAGAGCCGTTACACATTTTTTATTATTGGTTGTTGTGCCTTAAGGGCCAACGATAACGGAGGTAGTTCCTCCCTACATAAATCTTAACAAAGAATCCGACCGCTAGGCAGACTTGCCCGGCACGACCCCTCCCGCTGCCGACACATTGACTGTTGCCCGGGACTGATTAACTCCCTACATAACTCCCAACAAAGAAGGAAGATCTCTAGGCTGACTTGCCCGGCACACCCCCTCCCGCTGCCGACACATTGACTGCTGTGCGGGACATTTACTAATTTATACATCAATGCAATTTTAATAAACATCCTTTTCAATCGTAGAAGTTTTTTTGACACACAATTAGTTTCTTAAGACAAGAACTCAGATCAACAAACGAGTACAGTAGCGTAAAAACCTTAATCTTTCCAGTATGACCAAAATTTCGAGAGTTCATCAGATTTAAGTGTGCTATAGTCGTACTGATAATCGGCTAGGTTTGTTGGCAAGCAGTTAAAGACTTTAACTTAAAGTTCAAATATCGTATTTGTGGGAAAGAGCCTTTAAAAGATATTATTAACTACCTTGGCATGACAAGTCTGCCGCTGTACAAAGAAATTAAAAACAATACAATTTAAATTTAACAGTTGATTATTTTAATTTACTGATAATTATTTGCTAATTTAAAGTTCATAGCTGCACTTTTATTGTGTTTGAAACAAGAGACGGCATGCGATTAACTTCTCCTGCAAAGAGTCATTACTTGATGAGCTCGCAGACATTATCGTTCCTAAAGGCGTAAACGCCATTCATTGCGACTTACACACGCTGGCAATGATACAGGACGAATTGGTTCGGCAATTTCCAGCCACCAAATTTTGGCATTGCAAAAACCGTGTAACGGATATTTTTGCAGTTCCTGAGAGACGGGAAATCCTCACCGTCGAGCACAACAGGGATCACAGATCGGCCCAAGAAAATGTTAAGCAGATACTCTCCGAGTACAACTTTCCAAAGATGGCCAAGCTAGCCACCGAGATTGTAGCAAACTGCAAAACGTGTGCGAAAGCCAAGTACGATAGGCACCCAAAGAAGCATGAGCTAGGCGAGACTCCGATCCCCTCTCATGTGGGAGAATTGCTACATATCGACATCTTTTCCACAGACAAGAAATACTTCCTCACTTGCATCGACAAGTTTTCGAAGTTTGCAGTTGTGCAACATGTCTACTCTAGGACAATCGAAGATCTTAAACCAGCCATACATAAAATCATGAACTTTTTCCCTAGGGCTAGAGTAGTCTATTGCGAAAATGAACCTTCGTTAAACTCGCACACTATCTCAGCCATGCTTGACAACCATTTTGGCGTTAGCATTGCAAATGCCCCACCACTTCAAAGCGTCTCAAACGGGCAAGTAGAGCGCTTTCACAGCACCCTTTTGGAGCTTGCTCCTTGCCTAAAACTCGACAAGGGAATAACCGATACTGTGGAAATTATTTTATTGGCAACCGCCAAATATAATAAGTCAATTCACTCTGTCGTTGACAAACGGCCAGTCGACATCGTGCAAAAACACCCAGACGACCCACAGACGGACGTCCAGAATAAGATCATTAGGGCGCAAAACACGCTCAGGGCCAGGGAAAATGCCTCCCGACAATGCAGAGTATTTGATGTCGGCGAAAAAGTCTTGGTTGAGTCAAACCGAAGGCTTGGCAATAAACTCACACCACTGTGTGAGGAAAAAGCTGTCGAAGCGGACCTGGGGACCACGGTCCTCATTAAGGGGAGGGTAGTCCACAAGGACAATATTAAATAATATTTCATTTTTTATTATTTTTTCTATTTTTTACACCTAGCCACTTGGCGTAAGTTTTCTTTTCCATATTTTCTCACCCCTAGCCACTTGGCGTAAGTTTTTTTTTCTATTTTCTCATAATTGTGCTTTATTCTTCATGCTTTGGTGGTGGGCTACCCTGTTTTAAACAAACACTACAATACATCCAATATTACAGGTTCGCAATCGTATCCCTGTTAGTCCAGCTTACCGTAACATCGGGGCACATAACGGGCTACTCGCAGGCCAAATATATTCCCATCATTGATGGTAGAATTTTAGTTTGGGAAGAATTCGCGTTCGTTACACACTCGGCGAATCTCTCGGAATATAGGCGCGTGGTGGAAGAAACGGATGGCATGACCAGCATGTTTCCCCAGTCACACATGCAGAAACTTTTGAGTGTCGATGTCGCTTATCTGCGTGACCTGCTCGATTTGTTGAGCATCCACCACAGAGTAGCTAGGAGTTTAGATCTCCTAGGAGCGACGTTAAAGGTAGTGGCGGGAATGCCAGATGCAGAGGATTTCGAAAAAATTAAATTTAATGAATTTCAGTTAATAAATGCAAAAAATAGGCAGATAAACATCAATAGTAAAGTACAAGACCAAATTAATAATATTACTACCACCATCAACCCACTTCTGAGGTCGGCCAAGGGAACCCAAGTTGACTCGGGGCATCTTTATGAGATGTTATTATCCCGAAATAGAATGATTAGTATGGAGCTGCAAAATTTATTACTAGCGATTGCTCTAGCTAAGGCCAACATTGTGAGCCCTAGTATACTAGATCATTCAGACCTAGAAGATATATGGATAGAAGAGCCCACAGATACCCCCATCAAAGACTTATTGTCCGTTGCTTCCGTTAAAATATTACAGTCCGCTAACCTTTTGTATTTTGTTATCAAATTTCCAATAATCAAGTCGTCATGTATTAATATCACTTTTTTTCCCGTGTCCCATCACGACAAGATGCTCAGGCTGGAGGACAGAATAATAGCAGATTGCAATGGAGTAATCCACACGGTCAACAATTGCTCCACAACACCTGGAGCAACATTTTGCCAGCTGGCGTTAGGAAGGTCGTGCGCGCAAGAGCTCCACGCTGGAGGCGTAGCGCACTGTGACATCCAGAACAGCGATCTACATCCAATTACTCACGTAGATGAAGGCATCATAATTGTAAACGATCGTCCGGCACGTGTGAGTGTGGATAATGGCACTTACATCCATATACGAGGCACGCATCTCATTACCTTTACTAAGAGTGCCATGGTTAATGAAACCCGTTATGTCAACCATGACAGGGCCCAGAAAAGGATCCCAGGAGTAGCCAGCTCACCCTCCCTGAATATTACTATGGAGCACAACATCCTCAGACTTCCATACCTTCACCGCTTAAGTGAGCGTAACCTGGAACACATCAAGAGAGTCGGGGAGAATATGAACGACTATCATTCACATCAGATAGTACTGGTGGCAGGAGCAATATGCTGCGCGTTGATCTGCGTCGGCTTCACCTATCGGCGAGTCATCCAGGACAGGAGAACTACGGTCCAGATAGCAGATATGATCGCCCAAATAGGGTCGGCCGAGGGCGGCCTTAATCCTGAGGGGGGAGTAGTTAACTAAGTTAACCGGGCGACGGCAATGACCGATCGTCCGAAAGCTCGCTCCGGCCAAACTGCTGACATAGCGTCTGGCCGGAAGCTCGTGCATAGCCGGAAAGCACTACCCATTGGAGTGGCCGCTATGAGTCCCTTTTTATGTTATCTTTAAGTTCAGTTCATTTCTATATCTCAATAAAGAGCCGTTACACATTTTTTATTATTGGTTGTTGTGCCTTAAGGGCCAACGATAACGGAGGTAGTTCCTCCCTACATAAATCTTAACAAAGAATCCGACCGCTAGGCAGACTTGCCCGGCACGACCCCTCCCGCTGCCGACACATTGACTGTTGCCCGGGACTGATTAACTCCCTACATAACTCCCAACAAAGAAGGAAGATCTCTAGGCTGACTTGCCCGGCACACCCCCTCCCGCTGCCGACACATTGACTGCTGTGCGGGACATTTACTAATTTATACATAAATGCAATTTTAATAAACATCCTTTTCAATCGTAGAAGTTTTTTTGACACACAATTAGTTTCTTAAGACAAGAACTCAGATCAACAAACGAGTACAGTAGTGTAAAAACCTTAATCTTTCCAGTATGACCAAAATTTCGAGAGTTCATCAGATTTAAGTGTGCTATAGTCGTACTGATAATCGGCTAGGTTTGTTGGCAAGCAGTTAAAGACTTTAACTTAAAGTTCAAATATCGTATTTGGGGGAAAGAGCCTTTAAAAGATATTATTAACTACCTTGGCATGACAAGTCTGCCGCTGTACAAAGAAATTAAAAAACAATGCAATTTAAATTTAACAGTTGATTATTTTAATTTACTGATAATTATTTGCTAATTTAAAGTTCATAGCTGCACTTTTATTGTGTTTTTTTGTACATTTTTGACATATGAAACATTTCGATCTGACAAGAGGCACCCCAGAAGTATTAATGTTATTTTGTCCTCACATGTAAACTTCTGCAATCGACTTTTGCGGGTTTTTTGATTTTTTCCCTCCATTTTTTAATATGTTCAGTGAGAAGCGCACGCCAAAAGATTAAAATTTTTAATCTTTGCGCTAGGGTTCACCCAAAGTTCATTTCCCCAGACTGGCAGCGCTATGAAATTTTCTGGTATTTTTCGTCGATCTAAAGCCTAGTATCCAGATCGACAAACGATTACGCTAGCGTAAAAACTTTAATCTTTGAGAGTTCATCAGATTTAAGCGTGCTGGGTTTTTTGACAAGCAGTTAAAATTCAAATATCGTATTTGCGGGAAAGAGCCTTTAAAAGATATTATCAAATACCTTGGCAAGACAAGTCTGCCGCTATACAAAGAAATTAAAAAACAATACAATTTAAATTTAACAGTTGTTTTTTTTTAATTAACTGATAATTATTTGCTAATTTAAAGTTCATAGCTGCACTTTTATTGTGTTTTTTTCGTACGTTCTGGACCTAAAAAACATTTTGCTCTGACAAGAGGCACCCCAGATAGTATTAATGTTATTTTGTCCTCACATGTAAACACCTGCAATCGACTTTTGTGAGTTTTTCCCTCCATTTTTTTATAATGTTCAGTGAGAAGCGCACGCCAAAAGATTAAATATTTTAATCTTTTCGCTAGGGTTCACCCAAAGTTCATTTCCGCAGACTGGCAACGCTATGGAATTTTCTGGTATTTTTTTCGTCGATCGAAAAGTGAACGCCAGCTGTTTGCCTCTCGCTCTCTCTCATGACTGGCGTACAGTTTTCGTCGATCTGAGTACTAGGCTTTAGTCCCGAAATGATTTGTGGCCGAAAATCGTCTTCTCAAACAAGTACGCCCACATACGCACTTCCTTATTCGTGCAATTCTATTTTTAGATTTTTACGCTCTCAACTTTGTGCGAGCGGAGAGAGCAGAATTTTCGTCGCCACCAAAAAACAAGCAGCTAGAGATTATATTGGTCTTTGGTCCTACTGTTCTTTCCTTTGCCTAATTGTCTTTACATTTTTCGCTTCGCGTAAAAGCAGGGTATATAAAAGCATGTCCGACTTTGCAAAATATTTAATAACTTAAATTCACTTAAAAAAGGAACTGTCATAGTAATTTTATTTTTAAAAAGTATTTCCATAATATAATATAATTAATAAGAATCCACAACTACAATACAGCGGAGACTACAATTGTGGGGGACAAGCCGCCACCTACGCCATAGATGGAGCATCAGCGTGCCACAGACTGGCGACGACCAAAAAAAAAAAAAAAATAGCATGAAAAATATACATATATACATTGAAACATTATAAAATTGAGCGGAACCCTTTCTGGCCAATAGCAGTATTGCCCGTAAAGCTATACGAACAAATAGGCAGAGAATTGTAAAAAACAAAATACACAAAAACAATAAATCTTCATAAATTAAAAATTTAAGAAAAAACAAATATACATATATACAAATTAACATATAAATGAACACAAATAGCATAAGTAAATTCGATGATAGCAACGATATAAAGGGATTGATCGAAACAAAGACGGTGGATTCCACCGCAAATGTTATTAATAAAATTTAATCAACAAATATCGATCCCCATTGAACAAATACATTATTGTTGATAATTGTCAGTATTTTGTGTGGATATATCTATATATATAAAACTGTTCGTTGAAAACTAAAAATCAACGCACAGACTAAACTAATTAAATGACCCTAATAAAATTGTTTACCATTCAATTCTTATAACACTAAATTGATTTGCTAAGATTTTGGCCACAAACATGCCCCCATTTTCTTCCAGTGGCAAAAAACCGCCAATTTCAATAAAAAAATCTGGACGCTAAACGCGTTAATCAATCGATGGGATTTTTGGCCAAAACCTTAACCCCGTAAAAGCGTACAAGCCGCTGGGCTTTGGGAAAAGGGCAGGGGGGCAGTCATCATCTATATATAAAACTGATGCACAATATGGATGCAAATAGAAAAAGTGAACTGTTGATTATAAATGGTGCCTTGGTGCCCCACTCGGTAATTCCTATTACTGGAGATGGAGCATGCCTTTTCAGGGCAATTTCGTATCTTTTACATGAAAACGAAGATTTTTCGGACATTATTCGTCAGGCTGTTGTTGCATATATCGTTCGCCGATGGAATAATTATACCCGTTACTCGTAGAGTAAAAGGGTATATTGTATTCGTGCAAAAGTATGTAAAAGATAGAAGGAAGCGTTTCCGACCCTATAAAGTATATATATTCTTGTTCAGGATCACTAGCCGAGTCGATCTAGCCATGTCCGTCTGTCCGACTGTCTGTCCGACTGTCTGTCCGTCTGTCTGTCTGTCTGTCTGTCTGTCTGTCCGTATGAACGCTGAGATCTCGGAAACTATAAAAGCTAGAAGATTGGCATTTTGCATGTAGATTTTAGGAGTTCCTACGCAGCGCAAGTTTGTTTCAAAATGGTGCCACGCCCCCACTGACACCCACAAGTCACAAGCTGTGGCCACAGTTTTGATGCTATTATGAAATTTTTTTTGATATGTATTCGTTTCGTCAATACCTATC
This sequence comes from Drosophila fuyamai, assembly GCA_018153365.1. Classification (NCBI taxonomy): domain Eukaryota; kingdom Metazoa; phylum Arthropoda; class Insecta; order Diptera; family Drosophilidae; genus Drosophila; species Drosophila fuyamai. The sequence continues at coordinate 270,554 of JAECXW010000002.1, forward strand.
GATTGGCCAAATAAAAGTTTGCCACGCCCACTCTAGCGCCCAAAAACCCATTAAACGCTTAAGCCTGGCTAGCGCCTACATTTCCGCCTTTCATGGCACAATAGCGCCATCTAACGGATGACTTTGGAACAGCTGGCCAAGGTGCTCAACAGAGTCAACGTTAATTCTCGATAAGGATTTCTATTAAAGGAAATTGCGATGGCTTTCATTAGTCAATACCGAACTATATCCCAAGAACTATGCAAATCAAATCAAGTTAGCCAAATTGGAGGTGTTCCCTGGGTACCGATTTTAACATAAAAATCGGGAGCTAATTCGAGCGGCGAAAAACATATAAGAAGGCATATTTATATTAAGTTGTTTAGCTGAGTAACGGGTATCTAATAGTCGAGGCACTCGACTATAGCGTTCTCTCTTGTTTTTGTATATATACTTGCAATTCCATGGGTACCCCTTATGACAATTGTGCTGCATACGAAACTGAAATTCGGCAACCTTATACGTTTCGCTCATTGAAAGCTTCATGTGAATTGTATCCCGTTTTTGTTGAAGTTTTTCAAAATGGTATTTGTATAGCAAAAATTGGAAACGAAGGCAGTACTTTAAAAAAGCTTCGTTTTAGTGGTGATTTTTCTAATGGTCATTTCGATGTTCAGAAAATTCTTCTTATTCATTATCATTCTCTGAATATAATCCACGTACTGAAAAAAACAACCGGAAAAGACGAAAACGATTTTCCAATTTGACCAGAGCGAAGCAGTTAAAGTTGGGAAAAGCAAAATTTAACTTAGTTAACCAAACAAATGCTGTTAAACAAAGTCGGAATAGTAAGAAATCATGTTCGAAATAGGTAACAGAAAACTCTGCATTTAAATACGATTACGAAGTAATTATATGTCAAATCCTGAAATTAAAATCTGTGTTATGAATAACAAATGTAAATATTGTGGTGCATTGAAATGGAAAGATGAGGCCAAAGGCATGTGCTGTAAAGAGAGTAAAGTTCAACTACCTCCGTTTCAGGCTTTACCTGAAACTCTTAAAAGTTTATTAATGGGCGGACCATCCTGACCATACTCATTTCAAGGCCAATCCAAGAAAGTAATTGCCAACATTCAAAATACAAGGCCAAGTTTATCATTTGATAGGTAGCCTGTTACCAACTTCTTAAACAAATGCTCAATTTCTACAGATATATAATATTTTGTTGGTGAGGATGATCGAGAGGTGGATTTAAAGTTTCAGCACAATTCCGGTGTTAAACACGGCTTAATAAAATCACTGCAGTCTATGCTGCATACATGCAATCCATACGTTAAAGATTTTAAAACTGATCTTAATAAAGTTCCGAAAGATTGCAAAGACTTCGAAATGGTCATTAACGCTGATAAAATGCCACCAATGGCTCATAAAGGTCGTTATAATGCACCTGAAACAAATGAAGTAGCATTGGTATTAGTTAACCAACAATTTCAAAATCGAGACATTGTTATTGAGAGTCATAATAACAAACTTAAACGAATCTGTGAACTTCATCGATCTTATGACTGCCTACAATATCCATTACTTTTTTCCTACGGAGAGGACGGTTATTCAGTAAATATACCTCAACGTGACCCTATTAAAAATATTGATCTAAAAAAGACTATCTCTGCCATGAACTTTTACAGCTATAAAATAATGCTTTGAGAAAGTGAAGCCAATCACTTGCATTATTTTAGAGCTCTGTTTAATCAATTTTTGGTTGATATGTATGCAAAAATTGAAACAGAGCGGCTTAATTTTATTCGAGCAAATCAAAAAAAGTTGAGAGCAGAAAGTTATATTCATCTTCAAGACGCTATTGGTAGGGGTCATGCGGATGTGGCTCAACTTGGTCAAATGATTATTTTGCCATCTACTTTTACAGGTTCACCTCGATATATGCATGAAAAGACACAAGATGCCATGACTTATGTTCGGCATTATGGTCGTCCTGATCTTTTTATTACATTTACATGTAACCCAAAATGGGAGGATATAACAAATGAGTTATTTCCAGGCCAAAAGCCTCTAGATCGACATGACATCATATCACGAGTTTTTCATTTGAAGGTTAAGGCTTTAATGGCGTTGTTGATTAAAGGCAGGTTATTTGGGGAAGTGCAGTGCTTCATGTATTCTATTGAATGGCAAAAACGTGGTCTCCCCCACGTACACATACTTATATGGTTAAAGATTAAAATTATGCCTAATAAAATCGATTCTTACATTTGTGCAGAAATTCCTGATTTACAAAAGGATCCTTTGCTGCATGAGATTGTTAAGACTAACATGATACATGGTCCATGTGGTGTATTAAATATTAATTCGCCATGTATGAAAGAAGGGAAATGCACAAAAAAATGTCCTAAAAAGTTTCTTAAGGAAACTATTACAGAAAATGATGGTTATCCCCAATATCGGCGAAGTTTCCCAATGGATGGGGGCTTACTGTTAAAATTAATGGTATAACTGTAGATAATCGTTGGGTTGTGCCATACAATTCCGTGCTTTTGCGGACCTTCGGAGCTCATATAAATGTGGAACATTGCAACTCAGTAAAGTCTATTAAATACATTTGTAAATATGTTAACAAGGGAAGTGACCAAGCAACAGTTGCAGTCGAGAGTCTTAAAGATGAGGTCCATGTGTACCAAAGTGGTCGATATATAAGTAGCTCAGAGGCAGTATGGAGGATTTTATCGTTTCCAATACATTAAAGATATCCCCCTATTTTTCATTTAAGTATTCATTTGGAAAATGGTCGGCGGATATACTTTGACCCAAATAAACCCAATCAATTGGCTAATCAACTAACTAATCCGGCAAAAACTACGCTTACAGCGTTCTTCGATCTTTGCAAAATTGACCACTTTGCAAAAACACTTCTTTATGTTGAGGTGCCATCCTATTACATTTGGGCTAATACAAAATTCCAAAGAAGAAAGAAGGGGTTAGATGTACCAGAGTTTTCTGGTGTTAAAAAGGATAATACTTTGGGGCGTGTGTATACAATACATCCAAAAAATAGTGAATGTTATTATTTAAGACTTTTACTTCACGAACATCATTCTCTTTTTTAAAACCTGTAAATGGTGTTTTGTATAAAACATTCCAATTGGCTTGCAAAGCTTTAGGCTTTCTAGAAGATGATAATCACTGGGACTGCACATTGGAAGGAGCAGCATTATGCCAGTCTCCAAATAAATTGCGTGACCTCTTTGCAATTATGTTAACTCATTGTCAGTTATCTGATGCTATGCTTCTTTGGAATAAGTACAAGCAAAGTCTTTCAGAAGATATATTGTATAGACTAAAATCTAAAATAGATGACGATATAGATTTAGATAACTTATAGAAAAAGTTTTTAATAAATGTTTAATTTGTATTTTAGATCTCATATTGTCAATGGGCGGAGATGTCTTATCAAGTTATGGTTTACCCAAAGCAATTAGAGATAAAGAGTTTTTGGAAAACATTGATTACTTGCGAGAAATAAATTTTGAATGCAATGAAGCTCAAGTAAGAAACGAGGAATAGTTCCTTACTCTTGAACAAAAAAACTGTTATAAAACAATCTTAGACAGCATTGACGCAGGAAACGGAGGAATGTATTTTTTGGATGCTCCTGGTGGTACTGGAAAAAAGTTTCGTTTAAATTTGCTATTGGCAAAAATTAGACAAGATACAAAAACTGCATTAGCTGTTGCATTTTCAGGAATTGCGGCCACCCGATTAACAGGAGGACGGACAGCCTATTCAGCATTTAAGCTTCCTTTTGATTTAATAAATATAAAAACACCTTATTGTAACATTTCCAAATGCGAATAAGGAATATACAGATGTGGAGAGCTATCCACAAAATATACAGACATATCTACATTCAAAATTATCCACCGCAAGCAAAGCTGCAGGCACCTTGCTAGTACTGTATAAAGCATACTTACTGCACAATAAGTGCCTAACAAAGATTGTAATAAGAATATATTGAAAAAAATATTTACTTTGACGGAAATATTTATACACATATATATATAAAAAAATTTGTATTTCTAAAAATAACGATCTAAGACTTAAAGATGAGGTCATGAAAAATTTTATTTTGAATAAAGAAATTAATAAAATAAAAATAATGCCAATCTAAGTATAATAATATAAAAAAAAAACAAAACCTTCAATATAAACGCCAACAAATAAGGCAATAAGGGAAAGCTTTAGAAGGGACCACGAATTTTCTCAGCGAGTGCAAGCCATCCTTCAAAATTCTCCAATGCACTATGGGGAATTTTCCCGATTTTTTGGAATAAATTAATAACTCGCGAACTATGTAACATATTTCAGTGAGGTTTTTTATAGTGTTCTTCATACCTATACACACTTGTTAGAAAAGTGAAAGTGAGCTTCAAAATTAAGCATAATGTAAACAAACCACGTGTGGTTGCAACAGCTGACTTTAACAGTTGGTATTAAAATACTAGACTTTTAAGTTAACATTTGCGGTATGTTACCGAACAGCATTTTGTTTTCTTAAAACATTAAAAAAAAAAAAATTTTTAATCGGCATAATTTAAAAAAATACATTTATTCCAAAAAATCGGTCAAATTCCCCATAGTGCAATGTAATGAAATCGAAAACCAATACATTGAGAGATATAACTTACATTTTCTCCATTGATCCATTGCACTGCAACACAAAAAGGAATTGTTCTGCTCACGTAGGCGATTACTCGTTCATCGTCCTCAATATTCTGAGTGAGGACCGCGCCGAGTCCATTGCCGCTGGCGTCCGTCTGAAGTTGGAACTTATACTCGAAGTTTGGGCAGGCCAATACAGGGGCGGACGTCAGTCGCGCCTTAAACGAATCAAACGCCTGCTGTTGGGGTTCTCCCCAGGTCCACTTTACTCCCTTCCAAAGGCAAAGTCTGGGACAAAACGTCTGTACCAGGATGCGATTCCGAGTTGGCGGCGAAGTTCCTTGACATTAGTCGGGGGATGTAGCCCCTGGATTGCAGCTATTTTATCGGGGTCTGTCCTGATGCCTTCCTCGCTGATCAGGTGACCCAAGTACACCAGTCTTCTTTGGAAGAACTTGCACTTACCCCGATTTAAGCGAAGATTCGCTTCTCGAAGGCGCCGGAAGACTTTCCTCAGATTGCGCGCATGGTCCTCCCACGTTGCCCCGATGACGATGATGTCGTCTAAATAGGCGAAGGCGTGGGACTCCATACCGGGGCCGATGACGCTGTCCAGAGCTCGTTGGAAAGTCGCTGGGGCGGAGTGGAGCCCAAACGGCATGACCTTCCAGTGGAAGAGTCCACGTCCGGGGACGGTGAATGCGGTGCATTCTCTACTGCTTTCCGCCATGGGAATCTGCCAATACCCGTTTTTAAGGTCCAATGTGGAGATGAACCGGGCATTCCGTAGACGTTCCAGGATATGGTTGATGCGTGGGAGCGGGTACGCGTCGGGTATGGAGTGTGCGTTGAGTTGACGATAGTCAACGCACATCCGCATGTCCCCTGTCTTCTTTCGGACCAGCACCAGCGGTGCCCTGAGCGGGCTTCGAGAGGGTTCGATTCGTCCGTCCTGCAGCAGTTCGTCCTCCTTGTCGTTAATGATACGCTGCATGGCCGGGATCTTGGGATAATACCGCTGATTCAGCGGTTTATCTCCCCGAAGGGTGATGGTGTGCTCGGCTATATCCGTTGTTCCTTGCAGCTGGGTCGTGAGGTTCTTCAGACACAAGGAACATCAGACCGCAGATTAGGGTTGCCCGGATGCCACAGAGAAAGTCAATCCCGAGGATCACCTCGTCCAAGATCGTTGGCAGGACCAGGAGGATCATGCGGACATGTTGTTGGTCCAGGCACACTTGTGCGTGCAGGGCCTTGGTGACTTCCTTCGGAGATCCGTCCGCCAGGGATATTTGGGTGCGAACTTCTTTGATGTTTCGACCCGAATCGAGCCGGTTGGCGAGCGCTTCGCTGACAAAGCTTCTGCAGGCCCCCGTGTCGATGGTTGCCGCGAAGAGCTGCCCCTCGATGGTAACCGTGGCGACGATCCGGCCTCCCGTCATGCGGAGCGGTGGATCTAATGGTGGGGAAGCGCTGAGTGGGTCGCCGCCTGCTCCTGTGTGTGCGAGGACCCCTGTTGTTTCCCGACTGGCGGCAGCAGTCAATGGTGCGGGTACCACGTTTCCCGCAGTCCCAGCAGTATAGGACTGGTGCGTTCTGGCATTCCCGAACGAAGTGTCCCACCTCAGCGCAGCGGCTACAGGCTACATGTCGGCTACACGTCGACAGGTGTTTCGGCCTCCTGGAAAATCAGCCGGTTTGAAATCGCTGGATTCGATGTGCCGCTGGTCGTATGGGCTCTCGTCATTGAGGGCCGGGTGGAGGGCTGCTCCTCGTAGTGTAGCTTCCACTTGCGGGTGGAACTAGCGCTGCTTGTCGTACTGGGTCTCGGTCCCGAGCAATTTCGAACGCGGTGGATAGTTGCGTCAACCCTTCCAGCGAGGAGAATTCAGCCTTCGGCGCGCCCGACAGTAATCCGGCGATGGCCCGTGGGATGTCCCTGTTCCGTACACTGTATGACGTAGCGCCTTCCTCGACTCGTTCCATGAAGTGCAGGGGGTCGGCTTGCCCATCGAAAAGGACGCCCCATCCCCGAATGGGCCGCGAATGCGTCTGCGGACATGTGCTGGGATGACGATTGGGCAGCGGGGTGGGAGCCTTGGGCTCCACGTCCTGGGCTCGTGTTACGGTGTTCTGGGCGTGGCACGGAGAGAAGGGTGTACCCGGCGCCGGGCATCGGTGAGGTGGACCGGTTGGTCACTACCTTTGATGTGGGAGCCTCTGGGTAGATGGCCTCCAATGCGGCAAAGCGTTCCCGGAGCGCCGGACTGTGGTTTGACCCTCCAATGAACGATGCAAGCCGGGGTTGCAGTTCGTCCACCTGGCCGTAGGTGTTCAAGCCGAACTCCTTGAGGATGGCTTGGAGTTCGTCCTTCCGCAGGTAGGAAATCCACCTGACGGTGTGGCTGGTGTATGCTGATGTGGAAGTGGCTGGGTCTCCCGACTAGCGGCTGGTGGTGGCGCAGGAGCGACTCTCCCGGCGGCGAGTGATCCGGGGTCCACGGTGAGCGTGGCGATTGTTTTCCTCGTCGCGGTGAGTGCTGTAGAGCGTACTGTAGATGACGCTGCTGGGGGCGCAAGCCGGTCGGCGAAGCTGGCCTCCGGGGTGCTCCCAAGGGCGAGCGCTGCTAGTCGCTGGGCTGCTCGTGATGTGAGCGGTCTCTGGGGGGCTCTCGGTGAGCGGCGCAGGTGGCCCACTGGGATGCTCCTGATGAGTGTAGATTCCGGAGGGCCCTCAGTAGGCGGCGCTCAGGCGACGGCGCGGCTGGACTCCGGAGTGCTCCTGATGTAAGCGGGTTGGGTCAGCGCTCGGGGTGCTCATAGTAAGCGGCGCAGTTGCGGAGTAGATCGGCGTTGTTGTAAGTGGCAGTTCAGATTCCCCTATTTACTCTTTAACTAAGCTTTTAAAACTTGAGTGCTCCTAACCAAAATTCACACGGCTGGACATGGGTCTTTAAGCCATGCGGTTGATACTGAAAACCCAACTCCTACAGGATACCTAGGTCGTCCCTGAGTCGTCCCTGTTCGGGCGCCAAACTGTTAGGACTTTTCTTAGGCTGGGATAGACTTTAGTCCGGCCAGAGTCCTCTACAGTTAAATTTGTAGAAACACAGGAGACGAAACGGGACTGGGAGTTGCCGCCGGGATTTTGTTTACGGGATCACGTGGTCTGGGTCTCCACCTCTACGTAGCGTAGACCGCTCGGAGGCGTAATGTCAACTGGCCGACACCAATTAGCACCCGGGTAGCTTTTCCGGTCTGGCAAGCGTTCGCATTGCACAGAGTAAGCCTCGGAAACGCAATACGGGAACTTGTCTGACGCGGACAAGCCCACGTACATCCTCGTAGTCCCTGTTGCGTAGAGAAAACGAACCTCGGAAACGCAACACGAAAACGGGGCCGCCGCAAACTTGATTCACGGGGATTTCAACTGGGCCTAAGCGTGGGCGATCGGGGTTAGCTTTACCGGTCCGGCAAGCGTCCGTATTGCACAGAGTAAGCCTCGGAAGCGCAGTACGAGAACTTGTCCGACGCGAACGAGCACGCGGGCAGCTTTGGCGAGAGAAATCAAACCTCGGAAACGCAACTCAGAAACCTCACTGCCCCGAAAAGCCCCTCCGTAAAATTCACTAAATCTTATTAGCCTCTCCCTAACCTGAGCGTGAGCGGAAAAGTGCTGGCAATAGTTTTCCCGTGTTTCTCTCTAGTCTGGTAAGCGTTCGTATTGCGTAGAGAAAACTAACTGGGTAGTTTTGGTGTCCGCGTTGCGTAGAGAAAATAAACCTCGGAAACGTAATACGGCAACCTAGCCGCCCCGAAAACACTCAGCGAAGTTCTTTAAAGTTCGGTAGCCAGACGTGGGGGTTTGAATTTCACAACTTTATGTTTTATTTTATTCACTTAGTATTTCTCCCTAACCTTCGCACTTAGTATCTGGGTTTCTAATCTCTGCTTCTTATCTTACTCTATGGCTTGGTATGGCGTTGCCGTCCGCGGGATTCTCTGCTGCTGGTGTGGTCCTTGTGGTCTGAGCTGCTTGGCTGCCGATAAAGAATGAGAGCGAGCCACGCCGATCGCGGTTCCACGTCGACACGCTTTTCCCTTTACAGCACGCATTTTGCTATTAACAGCAATAAGCTTGCCATCGCACGCTTTGCGCCTAACAGCACGCGCATTTGTCCACGGGTGATTACGATAACTTATCGATACTGTTGGGCATTCACCCCGACTGGCCAGCTGACTGATCTGGCTGATCAATACTGGTAACCTTAGCGCCCGCCTATTTGAAAACTAGGTTTACTTAGGTTTTAGACTTAAACATATATTTTGGAAACTTAATATCTAATTAGGCCTTCAGTGGCTGAGACTTAACTGTATTGCCTTCAATGGCTGAGATTATACGTACATATGGCCTTCAATGGCTGAGATACTATGAGAGGCGCCTTTGGGCGTCCTCACACATTGAAATTGTTTTCGTGCCCAGTCCAATTTTGGTCTCCAGCTGTGATTTTATTTCCCCGCAGCGACCGTCTGCCATCCGTACTTGCCTTCTCGTGGGTCCGACCCATCCTGCCGCCTGCAGCCTGTCCGCCAGCTCTTCGCTGATGAAGCTCGGCGTGGCGCCGGTATCCACCGTGGCCTTAATTTTACATTCACCTATGAGCACCATGGCGGACAGTTGCATTTCTTCCGCCTGCAGGTCGCTCTTCGAGAGGCAGCACCTTGCGATCCCTGGCCGCCCCTTGGAGGCTGGGGTCGCTGGGCGTTTTCCGACCCGGAACAGCACTGAACCCTCCGAACTCCTATTTTTCCGCATCACCAGCAGAACGTAAGCCGTTGGTTTCGGCATTCCTTCGCCCAGTGATCTGGACCCCCGCATCTACGGCAGGCCTGGGTAGGATTTGCTACGTATCCGCCGCGATTGTTTGCTGGTTCGTAGCCGCGCAGCGTATTTCATGGTTGTGCGTCAGGGTCCTCCTGGCATCGCCTACAAACCGCACCCTGGTCTGTTCTTGGCCTTGGTACTGGGTGGCTCTGCCCTTGCTGCTTACGGGGATTGTTTTCCAGCTCAAACTTCTCCCGCTGCTGGTCGAGATCCCCAAACTATTCTGCCAGTGCCAGCAAGGTATCCAAATTTAGGCATTCGTATGGGCGAATGAACATTCTGAGTGCCGGCGTGCTGTTCTCTTTTATTCTCTCCAGCGTGTCCTGGTGAATGTTCACCGTGTCCGAGCTTTCCACGTAGGCTTGCTTCCTTTGTCTGACCTGGTTCGCCAGCTTCGCCATTCCAATGCCGATTGTTGGCGATGAACCAATTCAAGGCTTTGCCTTGTAGCAGCTCCGGCATTGCTCGTGGGATCTGGTTTATGTCGAGACCGTAAGTGACGACTGACCACTCTACTTGCTCCAAAAATTCCAGCGACTTGTCGTTCCCGTCGTAGCGGAAATTCCACTCCCGGACCTGCTTGGCCACCTTCGCGTAGTTCTGCGTGGGCGTCCTGGAACTCTCCTTTCCTTCCAGGCTACTCTCCCGCTGCCGGCCTGCATGGCTTGCGATGCTCGACACTCGCTATCAGGCCCTCGGCACTTGCGGTTGTGAGCTTGAATATTGGCGTGGGCATTTTCCGGATTTTACCAAATCGGCGATGTCCGGCTCCTCTGCCGTCAGGTCGACGAAGTCTCCCAGCGTCTTCCTCATCGACTTGAGTGAGCCCTCCAGTTCTATTCCCAGAACTTGACTTAGCTCATCGAAGTCCTCCTTCCTGAGATTATAAATCCAGGACTTCCCCATCTCGGAAGTTTTGTTTCCTTGGTCAGGACAATCACTCTTGGGCGCAAGATGTAACGAAACGTGCGGCCAGCTCAGAGAGGTTGTGAGTTCGTTCCACCAAATTTATATTGAGTGACTGCCCGTGACCAAAGGATAACGCCAGAAATGATTAGGTTGGTGCTGGTTTATTGCTTCTCTAAATATAGCCTATATTGCTATTATTCTGCTGCCCGTTGTCGCTGTTTTATGCTGCGCTGCTACTGGTGTGGCGCTGCGTCACTCCTGGCTTGCTGCAGCGTCGCTCCTGGCCTACTACTGCGTTACTTCGGCTTGCTGCTCCTGGTGACTGAGATCGGAACGGCTCCACCAAAAACCCTGGATATTATGTGAGCTTCCCTACCAGAGCCGGCAAGGTGTATCGCCTAGCAGATGATTTTACCACGACCTAGCACCGTTGGATCTCAGCGTTGTAGCCTCAGCCTTCTAGACTTGTCGTCGTTCGGCGTCTCGCCTTTGCGATCTTGATCCTTGGGCACTTCGGTTTCGATTTGTACTTATTCCGCGTTCACGCACTCGCTCTGATTCTCGCACTCGTACTGCCTCGAGCTCCGCTTGGGCCGTCCTTTTATAGGCGCTGTAGATTCCGTTATTTCCCTCGGGTCCAAGGTCCACTGGAGGTATCGTTAATTCACGGTGCGTCCCATTTAGGCAGGTCCGAAGTCCGCCAATTTACCGTATGACCTCGTTGCCCTTGCTGGGCGCGGGTCCAAGGTCCATCGAAGTACCGTTAATTCACAGTGTGTCCTCTTTAGGCGGGTCCGAAGTCCGCCAATTCACCGTATGACCTCGTTGCTCTTGCCATATGAGGATCCAAGGTCCGAATGTTTCCCGTTTGACCTTGATGCTCTTCATTTCTCCGGCTTCTTCGCCTCCTCCGCTGTTACTAGGCCGATCTCCTGCATCGGGATTTGTGGGGAGTTTATGACTCCTCACATTTCCACCTTCCTTCGGAAACGTAATTAAAGTGGTGACTTTCCCCGCCCTTGATGTTTGGACTACTGAATTCCCCGCCTGACTTGCGTGTTAGATGTTCCCCAGACAGTTTCCCGAAAGACTTAACCTTTCCCCAGACTGTTTTCCTAAAAAACTTTTCCATACAGCTCCTTGAAAGATTATTTCCCCAGACTGTTTCTCTTCTCCCCAGATAGTTCCGCGTTCCCCAGACTGTTCCCAGTTTCCCAGACAGTTCCCAGTTACCAGACAGTTCCCAGTTCCCAGACAGTTCCCAGTTCCCCACCGGAGACGGTGGTGTCGGTGGCTGCGACAGCGGCGGCGGTGGCGACCACTACGGTGGCGACGCCGGCATCTGGCTGCGGCCCTCCGGATCCTCCGGAACGCCATCCGGGCCTTCGCCGCCCGGAGAAGACTTCCGGACTCACCATCTCCGTCCCGGTGTCCTCCTTGTCTTCCTTTTCCTCTGACGAAGACAGGTCGATGACCGGTACATCTCGGCGCTGGCTGTTGCCCAGTGCTGCCTCCCCGCCCCTCTCTCCATTCGGCTTTGCTGCTTCTGCGTACTTGCATGTTTGGCGACCTGATTTAAATAGGCACGTCTTGTGGCGCTCGCGCTCTGATGAAACCTCGGTTTCGTATGGTTCCTGGTTCCGTTGTCCGCGGCGGCCTGTGGACTCTCCCTTGCTACGAAGCTCCAACGGGTCCTCTCTTTGGTGTGCGTTACCTGGTAACGGTATTGTCCTCTCCCTCATTTTGGATTTACAGTGTGCCCCCGCTAAGTCCGACTTTGATCCTCGGTTCTGGCCACCAATGCATTGTGGTTTTAATTGGCTGATGTGGGTGGTTCTTTCTTTGCCAGTATTTTCATGCCACAGATTACATATCACCGGCAAATTAAAATTTATTATCTTAAACGGCCCATCGAACTTTGGTGCCAATTTTGCGGCGAATTCTTCTGCAGCCTTGGACAGATGGTCTTCCTCAGCCCAGACTGTGTCACCGATGTTCGGTTTCCATGGGCGTCTACGGAGATTGTACTGGCGTGCCTGTTCATGCGCTGCCTTTTCCATATTTCTCCTCACAAGCTCAAAGATTTCTTTCATCTTCTGTGCGTTCTCGGCCGGAGTTTGAGTTTGCCTTCCTGTGCCGATTTTCCCTTCATCGTACAGTGCATTAGGTAACCTGGGCTCTCTTCCTTGCGTAATAAAAGCGGGCGAATATCCCGTGGATTCAGCCACGCTCGTATTCACGGCCAACTGCAATTCCGGCCACTTTTCGTCCCAAGTCCTCTGGTCTGCCCCCGTGAACTGGGCGATCATCGTTTTTACCGTCCTATTGGCTCTCTCCGCCGGGTTTTCTTGGGGCGTGTTCGGGTCCGTGAACTGGTGTCGGACGCCTAAATCACCCAGGAATTTTATTAACGCCCTGCTGGTGAATTGAACGCCATTGTCGGTGATCAGCACATTGGGTACGCGGTATCTTGCAAGGATCCGCTCACAGATCGCCTTTTCCAGAGTTTCCGTCGTTGCCCTGCGCCTTGGCACCATTTCGGTCCACTTGGTCAACCAATCTACCAGAACTAGCAGCTCTCGCAATTTTGCACATATTTCCTTATGTCGCTGTGCATTCCCGGCCAATGGTATCTTGCTGCGACTCTGGCAATTGTCTTCCGACTGCCCGTGTGGCCAGCTGTTGGTGAGTTGTGGTTTTTCGACATTACCCGTTGCCTGGACCCCGTTGGCACTCACAGCTTCTATGATGTTACATCCTCGTTGCGGTATGTGTCGAAATAGCTGGTCGGCTTTCGTCATGTAGTCTGGATATTTTTTGGAATGTAGGGTTATCTTGCACCTCATATCCCTTATCCAGTTACACTCGCCGGTTTCTTTATGCTGTTCATGTGGATTTACCCGTCGACTCGTTTCTGGCAGTGGTTTCCGCGGTAGTGCGTCTGCTACTATATTCAGCTGGCCCTTTCTGTACGCGATCTCAAAGTCATATTGTTGCAGTTCCAGCGCCCATCGTGCGATTCTTCCGGTTGGGCTCTCGATGCTATTCAACCACTTCAGTGCCATATGATCCGTGATCACTTTGAAGTGGTAGCCCTCAAAGTATGGCCTTAACTTGCGTATGGCCCACACAATTGCCGGGCATTCCTTCTCAGTCGCTTAGAAATTTCTTTCCGATCCATCCAGGGACCTACTGGAATACGAAATCACCCTCTGCCTTGGTCGGAATTCTGTGTGAGAATAGCACCGAGCCCGTAATCGCTGGCGTCTGCAGCACAAACGTCTTTGTAGAATCAGGGCATGCTAAGATTGGGTCTGCATTTAGCCTGTCCTTGACAGCTTCAAAAGCCTGTTGATGGTCCTCTGTCCAGTCCCATGTTGTGCTTTTTCGGAGCAGACTATTCAATGGATGCACCAATATTGCAAAATCTGGCACAAAACGCCTGTACCACGACGACACTCCCAAGTATTGTCCCAACTCCTTAACGTTGGCCGGGGGTTTTATTAAGGCAATTGCCGATACTTTTTCTGGGTCTGTTCCGATGCCTTGGTCTGTTATGCGATGCCCCAAGTATTGCAGTTCCTTTCCGAAAAACTTGCATTTTTCGCATCAACGGCAGCCCGTAGTCTCCTAAACACTTCCTTCAGGTTTTCCATATGCTCTTCTAGCATCATTTTTGGTCCAATGACCTGATCCAATGCCCGCTGAAATGTTGCCGACGCGGAGTGTAGGCCAAATGGCATCACGTTCCATTGGAACAGGCCCTTCCCTGGTACAGTAAACGCCGTGTACTGCCTGCTCTCGGCCTCCAAGAGGATCTCCCAGTAACCGTCCTTTAAGTCTAGACTGCTGATGTACTTCGCCTCCCGCAGCTGGTCCAGGATGTAATTTATTATCGGCATTTTTTTTCGGACGTTGATGCACTAAGATCAGCGCAAACAAGTGGCCCTTATAGGCGTAAAAACGAGATCACGAGAAGTTAAAAAGCACAATGTAGAAGCGGACAGACTAAGATTAGAAATACGTACGAGACTAAATACTAATACTACTTTTGTGCTAAGTAAGATAAAATTAATGCTTTTAAGCTTGGCAAAGAGTCGGTAGTAGAAATAATGCGGTATAGTCTATTATAATCGTTACACAGTACTCTAAACGGTTCATGCATATCAAAGTTAGACCTACAAATATTTAATGTAAGAGGAACATAGTTCCTGGTAATTCTATTAGGCACGGAGAAGCTTATGCGACCCAGTAACTCGGGACTCTCCACATCCCCGTGAATAAGTTTATAGACAAAAGTTGTGCCAAGCATCGTTCTACGGTTTACTAAGGATGGTAGATTAATTAGGAGAAGTCTACTAGAGTAGGATGGTAAAATAAGGCTTGCATTCCAGTTAAGGCCCGTAGAGCAAATAATAAAAAGTTCTTTTGCACAGACTCTATCCGGTCTATATGTACACCATACTGAGGACTCCAAACTGCTGAACAGTACTCAAGGATTGGACGGACTAGTGAAATGAACAGAGTCTTTGTAACATAGGGATCATCGAATTCTTTTGACCATCGACCCAAGGTTATCAACTTGCGTAATTCTAGACAACGCGCAACCACCCAGCGTATTGCGTATTGTGGGTTCACCCGAAAAAATGTCATTACTTTGCAGTTAGCGCTATTTAAATCCAAAAGATTTTCACAACACCATGTTTGAAAAGCATTTAGGTCAGATTGTAAGTCAGAACTGCTAGAAATTTCGTTATATTGCAGGAATAACTTAACGTCATCTGCGTACATAAGGACACGCGACTTTGTCAAGACTAGAGGGAGATCGTTTATAAATAAAGTAAAAAGAAGTGGGCCAAGGTGGCTTCCTTGTAGGACCCCTGAAGTAACTCGGATCAAATCCGAGATCGAGTTTTTAAAGAGGACTCGTTGAGTCCTACCACTCAGATAACATGAGATCCATGTTAGAAGATCACATGGAAACCCTAATAAGTCTAGCTTTAATACAAGAAGCGAGTCATTTACTGAATCAAACGCTTTACTAAAATCATGTTCTTTCTAAAGCCATTTATTACAAAAGACGTTAGCTCCAAGAGGTTTGTCGTCGTAGATCTTCGCCTTATAAATCCATGTTGACATGGATATATAATCGATCTACAAAGATGTTGCCAAGGCGGTGTAATAGTATTTTCAAAAAGCTTAGGGATGGCGGATAATTTGGATATGCCTCTGTAATTACTTGTATTGCATTTATTTCCTTTCTTATGAAGGGGAATGACAAATGACTCCTTCCAAATAAGTGGGAAATGAGATGTTTTTAAAGACAAGGTAAACAATTTGTACAAAGGTCTACACAGAGTTTCAGCACAGTATTTAAGCACGCAGCTTGGAACTCCGGTGAATTGACTGGCTTAACTTAATGGTGATCCAAAAGAAGGGAGATTTCGCTTAACCTCGGACAAAAAATAAAGTTCGACTTGGGTATGGCATTTGAATAAGACGGATTTGGACGGGATGAAACAGAATATGTTGTCTGGAAAAACTGGGCATATAGATCGGCAATTTCCTGATCAGAGTTTGCCGTAGAGTTTTCAAATGATAGCGATGAAGGGTAACAGGCTGATTTACGCTTAGTTTTAACAAAATTATAAAACTGTTTTGGATCTTGTGAAAATTGGACCCTACAACGAGTCAAATAGCTTTTATAACACCGGGCGTTAAGCACGATAAAATTTGACCGAGCCCTTAGGTACCGAGAGAAGGCAGATGTAAACCGCACATTTTAAATTTATTGAAAAGTCTGGGTAATGCGTTCTTTACGGATCTCGCGTTTATTTGCCGGAAATCAACACACAGCCTCCCCTTTCCAGTCTTCTTCCTCACCATGACTATTGGTGAGCTGTAGGGACTCCTAAACGGCTCGATGCATCCTTTTTCAAGCAGCTCGTCTACCTTGGCATTTAACTCACCCTGCATTTTTGGATTCTTAGGGTAGTACCGCTGTTTGACTGGTTGGTCGTCCTTCATGATGATCTTATGAACGGCCACGTTGGATGTTCCCTTTATGCCTTCCAGTTCGTCCAACTCGGCTTGTAGAAATCCCTCCACATCCTTTTCCGCAAATCTTTTGGGTGTTTCAACTATTGCCACCGACAGTTTCTCTTCCAGCCATCCTCCCTTGCCGGTATTGACGAGCTGTGTCCTGCGCACTCGACTTCGGCCCCGATTCTGGTGAGGAAATTCCCTCCCAACACCACTAGACTTCAGTCCGGCCAGAGTCCTCTACAGTTAAATTTGTAGAAACACAGGAGTTGCCGCCGGAATTTGTTTACGGGATCACGTGGTCAGGGTCTCCATCTCTACGTAGCGTAGACCGCTCGGAGGCGTAATGTCAACTGGCCGACACCAATTAGCACCTGGGTAGCTTTTCCGGTCTGACAAGCGTTCGTATTGCACATAGTAAGCCTCGGAAGCGCAATTCGGGAACTTGTCTGATGCGGACGAGTCCACGTACAGCCTCGTCGTCCGTGTTTCGTAGAGAAAACGAACCTCGGAAACGCAACACGAAAACGGGGCCGCCGCAAACTTGACTCACGGGGATTTCGACTGGGCCTAAGCGGGGGCGATCGGGGTTAGCTTTTCCGGTCCGGCAAGCGTTCGTATTGCACAGAGTAATACGGGAACTTGTCTGATACGGACGAGCCCACGTACAGTCTCGTCGTCCGTGTTGCGTAGAGAAAACGAACCTCGGAAACGCAACACGAAAACGGGGCCGCCGCAAACTTGACTCACGGAGATTTCGACTGGGCCTGAGCGTGGGCGATCGGGGTTAGCTTTTCCGGTCCGGCAAGCGTTCGTATTGCACAGAGTAAGCCTCGGAAGCGCAATACGGGAACTTGTCTGACGCGGACGAGCCCACGTACAGCCTCGTCGTCCGTGTTGCGTAGAGAAAACGAATCTCGGAAACGCAACACGAAAACGGGGCCGCCGCAAATTTGACTCACGGGGATTTCGCCTGGGCCTAAGCGGGGGCGTTTGGGGTTAGCTTTTCCGGTCCGGCAATTGTCCGTATTGCACAGAGTAAGCCTCGAAAGCTCAACGCGAACGAGCACGCAGGCAGCTTTGGCATCCGCGTTGCGTAGAGAAATCAAACCTCGGAAACGCAACTCAAAAACCTCACTGCCCCGAAAAGCCCCTCCGTGAAATTCACTAAATCTTATTAGCCTCTCCCTAACCTGAGCGTGAGCGGAAAAGTGCTGGCAATAGTTTTCCCGTGTTTCTCTCTAGTCTGGTAAGTAGCCAGTCTTGGCGGGGTTTGAATTTCACAACTTTATGTTATATTTTATTCACTTATTATTTCTCCCTAACCTTCGCACTCAGTATCTGGGTTTCTAATCTCTGCTTCTTGTCTTACTCTATGGCTTGGTATGGCGTTGCCGTCCGCGGGATTCTCTGCTGCTGGTGTGGTCCTTGTGGTCTGAGCTGCTTGGTTGCCCAAAAAGAATGAGAGCGAGCCACGCCGATCGCGGTTCCACGTCGACTTGCTTTTCCCTTTACAGCACGCTTTTTGCTATTAACAGCACTAAGCTTGCCGTTAATCGCACGCTTAGCGTCTAACAGCACGCGCATTTGTATCGATACTGTTGGGCATTCGCCCCGACTGGCCAGCTGACTGGCTGTCTGGCTGATCAATTCTGGTAACCTTCGCGCGCGCCTATTTGAAAACTAGGTTTACTTAGGTTTTAGACTTAAACAAATATTTTGGAAACTTAATATCTAATTAGGCCTTCAGTGGCTGAGACTTAACTGTATTGCCTTCAATGGCTGAGATTATACGTATGTACATATGGCCTTCAATGGCTGAGATACTAGGAGAGGCGCCTTTAGGCGTCCTCACACCCCCCCTTTACTTCGTGGCGGTTAATGAGACGGACGGAGGGTCACGGAGACTTCGCCTCGTGCAGTCACGCTGATTCGAAATTTGGCCCCGTCGAAGTGGCGTAGGTACCGTACGCGTAGGCGATCCTGGGCCTGGATGGACGTGACAAGGCTGGGGGGCAGACGGCGATCCGGAGTGTCCACCCTCCAGTCCGCTGGGGCCTCAATCCAGTGGGCGTCAGCCCTGACTGGGTCCTCCTGCAGAGCCTGGAGTACCTCCTGTTGTTCCCCGCCGGTTAGGAAGAGTTGAAGGTCCAGCTCCTCGTCTCCGCTTTGGGACGGCGCCTGTGCTGAGGGTCCCAAAAATAAGTCCATGACCGCCGGGGGAATGGATCGGCCGGGTGTGGGTGGTGCTTCCCGCTGAGAGGGTCCCAGGCCGGGTGACAGCGCGGGTGGCGACAGTTTCAGGCGCGGACGTACAGCGTTGGTGGGTGTCCGCGGGGACTCTACTTGGCAGCGTCTCGGTGTGGACGGGGGGTGGAGCGTGCTGGAGTTCCGGGTGGGGTTTGGTTCCGCGGGTTCTCGGCAATAGCGGGGTCGTGCTCCTCGGGTACGGCCAAGACGGAGCCGACCTCCCTTGCGTGGATGTCCAGCACGTCCTCTCCCTCGTCGTCGCTGTCCCCCTGGCCAGAGCAAAGGCCACTCTCCGGCTCGGATTCCTCCGGAGCTGGTGCGATATCGCAAGCGTAGCCGTCCCAGGTACGGTTCGCCTTTGCCATGGCGCGTTCGACTTGAACTTGCGGGCGGTGCCTCCAAAATCGACCGTCGACTACGACGTCCGAATGGTCGGTGGACGTTGGGCTCGCGGGGGAACTCCGTTGGGCCTCCTGTAGACATTGTTGCAAGTGCCCAGGAGCGAAGAAATGGTGGTCCTGACCTTGCAGCCATGCGCCCACCAGGACGGGCTCGTCTCCGTCGTCTACTTGTAGTCGGGCCAGGCATGCAACCGTGGGGGTGGATGGCTCATCCTCCTCGTCGTCTCCGGGTAGGGGCTCGACTACCTCCGGAACGTCACCGCTGACCACAATACTGACATCCGGAGACCTAACCTGGGTCGACACGGAGTCAGTGTTATATTCGGACGTTGATGCACTAAGATCAGCGCAAACAAGTGGCCCTTACGACACCAAGCAGTGCTTGTTACGCGCGGAGCCTAATAGACGTAAAAACGAGAGCGCGAGAAGATAAAAAGCACGATGTAGAAGCGGACAGACTAAGACTAGATATACGTACGAGACTAATACTAATACTAATTTTGTGCTAAGTAAGATAAAATTAATGCTTTTAAGCTTGGCAAACAGTCGGTAGTAGAAATAATATGGTATGGTCTATTATAGTCGTTACACAGTACTCTAAATGGTTCATGCATATCAAAGTTAGATCTACAAATATTTAATGTAAGAGGAACATAGTTCCTGGTAATTCTATTAGGCACGGAGAAGCTTATGCGACCCAGTAACTCGGGACTCTCCACTTCCCCGTGAATAAGTTTATAGATAAAAGTTGTGCCAAGCATCGTTCTATGGTTTACTAATGATGGTAGATTAATTAGGAGGAGTCTACTAGAGTAGGATGGTAAAATAAGGCTTGCATTCCAGTTAAGGCCCCGTAGAGCAAATAATAAAAAGTTCTTTTGCACAGACTCTATCCGGTCTATATGTACACCATACTGAGGACTCCAAACTGCTGAACAGTACTCAAGGATTGGACGGACTAGTGAAATGAACAGAGTCTTTGTAACATAGGGATCATCGAATTCCTTTGACCACCTTTTTATAAATCCAAGTACTCCCCTGGCTTTATTTACTATAGAAGTAATATGGTCACAAAACTTAAGTTTTGGGTCAAGGAGGACGCCAAGGTCATCAACTTGCGTAATTCTAGACAACGCACAACCACCCAGCGTATACGTTGCGTATTGTGGGTTCACCCGAAAAAATGTCATTACTTTGCACTTAGCGCTATTTAAATCCAAAAGATTTTCACAACACCATGTTTGAAAAGCATTTAGGTCAGATTGTAAGTCGGAACTGCTAGAAATTTCGTCATATTGCAGGCATAACTCAACGTCATCTGCGTACATAAGGACACGCGACTTTGTCAAGACTAGAGGAAGATCGTTTATAAATAAAGTAAAAAGAAGTGGGCCAAGGTGGCTTCCTTGTGGGACCCCTGAAGTAACTCGGATCAAATCCGAGATCGAGTTTTTAAAAAGCACTCGTTGAGTCCTACCACTCAGATAACTTGAGATCCATGTTAGAAGATCACATGGAAACCCTAATAAGTCTAGCTTTAATACAAGAAGCGAGTGATTTACTGAATCAAACGCTTTACTAAAATCAGTGTAAACTACATCAGTCTGCATGTTCTTTCTAAAGCCATTTATTACAAAAGACGTTAGCTCCAAGAGGTTTGTCGTCGTAGATCTTCGCCTTATAAATCCATGTTGACATGGAGATATAATCGATCTACAAAGATGCTGCAAATGGGGTGTAATAGTATTTTCGAAAAGCTTTGGGATGGCGGATAATTTGGATATGCCTCTGTAATTACTTGTATTGCATTTATTTCCTTTCTTATGAAGGGGAATGACAAATGACTCCTTCCAAATAAGTGGGAAATGAGATGTTTTTAAAGACAAAGTAAACAATTTGTGCAGAGGTCTACACAGAGTTTCAGCACAGTATTTAAGCACGCAGCCTGGAACTCCGTCCGGACCCGGTGAATAGACTGGCTTAACTTTATGGAGATCCAAAAGAAGGGAGCTTTCGCTTAATCTCGGACAAAAAATCAAGTTTGACTTGGGTATGGCATTTGAATAAGACGGATTTGGACGGGATGAAACAGAATATGTTGTCTGGAAGAACTGGGCAAATAGATCGGCAATTTCCTGATCAGAGTTTGCCGTAGAGTTTTCAAATGATAGTGATGAAGGGTAACAGGCTGATTTACGCTTAGTGTTAACAAAATTATAAAACTGTTTTGGATCTTGTGAAAATTGGACCCTACAACGAGTCAAATAGCTTTTATAACACCGGGCGTTAAGCACGATAAAATTTGACCGAGCCCTTAGGTACCGAGAGAAGGCAGATTGTGAACCGCACATTTTAAATTTATTGAAAAGTCTGGACTTTATATTTTTTAGGTGTGACAACTCTTTAATAAACCACGGAGGTTTATTTGAAATTGACGGATAGTATAACGGAACACACAGATAAAAGAAGGAATTCAATGCATTATAAAAGATATTAACGGCCTTAGCCACGTCAGTGCATGAATAAAATTCGGACCAGTCATAGCCGGATATAAAAGTATTTAAAAGATGAAAGTTTGCCTTACGAAAGCAGCGGATTCGTTTAACCGACTTTTCGGATTTTCTATTCAGCTCTGTTCTTACGTCTACAGTCAGTTCTAGAGTTGGATGATAGGGATCCTTCGGTTGTGTAAGTGGTCCCGTTCTTGATAGGCAAACGCCTTCTGAATTTAAAACAAAACACAAGTCCAGTAAACGCCCTAATGAGTTCTTAACATGGTTCACTTGGGATAGCGCAATGTCAAGCAAGCCGTCAATAAAGTCATGCTGCGCTAAAGGAAGCAACATATTAGAGTTTTCGTCAGGGGACCATGTCGCACTAGGTATATTAAAATCACCCAATACTATTAACTGGTCTTGATTTGACAGTTTTTTGAAAATTGACTGAATACAGGAAAGGTGATTTGCGTAAATAGGGAACTCAGATGATGGTGGGATATATGAACAAGTAATGTATACAAAACTACCGGGAAACGATAATTTTATACCTAGGAATTCGATGTCATAAAATTCGTCGAAAGTTAGTAATTCAGAGGAAAAGGTGGAGTCGACAGCAATCAGGACTCCACCTCCCCGTCTGGACTGACGATCAAGCCTATAAATAGTGTACTTACCCGGGAGAATTTCGGAGCTAAGAATATCCGTCCTTAACCAGGTCTCTGTACATACCATAATATTATATGGGAAAGAAAAACTATCCGAATACAATTTAGTCAGCTTACTAAGTAAGCCTCTTGTATTCTGATAGCAAAGAAGAAAAGAGGAGGCTAGTTTTTTGGGACAGAAGAGGATGTGGAGAGGGCTGGGGATGGTTCTTTACTGGTATTTTCCATTTCCCCTGAACTATTCTTTTTTCTCTTAGCTTCGTACTCTTTTACAAATATGCCCTCGGGCCAGAAACTGGTGGAACACACAGATGCAAAAAGAGCACAAGGAATACCAATCTTAAATGATGATACTTTCCTAGCATAAGAAAATTTAAATTGTTCGACCTTCAAATCATCAACTTGGACTTTGTTACGGATATAAGCCGTAATATCCAGTGATGAGAGGTCTGGGGCGAACCGTGAAACAAATACATGTTTTAGCTGGGGCACCCGAACACAAGTAACCGTTTTTGGTATAACACATGCAACCTTTTTCGGTACTACAGAATTTGTACCTGTACCAGTATCGGCCGGTGATCCGGCCGGTGGAGTGCGACCAGCGGGTACTTCGAGCGTTCTTATGCCTTGCCATGGGCTGAACGGGGGTGGAGTCGGGCTGCGGGTGGACAAAACCGTGTCGTGGCCTTGGGACTCTCCGCTATTGCTGGCTGTAGAGCTCCCTCCACACGATAGGGGTCCATTTGTTGCATGTTGTTGTCTCTGAAAGGTGTCCAAATAGTTAGCCTAGTACTACGTTTTCCTAACTTGCCTAGCCTGAGTGCGAAGATCAAACTATCTTTAACTATCCTATTCGATACAATTTTTCCCGCTTAAAAGTAACTTGCTGGAGAGTACTCCACTTATGTTTACCCTTACAGAGGTGTAACGGGAACGTCATCAGGTGCGTGTTGCGAATCGCTCCTTCTGGGGCCTTCTGTAGAGTCGTCTGGTTGTTCTTCACGCTGATGATACTCTTTTAGATCACCTATGCCAGCTGTACGCCTCTTCCGGCCGTCTATCTGCTGTAGCCGCACGACGTTTGATGATAGAAATTTCACCACCTTAAACGGGCCCGCGTACTTCGGCGCAAGTTTCGCGTTAAAGCCCTCGCTGGCTTTGGACAGATGGTAAAGGCGGACTAGCACCTGTGAGCCTAGTTGGGCCCGCCACTCACGTCGCCTAAGGTTGTAGTGTCGACTTTGTTCCTGAGAAGCTATCTGGTTGGTTTCCAGGACGGTGCGGAACGCTTCTTGAAGCCTTTTGGCTCGCTCCGACGGGTCCAACGGCGAGGCATGCAAGTCGGGTGCGACCGCATCGAAGAGGGCACCTGGCAACCTAGGCTCCCGACCTAGTACTAGGTAAGCCGGACTTAACCCCGTGCTATCTGAGATGCTAGTGTTGATGGCGAGGGAGATCTCGGGCAGTACGGCGCGGTGTATTCCAGTTGAATGCCGTTGTTCCGGCAGAGCACCCTGAAGCTTCGGCTGGTGAATTGCGTGCCATTATCGCAAATCAACCTTCTGGGGGCTCCAAAGCGAGAAAGGATCCTTTCTCGGAATCCGAACTCCAGTTGTGCGGAGGTGGCTTTCTTCAATGGGATAAGCTCTACCCTCTTGGAGAATACATCGATGAAAACCATGAGCATGGTGTTTCCTCGCCGGGTCCGGGGAAAGGGTCCAACGAAGTCGGTTCCGACGAGCGCGAACGGCTCTGTAGGCTGGCGGGTGAGCATCTTGCCGACTGGCTTACACTGACTAACCTTGTACTGTTGGCAGGTCAGACAGCTGGTAACGTACCGTACCACGTCCCGATGAAGTCCAGGTCAGAAGTAACGTTGGGCGATCCTCCTGAGCTTCTTCCGGATGCCTAGGTGCCCGGCGGAGGGATGGTCTTGGCATTCTCCCAGCACGCGATGACGCTGTTCTCGCGGCACGCACAGCTTCCAGGGGTTGCCTACTCTGATGTCTGTGGGATGCCCTATGTGTCTATAGAGCTGTCCGTTATCCAGGGAGTAGTCCGGAAATTTCTCGGGTCGTTTTTGGACCTGCTCCTGCATATTTCGTACCCATTTGCAGTGGCACTTAATTTCTGCGAGTAACTGGAGTCTTCCGAGGGGTTGCCGGGAGAGGGCGTCGGCAATCACGTTGTAGTTGCCCTTCCGGTAGAGTACGTCGAACTGGTACTGCTGGAGTTCCAATGCCCAACTGGCTATACGTGCCGTTGGATTGTTAATGGAGTTCAACCATTTAAGAGCCAGGTGATCCGTGATCACGTCGAACTTATAACCCTCCAGGTAGCAACGTAACTTTCGGGTGGCCCACACAATGGCGAGGCACTCCTTTTCAGTGGCCGAGTAATTTTCCTCCGCCCGCTCGAGTCGACGGCTCACGTAGGCGATTACTCGTTCATCGTCCTCAATATTCTGAGTGAGGACCGCGCCGAGTCCATTGCCGCTGGCGTCCGTCTGAAGTTGGAACTTATACTCGAAGTTTGGGCAGGCCAATACAGGGGCGGACGTCAGTCGCGCCTTAAACGAATCAAACGCCTGCTGTTGGGGTTCTCCCCAGGTCCACTTTACTCCCTTCCACAGGAGTCGCGACATCGGTTGTACGAGGGACAAAAGTCTGGGACAAAACGTCTGTACCAGGATGCGATTCCGAGTTGGCGGCGAAGTTCCTTGACATTAGTCGGGGGATGTAGCCCCTGGATTGATCAGGTGACCCAAGTACACCAGTCTTCTTTGGAAGAACTTGCACTTACCCCGATTTAAGCGAAGATTCGCTTCTCGAAGGCGCCGGAAGACTTTCCTCAGATTGCGCGCATGGTCCTCCCACGTTGCCCCGATGACGATGATGTCGTCTAAATAGGCGAAGGCGTGGGACTCCATACCGGGGCCGATGACGCTGTCCAGAGCTCGTTGGAAAGTCGCTGGGGCGGAGTGGAGCCCAAACGGCATGACCTTCCAGTGGAAGAGTCCACGTCCGGGGACGGTGAATGCGGTGCATTCTCGACTGCTTTCCGCCATGGGAATCTGCCAATACCCGTTTTTAAGGTCCAATGTGGGCCTTCCGTAGACGTTCCAGGATATGGTTGATGCGTGGGAGCGGGTACGCGTCGGGCATGGAGTGTGCGTTGAGTTGACGATAGTCAACGCACATCCGCATGTCCCCTGTCTTCTTTCGGACCAGCACCAGCGGTGCCCTGAGCGGGCTTCGAGAGGGTTCGATTCGTCCGTCCTGCAGCAGTTCGTCCTCCTTGTCGTTAATGATACGCTGCATGGGCGGGATCTTGGGATAATACCGCTGATTCAGCGGTTTATCTCCCCGAAGGGTGATGGTGTGCTCGGCTATATCCGTTGTTCCTTGCAGCTGGGTCGTGAGGTTCTTCAGACACAAGGAACATCAGACCGCAGATTAGGGTTGCCCGGATGCCACAGAGAAAGTCAATCCCGAGGATCACCTCGTCCAAGATCGTTGGCAGGACCAGGAGGGTCATGCGGACATGTTGTTGGTCCAGGCACACTTGTGCGTGCAGGGCCTTGGTGACTTCCTTCGGAGATCCGTCCGCCAGGGATATTTGGGTGCGAACTTCTTTGATGTTTCGACCCGAATCGAGCCGGTTGGCGAGCGCTTCGCTGACAAAGCTTCTGCAGGCCCCCGTGTCGATGGTTGCCGCGAAGAGCTGCCCCTCGATGGTAACCGTGGCGACGATCCGGCCTCCCGTCATGCGGAGCGGTGGATCTAATGGTGGGGAAGCGCTGAGTGGGTCGCCGCCTGCTCCTGTGTGTGCGAGGACCCCTGTTGTTTCCCGACTGGCGGCAGCAGTCAATGGTGCGGGTACCACGTTTCCCGCAGTCCCAGCAGTATAGGACTGGTGCGTTCTGGCATTCCCGAACGAAGTGTCCCACCTCAGCGCAGCGGCTACAGGCTCGGGACACGTCGACAGGTGTTTCGGCCTCCTGGAAAATCAGCCGGTTTGAAATCGCTGGATTCGATGTGCCGCTGGTCGTATGGGCTCTCGTCATTGAGGGCCGGGTGGAGGGCTGCTCCTCGTAGTGTAGCTTCCACTTGCGGGTGGAACTAGCGCTGCTTGTCGTACTGGGTCTCGGTCCCGAGCAATTTCGAACGCGGTGGCTAGTTGCGTCAACCCTTCCAGCGAGGAGAATTCATGACGCCTTATGAAGAGTTGATACTCCGGTAGCAGGTTCTCGTAAATCCTTTCGAGCT
Source organism: Drosophila fuyamai (assembly GCA_018153365.1). NCBI lineage: Eukaryota > Metazoa > Arthropoda > Insecta > Diptera > Drosophilidae > Drosophila > Drosophila fuyamai. The sequence continues at coordinate 297,128 of JAECXW010000002.1, forward strand.
CCTGTTCGAACAAGTAATTTGCCCGCTGCATCATCAGCCGTAGTTTTACCACATAGAACTTGAAAGGCTCACCGCCTTGCTGGTGTCGGGTCCTGATCGCATCCTCCAGGCGCTGGTAGTACCGGGGAGGGAGGAAAAATTCCATGAACTCCCGCTGGAAAGTTTCCCAGGGCACGGCATGCATCTGGTAGGCTCGGTACCAGCCTTCGGCGCGGCCCAACAGTAATCCGGCGATGGCCCGTGGGATGTCGCTGTTCCGTACGCTGTATGACGTAGCGCCTTCCTCGACTCGTTCCATGAAGTGCAGGGGGTCGGCTTGCCCATCGAAAAGGACGTGTGCTGGGATGACGATTGGGCAGCGGGGTGGGAGCCTTGGGCTCCACGTCCTGGGCTCGTGTTACGGTGTTCTGGGCGTGGCACGGAGAGAAGGGTGTGCCCGGCGCCGGGCATCGGTGAGGTGGACCGGTTGGTCACTACCTTTGATGTGGGAGCCTCTGGGTAGATGGCCTCCAATGCGGCAAAGCGTTCCCGGAGCGCCGGACTGTGGTTGGACCCTCCAATGAACGATGCAAGCCGGGGTTGCAGTTCGTCCACCTGGCCGTGGGTGTTCAACCCGAACACCTTGAGGATGGCTTGGAGTTCGTCCTTCCGCAGGTAGGAAATCCACCTGACCCCCATGGCTCGGGTCGTGGATGCGTTGTCGGATTCGGAGAAACTCCCCTCCTCGATCTGTCTGGCGGCTGATGAAGCGGGATTTTGCTCGGCGTCCTCCGACGCTTTCTGTTCCCGGTTCGTTTTCATCGGTCGACCCGGTGAACGGTGTGGCTGGTGTATGCTGATGTGGAAGTGGCTGGGTCTCCCGACTAGCGGCTGGTGGTGGCGCAGGAGCGACTCTCCCGGCGGCGAGTGATCCGGGGTCCACGGTGAGCGTGGTGAGTGCTGTAGAGCGTACTGTAGATGACGCTGCTGGGGGCGCAAGCCGGTCGGCGAAACTGGCCTCCGGGGTGCTCCCAAGGGCGAGCGCTGCTGGTCGCTAGGCTGCTCGTGATGTGAGCGGTCTCTGGGGGGCTCTCGGTGAGCGGCGCAGGTGGCCCACTGGGATGCTCCTAATGAGTGTAGATTCCGGAGGGCCCTCAGTAGGCGGCGCTCAGGCGGCGGCGCGGCTGGACTCCGGAGTGCTCCTGATGTAAGCGGGTTGGGTCAGCGCTCGGGGTGCTCATAGTTAGCGGCGCAGTTGCGGAGTAGATCGGCGTTGTTGTAAGTGGCAGTACAGATTCCCCTATTTACTCTTTAACTAAGCTGAGTCGTCCCTGTTCAGGCGCCAAACTGTAAGGACTTTTCTTAGGCTGGGATAGACTTCAGTCCGGCCAGAGTTCTCTACAGTTAAATTTGTAGAAACACAGGAGACGAAACGGGACTGGGAGTTGCCGCCGGGATTTTGTTTACGGGATCACGTGGTCTGGGTCTCTACCTCTACGTAGCGTAGACCGCTCGGAGGCGTAATGTCAACTGGCCGACACCAATTAGCACCCGGGTAGCTTTTCCGGACTGGCAAGCGTTCGCATTGCACAGAGTAAGCCTCGGAAGCGCAATACGGGAACTTGTCTGACGCGGACAAGCCCACGTACAGCCTCGTCGTCTGTGTTGCGTAGAGAAAACGAACCTCGGAAACGCATCACGAAAACGGGGCCGCCGCAGACTTGATTCACGGGGATTTCAACTGGGCCTAAGCGTGGGCGATCGGGGTTAGCTTTTCCGGTCCGGCAAGCGTCCGTATTGCACAGAGTAAGCCTCGGAAGCGCAATACGAGAACTTGTCCGACGCGAACGAGCACGCGGGCAGCTTTGGCGAGAGAAATCAAACCTCGGAAACGCAACTCAGAAACCTCACTGCCCCGAAAAGCCCCTCCGTGAAATTCACTAAATCTTATTAGCCTCTCCCTAACCTGAGCGTGAGCGGGCAGCTTTGGCGAGAGAAATCAAACCTCGGAAACGCAACTCAGAAACCTCACTGCCCCGAAAAGCCCCTCCGTGAAATTCACTAAATCTTATTAGCCTCTCGCTAACCTGCGCGTGAGTGGAAAAGTGCTGGCGATAGTTTTCCTGTGTTTCTCTCTAGTCTGGTAAGCGTTCGTATTGCGTAGAGAAACATAAACCTCGGAAACGCAATACGAGAACTAGCCCGACCTGAAGTAGCACGTGGGTAGTTTTGGTGTCCGCGTTGCGTATAGAAAATAAACCTCGGAAACGTAATACGGCAACCTAGCCGCCCCGAAAACACTCAGCGAAGTTCTTTAAAGTTTGGTAGCCAGACGTGGGGGTTTGAATTTCACAACTTTATGTTTTATTTTATTCACTTAGTATTTCTCCCTAACCTTCGCACTTAGTATCTGGGTTTCTAATCTCTGCTTCTTATCTTACTCTATGGCTTGGTATGGCGTTGCCGTCCGCGGGATTCTCTGCTGCTGGTGTGGTCCTTGTGGTCTGAGCTGCTTGGCTGCCGATAAAGAATGAGAGCGAGCCACGCCGATCGCGGTTCCACGTCGACACGCTTTTCCCTTTACAGCACGCATTTTGCTATTAACAGCAATAAGCTTGCCATCGCACGCTTTGCGCCTAACAGCACGCGCATTTGTCCACGGGTGATTACGATAACTTATCGATACTGTTGGGCATTCACCCCGACTGGCCAGCTGACTGATCTGGCTGATCAATACTGGTAACCTTAGCGCCCGCCTATTTGAAAACTAGGTTTACTTAGGTTTTAGACTTAAACATATATTTTGGAAACTTAATATCTAATTAGGCCTTCAGTGGCTGAGACTTAACTGTATTGCCTTCAATGGCTAAGAATATACGTACATATGGCCTTCAATGGCTGAGATACTATGAGAGGCGCCTTTGGGCGTCCTCACACATTGAAATTGTTTTCGTGCCCAGTCCAATTTTGGTCTCCAGCTGTGATTTTATTTCCCCGCAGCGACCGTCTGCCATCCGTACTTGCCTTCTCGTGGGTCCGACCCTTCCTGCCGCCTGCAGCCTGTCCGCCAGCTCTTCGCTGATGAAGCTCGGCGTGGCGCCGGTATCCACCGTGGCCTTAATTTTACATTCACCTATGAGCACCATGGCGGACAGTTGCATTTCTTCCGCCTGCAGGTCGCTCTTCGAGAGGCAGCACCTTGCGATCCCTGGCCGCCCCTTGGAGGCTGGGGTCGCTGGGCGTTTCCCGACCCGGAACAGCACTGAACCCTCCGAACTCCTATTTTTCCGCATCACCAGCAGAACGTAAGCCGTTGGTTTCGGCATTCCTTCGCCCAGTGATCTGGACCCCGCATCTACGGCAGGCCTGGGTAGGATTTGCTACGTATCCGCCGCGATTGTTTGCTGGTTCGTAGCCGCGCAGCGTATTTCATGGTTGTGCGTCCGGGTCCTCCTGGCATCGCCTACAAACCGCACCCTGGTCTGTTCTTGGCCTTGGTACTGGGTGGCTCTGCCCTTGCTGCTTACGGGGATTGTTTTCCAGCTCAAACTTCTCCCGCTGCTGGTCGAGATCCCCAAACTATTCTGCCAGTGCCAGCAAGGTATCCAAATTTCGGCATTCGTATGGGCGAATGAACATTCTGAGTGCCGGCGTGCTGTTCTCTTTTATTCTCTCCAGCGTGTCCTGGTGAATGTTCACCGTGTCCGAGCTTTCCACGTAGGCTTGCTTCCTTTGTCTGACCTGGTTCGCCAGCTTCGCCATTCCAATGCCGATTGTTGGCGATGAACCAATTCAAGGCTTTGCCTTGTAGCAGCTCCGGCATTGCTCGTGGGATCTGGTTTATGTCGAGACCGTAAGTGACGACTGACCACTCTACTTGCTCCAAAAATTACAGCGACTTGTCGTTCCCGTCGTAGCGGAAATTCCACTCCCGGACCTGCTTGGCCACCTTCGCGTAGTTCTACGTGTGCGTCCTGGAACTCTCCTTTCCTTCCAGGCTACTCTCCCGCTGCCGGCCTGCATGGCTTGCGATGCTCGACACTCGCTATCAGGCCCTCGGCACTTGCGGTTGTGAGCTTGAATATTGGCGTGGGCATTTTCCGGATTTTACCAAATCAGCGATGGCCGTCTGGTCGACGAAGTCTCCCAGAAACTTCCTCATCGACTTGACTGAGCCCTCCAGTTCTATTCCCAGAACTTGACTTAGCTCATCGAAGTCCTCCTTCCTGAGATTATAAATCCAGGACTTCCCCATCTCGGAAGTTTTGTTTCCTTGGTCAGGACAATCACTCTTGGGCGCAAGATGTAACGAAACGTGCGGCCAGCTCAGAGAGGTTGTGAGTTCGTTCCACCAAATTTATATTGAGTGTCTGCCCGTGACCAAAGGATAACGCCAGAAATGATTAGGTTGGTGCTGGTTTATTGCTTCTCTAAATATAGCCTATATTGCTATTATTCTGCTGCCCGTTGTCGCTGTTTTATGCTGCGCTGCTACTGGTGTGGCGCTGCGTCACTCCTGGCTTGCTGCAGCGTCGCTCCTGGCCTACTACTGCGTTACTTCGGCTTGCTGCTCCTGGTGACTGAGATCGGAACGGCTCCACCAAAAACCCTGGATATTATGCGAGCTTCCCTACCAGGGCCGGCAAGGTGTATCGCCTAGCAGATGATTTTACCACGACCTAGCACCGTTGGATCTCAGCGTTGTAGCCTCAGCCTTCTAGACTTGTCGTCGTTCGGCGTCTCGCCTTTGCGATCTTGATCCTTGGGCACTTCGGTTTCGATTTGTACTTATTCCACGTTCACGCACTGGCTCTGATTCTCGCACTCGTACTGTCTCGACCGCGCTTGCGCCGTCCTTTTATAGGCGCTGTAGATTCCGTTATTTCCCTCGGGTCCAAGGTCCACTGAGGTACCGTTAATTCACGGTGCGTCCTCTTCAGGCAGGTCCGAAGTCCGCCAATTTACCGTATGACCTCGTTGCCCTTGCTCGGAGCGGGTCCAAGGTCCATCGAGGTACCTTTAATTCACGGTGTGTCTTCTTTAGGCGGGTCCGAAGTCCGTAAATTCACTGTATGACCTCGTTGCCCGTGCCATATAAGGGTCCAAGGTCCGAATGCTTCCCGTTTGACCTGGATGCCCTTCATTTCTCCGGCTTTCTCGCCTCCTCCGCTGTTGATAGGCCGATCTCCTGCGTCGGGATTTGTGGGGAGTTTATGACTCCTCACATTTGCCCCTCCTTCGGAAACCTAATGAAAAAGGTGACTTTCCCCGCCCTTGATTTTTGGACTCGAATTCCCCGCCGGACGTGCGTGTTAGATGTTACCCAGACAGTTCCCCGAAGACTTAACCTTTTCCCAGACTGTTTTCCTAAAAGACTTTATTTTTTTTTTTTCGCGCGGAGTCCCACGGCCCACTTACCCGCCCAACCGACCAAGGGTTGCCGTGTATCGTACGGCACGATTCGCGATAGGATAGACGCGAGATAGGAAAATAAAGGTAAAGGTCCGGGGAAAAAAGTAATAGTTAGATCAATCTTGTGCCAATGAAGCAAGTATTAATCGTTTTAGGAGCGGCAGAGAGTCAAGATTTGATATTACAGGAAAAAGTCTATTATAGTCAGAACATAATACTCTGAAAGGCTCATGCAAGGCATAGTTAGATCTACAATGATTTAAAGTTAGGGGAATATAATTTCTAGTTAATCTACTTGGCACAGAAAAGTTAAGCCGACTTAACAAGTCGGGGCAGTCAATATCACCATGTATAAGGTTATAAATAAAGATAGTACCAAGCATCGTTCTACGGTTGGCTAGGGATGGTAAATTAATCAAAAGAAGTCTACTAGAATAAGAAGGTAAGATAAGATTTGCATCCCAGTTTAGGCGCCGTAAAGCAAAAAGAATGAAGTTTTTTTGTACAGATTTAATACGACCAATATGTATTCCGTATTGTGGACTCCAGACCGGAGACCCATACTCCAGAATGGGACGGACAAGCGAAATAAATAAAGTTTTAGTCAAATAAGGATCATCGAATTCTTTTGACCACTTTTTAATAAATCCAAGCACTCCTCTGGCTTTATTAACCATGGACGAAATGTGATTAGAAAATTTTAGTTAGGGGTCCAAGAGAACGCCAAGATCGTTTACAAGAGTTATTCTATCCAAAGAGCTGCCACTTAACCTGTAAGTCGCGTATATCGGATTGGCCCGATAAAAAGTCATCAGCTTGCACTTGGAACCGTTTAAATTTAGTAAATTATCTCGGCACCAGTTTTGAAAATTATCTAGATCGGACTGCAAGTCTAAATGGCAGGAATGTCCTTATACTGCAGGCACAACTTAACATCATCTGCGTACATAAGTACGCGAGAATGACTTATAATTGAGGGAAGATCATTAATAAATAATGTAAAAAGTAACGGACCCAGATGGCTCCCTTGTGGGACACCGGAGGTAACACGGAGAATTTCAGAAATTGAATTTTTAAAAAGGACCCCTTGTGACCTGCCATTCAGATAACTTGAAATCCATTTAAGCAGATCAACTGGAAAACCTAAAAGGTCAAGTTTTTGAATGAGAAGTAAGTGATTTACAGAGTCAAATGCTTTACTAAAGACAGTGTAAGTGACGTCTGTTTGAAAACTACTACTACTCACAAATGAAGTGAGATCTAGAAGGTTTGTGATTGTGGATCTACGTTTAATAAATCCGTGTTGACACGGAGAAATGATTGATCCGCAAAGGTGCTGCCAATGAGGAGTAATAATTTTTTCAAAAAGCTTAGGAATAGCTGACAACTTAGAAGTTAGTTACTGGCTTCTAACTTGTTACCTTTTTTGAAAAGAGGTATAACAAATGATTCCTTCCAAATATTTGGGAATTGGGAGGTTTCTAGAGATAAGGTAAACAACTTGTGAAGAGGTTTGCGCAGGGCCTTAGCGCAATACCTAAGCACGCACCCAGGAATACCATCGGGCCCTGGCGAATAAACAGGCTTAATACGAAGAAGATCCAAAAGAAGAGAGCTTTCGGTATAGTACCACGGAACACAGGATGTAAAAAATGAGTTTATTGCAGTTTAAAAAACATTAACTGCATCGGACATATTAATGCATAGGTAAATTTCAGACCAATTAAAGCCAGAAATAAAATTATTTAGCCTCAGAAAGTCTGCCTTGCGAAAACAATGTATTCGTTTGGATTTTTCTGATTTTTCTTCTATAACTCTACCCGTATCAAATGAAAGTTCGAATGTTGGGTGTTATGGATCTTCAGGTTGCGTGAGTGGTGCTACTCTGGACAGAAACACACCTTCATGATTTGATACAAAACACAAATCAAGTAGGCGACCTAATGAATTTCGAACATGGTTTACTTGAGATAGAGATATGTCAAGCAGGCCATCAATAAAATCATGCTGTGCTATAGGTAGTAAGTCATTCGATCCATCCTCAGTGGACCAAGTAACTCCATGTATATTAAAATCACCTAGAACTATCAACTATCCCTATCGGAAAGCTTATTTGCAACAAACTTAATAACTGATAGGTGATTTAAATAATCAGGAAGTTCAGACAACGGCGGAATATATGAGCAAGTTATGTATATAAAGTTACCAGGAAGCGATAACTTTACACAAATAAATTCAATGGTATTGAATTCATCAAAAAATAACTCCCCAGACGGGAGGTTTGAATCAACTCCAATTAAGACTCCACCTCCCCGTCTAGAGGGACGGTCATACCTATATATTGTGTACTTACCTGGAAAAATTTCGGAGCTAAAGATCTCCGGCTTAAACCAGGTTTCTATGAACACAATAATATGAGATGCAAAGGAAAGGCTATCGGAATACAATTTAGTAAGTTTGCTGCGCAAACCTCTTGCATTCTGATAGGAAAGAAGGAGGTTAGAAGTTAGTTTTTTGAAATTAGGGACAGTTATCTTGAAAGATGAAATGTCTCTAGCATAAGAAACCTTAAACTTTTCCACCTTTACACTATTACAATCGGCTTTAGTTTTGTCTTGTATATAAGACAATACATCAGAAGATGTTTGATCAGGGGAAAGCCGAGAAACGAAAATTTGTTTCTTGAGTGGAACCACTGAAAGGGATTTTGGTGGAGCAGACATTGCTTCTGCCAAACCAACTTGAGCCGGTTGTCCGGACTCAGTAGTCCCTTGTGGTGGAGATGCTACATTCTGAGAGATAGGTGGATCCACTAATTGTGAAACCACTACGGACAAATCGGAATTCTTAGAAGTCCCTAGTTGCATGCATTCTGTAACGGATTGTTCGGATACCGAATCTTTTTTAGCTGCCGATCTTAGCAACATTTGAGGGTTTGCTGAAATCGGCTGCTGATCCGCCGGAATGCTTTGTTGTTCTTTTGATTTCGGTTGCGGGGTGTTCCCCTTTTGCTCCTTACCACCACTTTACTCGTACAGCTCCTTGAAAGACTTGAACTTTCCCGCGACTGTTTCCCTAAAAGACTTTTCTATACAGCTCCTTGAAAGATTATTTCCCCAGAATGTTTCCCTGCTCCCCAGACAGTTCCCCGTTCCCCAGACTGTTCCCAGTTCCCCAGACAGTTCCCAGTTCCCCAGACAGTTCCCTGCGTGGAATTCAAATTTTCTCGCCCAGACATTTCCCCAAACTAAAACCATTTTCTTTTTTCCTCGGTCCTCCCTGGAATCTCACCACGATCGCGTTTCTCAATTTTGGGTTCCAGTTTTGCCATCGTCGTTGCCTCCTCGTTGTCTTAAGTTGCCATTTGAATTTTCGAACATAGAAACAACCAATTTGTAAACCCATCGATCGCAACTATCGATCGACCGCCTATCTCGGCGCCTCCGTCCCTATTTGCAATATCCGGCAACTCCCTTACTCCCAAAAGTAAATAAACAAAGATTTTTTTCTCCGGAGGGCCCGGCTGTGCCCATATTGCCGCCTTTTCGGCCTCGGCCTCATCCAGCCGCTTCTGCCACTCGCTGGCTGCGGCGGCTGCCCGTGCCACCGCCCGATGCGCGAACAGTTTTCGCTCCACGTCCGCCCGTGCTGCGAATATCCGCCTCACCTCGTCCGGGCGGCCCGATGGCAATGCGTCGCCCAAGCGGATCCGCCCACATCCGGCTGCGGCCCTCCGGATCCTCCGGAACGCCATCCGGGCCTTCGCCGCCCGGCGTGGCTCGTCCTCCTCGTCCAAGGAGACTTCCGGACTTCTCCGTCCCGGAGTCCTCCTTGTCTTCCTTCTCCTCTGACGAGGACAGGTCGATGACCGGTACCTCGGTCTCCTGCCCTGCCGGCCGGACGCCGGCCTCATCCTCCGACTCCAGCTCCACGTCGGAGCCGTCCTTCGACCTCCGACTCTGGATTCGGTGTCGGGAACCGCGAAACTAGGGGGGACGCCAGCAGCTGGAGTGCGGAACCTGAGCCCCGTCTCCCGGCCCCTCTCACCTCACGGACTTACTACTGCTGCTGCTAGTTGCGTGCATATTGGCGACCTGATTTAAATAGGCGCTCGCGCCCTGACGAAACCTCGGTTTTCGATGGTTCCTGGTTCCGTTGTCCGAGGCGGTCTTTGGACTCTCCCTTGCTACGGGGCTCCAACAGGTCCTCTCTTTCCCGCCTAGACGGCAGGTACGCTACAATTGTTTTTACGACTATTATAATAGTTTTAAGAGAGATGTCGTGAAGTACAATAAATATTAAGCCACATTAATATTTAACAAGTTATATTTAAGTTCGAAACCCAGGGTGGCAACGCCAACCGATATTTAGCCAAGACACATTAAATACTAAAAAAGCAAAGGAGCTAAGATACCAGAAGTAGGAAAATATTAGAAATCCTGAATGTGGGGAAAAGGGAGGTAAAGTGAAGGCGGTCACACAGCATCGTGGAGCGTGGCTTCTCTCGGGATTGCCGAACGGATAAGACGTATGATCGGCACACGGCTCAGCGAGGCTTTGAAAAACCAAGAGTACTCCGGATGAGAAACGCAGGACAGGCCAACCGTTACGCCTGACGCGACCACTCTCGGCCTTCTCATCGCGAGTGCTCGGTTTAATTTAGTCAAGCGCTACGCAGTCGTTCGCGGGTGATTTTGAAGAGCTTAGTACAACTAGATTCTCAAAACGATGCAGCGGACTCGGGTGAGGATAACTTCAATAAATTGTTATGAATATATAATCGCACCTCCCGATAGTGTGTTTTCATTTCTTAGTCAGAGAATCTAACCTAAACTATCTCCATTCCCACAGCTGCTTTGGGCCAGAACGTGGACATTCTTACCGTTCTCCACAGGAGTCGTAGTTCCGCCCATAGTACTAGCGGACATGAATGTGGATCCCTTCCCGTTCGGCCCAGTAGTTCCCTCGCTTTCTTTGTAGTTTGGGATTTGCGCGTGGAAACCCGTGCCGCCGGATCCGTTATACAGTAGTTTCCTCACTTCCTTCGTAGTTTGGGACTTGCGCGTAAACACTTGTCCCGCCGGATCCTTTATCATAGTTTTCCTACGTAGTTTTGGGACTTGCGCGTGGCCGGTCGACCGAGTCTATCCTTTCCGTTTTCTTACTACCCGACGCCAGCAAAGTATCCTCCCGGCTTGGCCTCATCCGAACGTCCAGCCCGGCGAATTTTTTGCCTTTGACGCGAAATACAAGACTAGAACTCTACACGACTAGCGTCGTCTGCGTTTTCCTCGACACGAATGAGAAACTTCGCTCCCTATCAAAATTATCCGTTCACCTGTGGAGTAGAGTAAACGGTTTTTTTAATTCTCAAATATCAGGAGATGGGCACAGATGGGCATCTCTTATTTTTTCGAAATAATGATTTATAAGGGGTGTGCTAACGATTTTTGTTTAAAAATTGCATTTTTAAGAAGTGGGCAAGGTGTTTTGTCAAAATAAACTATTTTTTAAAAGTGGAAACATTTTTTTTTGACAAAAAAAAACCTTTGCCCACCTCTTAAAAATGAAATTTTTAAACAAAAATATATCTAATAACTATATTTTTTTAATTCTTAAATTTCAGGGGATTGGCAAACATGGTCGTTTTTTAAATAATGATTTTAAAGTCTTGTACTCAGATCGACGAAAACTGTACGCCAGTCATGAGAGCGAATAATTCTGGGGTGCATCTTGTCAGAGCAAAATGTTTCATATGTCAAAAATTTACAAAAAACACTGTTCGGTCATGCCGCAGCCTAAAGAAATTCTTAAAGTTTCAAATCTTAAAGTAAATTAAATTCTCTATGTTTGTTGTTTTCCTTCTCTATTTGCCCTGCGTGGCATCTCTTTCAATTACTGTAATTGCTATTCCTTTTGAATTCCTTCGCCGATCGCTGCCTGGCCCTTTGTCCACGGCAAGCATCTACTTAAGTTCAGTTCGATTTTGAACTCGCTCGCTGAAGGCACGGTCGCAGATCGCCTGCCTATTCTCTTCGTCTTAGACTTCGCTAAAGGCACAAACCAATCGGTCTACCTGCCCAATCAAGTAATCTTAAACATAAACATTTAACTTTGTAATTAAGACCTTGGTGTCATTTAGAATAAATTTAGTACATATTCAATTGAAATCTTGTGCGGCTTATTTTAATTCGGCACCATCAAAGGTTAGCGTTAGTGAAAAAGCTCACTGACCCAACAAAAACGATAAAAGTGCAGCTATGAACTTTTAATTAGCAAATAATTATCAGTAAATTAAAATAAACAATTGTTAAATTTAAATTGTATTGTTTTTTAATTTCTTTGTACAGCGGCATACTTGTCTTTCCAAGGTAGTTGATAATATCTTTTAAAGGCTCTTTCCCCCAAATACGATATTTGAACTTTAACTGCTTGCTAACAAACCTAGCCGATTATCAGTACGACCATAGCACGCTTAAATCTAAATTTGGTCATACTGGAAAGATTAAGGTTTTTACGTTATCGTTCTCATTTGTTGATCTGAGCACTAGGCTTAAAGGGGTGTGCAAACGATTATTGTTAAAAATTGCATTTTTAAGAGGTGGGCAAAGGTTTTTTGTCAAATTTAAGTAATTTTAAGATGTTGGCAAACGACATTTTATTCCCTTGTAGAGGGTATTATAACATTGGTCAAAAGTGTGCAACGCAGTGAAGGAGACATCTCCGACCCTATAAAGTATATATATTCTTGATGAGGATCACCTCCTGAGTTAATATAAGTCTAGTCTCTCAGTTTTAAAGATATCGAAGTGAAACTTTGCACTCACCCTGCTTTCCTTTGCACGCAGTCAAAACGGCCGTGATCAGCCGTCTATATCCTATAGCTGCCATATAACTGAACGATAGGAAATATATATATATATTGTATATTGATGGACGTTGATGCACTACGAGCAGTACATACAAGTGGACCAACGACACCAAGCACGTGCTTTTTACGCGCGGGGCCCTGTTAACAAATCGGGCAAAAAATGCGAGCTCGCGAGGAAAATACATAAATTAAATAGAGACAAGACAGAAGTGAAAATAAAAGGCACAATTAAGAGTAAAGCAAATGAGTTCAAATATTAGTTTTTAATAACGGGATAGAAGTTGAAAGGGCTCGTGCAGACAAAAACTTGATGTACATCGTGGCAAATTTAGAGGAATATAATTTCGTGTTAGTCTAACAGGAACATTGAAAGTTAGGCGGCTTACGAGTTCTGCAGAATCAGTATCACCTCTTATAAGATTTTGCATAAAAATAGTACCAAGCATTGTTCTACGATTTACAAATGTAGGTAAATTTAGCAACAGTAATCTACTCTGGTAGGAAGGTAGCCTTACGTTTTGATCCCAGTTCAAATTACGAAGGGCAAATAGAAGAAATTTTTTTTTGTACCGACTCAATACGGTCTATGTGCACCTGATATTTTGGACTCCAAACCGACGAACAATATTCCAAAATAGGACTTACAAGGGAGGTAAATAATAATTTGGTCGTATAAGGGTCATCAAATTCTTTTGACCAACGCTTTATAAACCCAAGAACACTCATGGCTTTGTTAACAGTGGACATTATGTGGCAGTCAAATTTAAGTTTAGGGTCCAGAAGAACACCTAAATCGTTAACTGAATATATACGGTCGAGTGGCGTATTTTCAAGAAAGTAACTGATAAACGTAGGAGTACCCCTATAAAAAGTCATAACGTTGCATTTAAGGTAGTTCAACTTTAAAAGGTTGTACTCACACCATTCATGAAAACTATCAATATCTGACTGTAAGTTAAATCCCGACGCCATATCATTATATGATAAACAAAGCTTAACATCATCAGCATACATTAGTACACGATAATGTGTTAGTATAGAGGGAAGATCGTTGATAAACAAAGTAAACAGCAAAGGCCCCAGATGACTTCCCTGAGGCACTCCAGATGACACGTAGATTAATTTTGAAACAGCATTCTTGAATATAGCCCTCTGAGTCCTACCATTCAAGTTACTTGAAATCCAAGTTAATAGATTACCAGGAAACCCAAGCAGATCTAATTTGAATAAAAGAAGAGAGTGGTTGACGGAGTCAAAGGCCTTACTAAAAATCTGTATATATAACGTCAGTCTGCATTTTTTTCTGAAATCCATTAATTACAATAAATGACAATTCAAGAAGGTTGGTGGTGGTCGATCTTTGCTTAACAAAACCATGCTGACACGGTCATATAAGCAAGGAGCATAAAAGTTGCAAATGAGAAGTGAAAATGCTTTTGGAATTGTCGACAATTTGGAAATACTTCAATTATTCTTGGCATCAGCCTTCGCACCCTTTTTATGAAGTGGAATAATAAAAGAGTCTTTCCGGATAGTGGGAAAAACTGATGATGAAATAGACAAATTAAAAAGTTTAAGGATCAGTTTACAAATGGTTGACGCACAAAACTTGAACACACATCCAGGAAGTACATCTGGACCGGGAGAATAAGTCGGCGTTGTTGTTGCTAATTCTATTAAAAGAGAGGTTTCAGTAATTGTTTGGGGGAAGACAACAAAAATGCCACCCTTAGGTTATGTAATAATAACGCTTTTAATAATATAAGTTTATGCTCGTGTCGTGTTTATTTTGCCAGTCGAATCTGCACTGCAGCAGCCGAAAGCCTGGCTTCATATTTTAATTTGGGCTTTACAATGTAGTCGCTGAATACGTAGCGCGACAGCTTAGCGCTACAGGTTCAGCCATACACCTATGCGCACTAGACTAGGCGCTGGCGGGCTGCTCCGAACATACTCCCCCCGTTGGAGGAAGTAGGGCTCCAACTAAATGGGAATCAATGGGCAGAACGGCTAACTTGGCGACGGCTCTCTTAACTAGGCCCGTAGCTGAACGGACCATAGCTACTCTGACGACACCGTCCTCGCCTGGAACGACTCCTTGGATGCACCCCAGCTGCCATTTCAAGGGTGGAAGGTTGTTCTCCTTCAGCAACACGATGCTTCCGACCTTGATGTTGGATGTTTCGACGCGCCACTTACTCCTTTCTTGGAGCAAGGATAAATACTCGCTGCTCCACCGCTTCCAGAATTGCTGCTGCATCTGTGTCCCCCTTTGCCATCTGCTGAGGCGGCCTTCTCGGAGATGCGTAATATCAGGCACAGGAAACCTTGTGTAGCTGGAGCCTTTCAGGAAATGGGCCGGCGTTAACACGTCAAGATTTTCATCGTTTTCTGAAATTGGACAGAGTGGACGGGAGTTAAGGATGGCAGAAATCTTATAAGCGAGAGTTCTCAATTCATCGAGGCCCAAGATGGAAGCACCGACGACTCTATACAAGTGAAATTTGGCCGATTTAACAGCCGCCTCCCATAAACCAGCGAAATGTGGGGCACGCTGAGGTATGAACTTCCAATCAATCCCATTAGCTAAGCAGGAGGAAGCTATCGCAGCCGTGTGGGGTTCGCTCAGAAATAGATTCTTCAGCTCGGTTAGCTCGCTCTTAGCCGACAAAATTCCTCGCATTGTCACTCCAAATAATGCGCGGAGTGCCTCTCAGGCTGGTGAATCTTCTCAACGCTGCGGTGAAAGAATCCGTTGTGAGATCCTGGACGACTTCCAAATGCGTGGCCTTCGTAGAGAAGCAGACAAAGACGGCGATGTAGCACTTGTAAGGCGCCTTGTTGCGGGCCTCTGCCTTATGATAAAATGGTCCACAATAATCCACTCCCGTGGTATGAAATGCTGGGTTGGGCTGAACGCGATTTGCTAGCAGGCTGCCCATAACGTGCTCCCAAGTGACAGGCTTCATCCAAAAACATCTGACGCATTTGCTAATGACTTTCGTCCTCCAATTGGCCAATACCTTTGCCTTAATGTGGCAAGTAACGCTTGCGATCCTGCGTGCAAGTATTTTATGACGATGATTGCCTTTGTAACTGGATGATCCTTGGGTAACAATATCGGATGCTGAGTATCGTAGTCCAGATTTGCATTCTGAAGTCTTCCACCAACGCGAAGTAATCCATGGGAGCCGATTATTGGTCTCAGCGAAATCAGCTTGCTCTTCTGTGGACACGGCCTGTCCTGGCTAAGACATCCATACTCCTTGGCTAAGTGAACCTGTTGGATGCTCCTCAGAAGAAGTACGGTCCCCAAATTGAGCTCCTCAACGGTAACACGGTTCCTTGAAGGTGAAGATTTTGCTCTGCAATTCGAAATAAAATGTACGCAAATACACGCTGCAACTTATGAAAAGAGTTAAGGAATTTGCAGTTGATCGAAATGTCAGTGCAAACGGTTCCAACTAGCGCTGCGGGACGATGTTCTGGAAGATCCTTAACTGCATTTGGAAGAAAGGGCCATTTTGACGAGCTTTGCAGCAGGAATGGAGGCCCGTTAGCCCACAGGGAGTGCTCCAGCAATTCTCTCGGGGTACAGCCTCGCGATACGACATCCGCCGGATTTAAGCTTTTTGGAACATGGTGCCAAGTCATGCTTTTTGTCATCTCCTGAATTTTCGCGATTCTGTTGGATACAAGTACGTTGAAATCCCTCGGAGGCTGCCGAATCCACTCCAGTACGATAGACGAGTCGGACCAGCAATGAAAGTCGCATTCGAAATCGATGGTTTCCTTGACGCTTACAATAAGCCTTTAAAGGGGCCACTCTCGACTTGGCGCAGAGCAAATGGACTTTTGCTTCTCCATTGGCCTCCGACCGCAAGTATAAACACGCTCCATAAGCCGCTATGCTAGCATCGCAGAATCCATGAAACTGGATGGAAGACTGAGGTTGCATTACGAATCGTGAAAATTTCATGTTTTGGACGATCGATAACTGAGAGGTCAACTCCCCCCATGACGAAAGAATAGGCTCTGGTAATGTGTCATCCCAATCCACGTTAGCCTTCCATAGGGATTGCAAAAATATTTGGCCTTTGTGACAATCGGTGTTATTAAACCGAGCGGATCATATAATTTGGCTATTGTTGAAAGTGCAATACGCTTGGTGACTCGATGATTTACAGATAATTGAGAAAAGTTGAACAGAAGTTGGTCAGAAGAAGGATCCCAGGCTAATCCCAGCGCCTTGGTAACAGCTGATCCGTCGTGAAATTGAATTAGCTTCTCCTTATCGCAGTCAGACTCTCGTTCGAGGGCGCGTCCATCATTAGAACACCATTTGCGGATTGGAAAATGGCCTCGCGACAATAGATCCTTCACCTGACGACGAATTTCCCTAACCTCTTCAATTGACTCGCCACCAGAGATTAAATCATCCACGTAGAAGTCCCTACGAACAATTTTTGCTCCAATTGGAAACGAATCCTCCTCATCATAAGAGAGCTGATGCATGGCTCTTATAGCCAAAAAGGCAGCTGGCTTGGTACCATAAGTCACCGTGTTCAATTTGTAAACACTCAACTCATCCGTGGACTTCTCTCAGCAAACAATACACTGCAAAAAGTCATCCGGGTGGGACACACGCACGCAGCGGTACATCTTGCAGATGTCTCCACAGAGGGCAACTTTAAAAAATCGGAAGCGAAGTAGAATGTTAAAGATTTTTTGCTGAATTGTTGGCCCTGCAAGAAGCAAGTCGTTCAGAGAGCTGCCAGAAGTAGTTCTAGCAGACCCATCAAAGACGACCCGGAGCTTTGTACTCGTACTTTCCTGCTTATGTACACAATGGTGGGGCAAGAAGAATTGTGGTATAGTTGGATCCTTTGGTGCGAGAGACATGTGGCCTAAGTTGATGTATTCCTGGAGAAAGGCCGAATACTGAGCCTTGAGAACCGGGTTTAGCTTCCAAACTCCTAAAACGACGACCAGCTAGGCAATAGGAATCACCTAAACTTTCGAATCCCGAAGTGGATAAGAGACGAACAGAGTATTGACCATTCCCAAGTCTAGTGCAGTTTTCCTTGAACAGTTGTTCGCTTTGCAAGTCCTCAGGCAACAGTGCTGGCTTTGATGGATTACAATCCTCAATTTCCCAAAATCGCTTTACTATGGCAGCAAGTGCGTCATCCTCAGAATGATCCGTAGTATCCTTGACAATGGCGGCTAAGACAGACTTATGATTTGGAGTAGTCGACATCCCACCAGAAACGATCCAACCAAGTTTGGTGTTTTGGAGTGTTGGCAATATGCTATCCAAATGTATTTGCCCCATAGCAATTATTTCGAAAAACAGACCAGCGCCAATTAACAAGTCGATTCGTTGTGATTGGTTGAAATAAGGGTCAGCGAGCGAAATTTTTTGTGGAATCCTCCATCCTGATGTATTTATGTTGAAATTCGGCTTATAATCAGTGATACTGTGAGTCACAACAGCTGTGAATGACGCACGATAGCCTGCATCCCGTGATTGCGCGAGAAGATCAGCTTCATCCAACTGATCTATAGACTCAGTTGTTAAATACAATTTCATCGGGTTTGTTTGCGCGAAAAAATTCTATTTCATTTGCCGCGTCATTTTGAGGCCGAACCGCGTTTTCTGGAGCAGCCATTTCTTAGTCGCACACAAAAAAAAATAAAAGAAAAATTTCCGAACCGGTTAAGAGGGGTGAATAACCTTTTAACTTTTGCCGCGAAAAATGCGCGGCACCAAGCGTCGTCGAAAACGCAACGGAACTTTGTTGTTGTTGCTCCGCCTTATAACAGCGGACTTGAAATTATGTACATATATGTATGCACTGCACTATGCACTTTTAGAATAGTTAAATGTTATTCTCCTTTTGTTTATAAATTGCAGCACAACACTGTTTTGATTACAAAATGTACAAAAAGATCAACAGCCTGCCGGCTTTTCACAGCGCGAAATGTAAAACTTAAACGGCCAGCTGTGTGCACTTGTTTGTAAGTCCGTTTGTTTGTGACCGAATGCCCGCAAACGACAGCGAAACCAAAATATATTGTTTAAACGATATTAAACAATAATAAAACCGAGTTGCAGACGGCAAATAAAACAGCGATCACGTCGGGATCACCAAATGTTTGGGGGAAGACAACAAAAATGCCACCCTTAGGTTATGTAATAATAACATTTATTTTGCCAGTCGAATCTGCACTGCAGCAGCCGAAAGCCTGGCTTCATATTTTAATTTGGGCTTTACAATGTAGTCGCTGAATTCGTAGCGCGACAGCTTAGTGAGATAAGGCAAATATAAAGAGGACAGCGCAAGAGCGCTACAGGTTCAGCCATACACCTATGCGCACTAGATTAGGCGCTGGCGGGCTACTCCGAACAGTAATTAAAGGGGAAAAAATACAATTGGCCCTATTTAAGGGATTAGGGTAGTTAGAATTTCACCAAGCTATCGAACTATAAGTGGTTTGGAAAAACTCAGCAAATAAATCAGCAATTTCAGAATCCGTCGATGCCTCCGTTGAGTTTAGACGTACCGATGAAGGCAATGCCGATGACTTACGCTTGGCATTAACAAAGTTGAAAAACTGTTTTGGATCATTTGAAAATTCAAATTCACATCGATTTAGATACAAAGAATAGCAATGACTCTTGAAAACATTAAAATCCGATCGAGCCACTACATATTTCGAAAAATCTGATGGCTTACCCGATTTTTTATACTTTTTATAAGTATTTGATTTAAGGTTTTTAAGTCTTTGAAGCGCATTGGTAAACCAAGGAGGCCTGTTTAGGTTTATCAGGAACGCATTCATTAAAAAAAGTATTTAACGCTATATAGAATAGTTCAGTGGCACTTTCAATGTCTGTACAATTGTTCAAGTCTGTCCAATTATAATGAGAAATCATATCGTTAAGTTTATTATAGTCACATTTACGAAAACATCTCATTTTAGTTGGGGACACTAAAGGAGAGAGGGTATCAGAGCAGGGGAGGCAAATTGTCAATTCCATTGTTGGATGTTATCGGTCTTCAGGTACAACAAGAGCGTCAATTCTACACACCGTGACCTCAGACGGGTCTGAAACAAACACAAGATCTAATTGTCTATTTAAAGAATTTCGTACAAAGCTTACTTGCTGTGACGATAATTCTAAAAGGCCATCTAAAAAATCATGAGCGGATAAAGGTATAGCGACAAGTGAGTCAGTGGGAGGAGACCAAAAAATATCGGTTAGATTAAAGTCACCCAAAACAATCAAAAGGTCTTTGTTAGAAAGAAGGGATAGTACGGATTTTATTGCTGACAGATGGTGCACATAAATTACTAGGTCAGAGCCAGGTGGAATATAAGAACATGTAACAAAAATAGATACAGATTGTAAGGAAACTTTCACACTTACAAATTCAATTTCGTTTGGGATATGAGTGACTATACTTTCAGATGCTAGGCTAGAGGTAACGGCAATCAGTACACCACCCCCCTACGTGAAGGGCGATCGGACCTGTAAGTATTAAAGTTATTTGAAAGAACTTCAGAGTCAGATATCTCTGGTTTTAGTTACGTTTCCGTAAAAGCCAAAATATCTTCAGTGAGTGCAGAGAGAGGAGTCAGCATAAAGCTTTTGTAGCTTCATATTTAGCCCTCTTACATTTTGATACGCCAAAGATAAACTTTTTAGTTTTTTTGGCACAGTGGAAGGCCTGTTATTTGTTCTCGGTTTATTGGGAACAAATTCTTTAATTACTAAATCATCATTAAGCCAAAATCTTTCAGAAAGTAACACATTAAACACATCAGGCGGAGCAAATATTTTAAAAGACGATATCCCACGAGCGTATGAAAATCGAAATTGTTGAACTGCAATATCCTCGGATGGGAATTTTTCAAGTATAAATTCCAAAACATCCTCAGCTGTGGTATCTGGGGTGAATCTAGAAACAAATAATTGCTTCCTTTGTGGAACAACTGAAAGTTTCTTACGCCCCCCAGCAGCAGTCTGAACCACACTGAGCTGAGAACCAGGAACGGTGCCTACTGTACCAATAGGTACGGTCGGCAACGAATTCTTTGACTTAGCTGGTACTGTAGATTTTATTCTGGAAACAGGGACACCACCCGAACTAGCTATATCCATAGGCACAGTTGGTTCATTTACCCCTATGTCAGCTGAGACTGCTGCTACCAATTTCGGATTTGGGGTGGATTCCACAATCATATTAACGGCGGTTAAACTGGCTTTTTTACGTTTAGGCGACTCAGTTAATAATTTTTTATTATTAAACTGGGCACAGACGGAATTGAACACCTCATTGAGTTGTTTAAAAGCTCCTGAGATATTCAATAGGCTGTCTCGAGTCTGCTTCATAAAGCCGCTCATCTCAACTACCAATTCCTTGCAGGACCCACATGACCACATGAGACCAGAATTAAGATCAATGAAATCTTTAACTCTGCCAGTAAATCCTGCACATTTAACGTGCATCATCGAATCGCAGAGCCAGCAAAAAATATAAGGGTCCTTAGTTGAAGACGCAAGAGTACAATTTTTCTTTGAACAGACAAGAGCCATTGTAAGTTTAAGGCAAATAAAAAAAAAGGAATATGAAAAATACCTCTAAGTAAATTTGGCACTGGGATCAAATCCAAAAAACACAGAGGAACAAAACACGAAAAAATAAGAGAATAAGAGCGCGAGATCACGAAAATAGATCGAATAAAGAGAGCACGGGAGAATAAATCTTATATCGACTGAGCGTGGCTTTTGCGACACAACAACTTTAAGTATAAACAAATACAATGTAAAGCATGCAATGCCATAACTTTGGTGTTTGTAAAGTTAGGAAGTTAGAATTTTCTATGGGTTTTTTATTTGGCCAATCAATTCGACCTACCGAATTTCATAAGGATCGGCCGAATATATCGCGTAGCTGCCGTATTTGTATGTGTTTTAACCATGCATCATATGAATAATTTTGGAGAATATTATACAGAATATTCTGCGAGGGTATATCAACTTCAGCTCCGCCCGAAGTTAGCTTTCCTTTCTTGTTTTTTTTTAATTCCTAAATTTCAGGAGATGGGCAAACATAGTCATCTTTTTTTTTGAAATACTGATTTTAAAGGGTTTGGCAAAACGATTTTTTGTTAAAAATTGAATTTTTTTTAAATGTGCGCAAAGGTTTTTTTGTCAAAATTAACTATTTTTAAGATGTTGGCAAATGAAATTTTTTACATTCTTAAATTTCAGAGGATGGGCACACATGGGCATCTTTTATTATTTTGAAATAATGACTTTGAAGGGGTGGGCAAACGGTTTTTTTTTTTTAATTTGTGAAGAACCCGCCCAGACGGCAGGTACGCCACAATTGTGCTTGTAGGGGGGCGATCCTTCCACAAAAAAGAATTGGTTGCCAGAAATAATTCCCACGGCGCAAACGCAGAGGAAGACGAAAAAAATGATGAAGTCGGGGGCGTCGTGGTATTATTCAGTGTGTGTTTTATTCGGCTGCGTACATAAGTCTAATTAAAACTAAAAACTAAAACCGCGCTCCCGCTCGCTTTACTCCGTTGAAGCGGGAGAGGGAGAGCGGCAACGGCCGTCCGAGGAGTTCGGATGCGAAACCCGAAGCTCGCACTCTGGAGCGTGGACGTTGCGAGAAGCGAGCGAGGGAGCGCAAGAGGGGCGAGAGCGAAAGCTCGGAGAGCTCAGTGAACAGCGCCGATGCAGTGGGCCACTGATCTAAACATTCCGCCCCCCCTTGCAACTACTCGGGTTGCAACATAGCCTGGTTTCTCTTTTCACGGCTGGTGGCAGGCTCCGGACACGACCCACCCAAACACGGTGCTCTGGGCTCCTGGCAGTCCATCTTGAAGTTTCAGGAAGCCCGGCCGCATCACGCTCGGATACATATCCGCGCCTAGGATGATGGAGATCGTCGCGGGGAGATAGAACCGCTCATCAGCCAGCGTAATGTCCCGGAAGTGGGTCCTTACCGCGTCGCTTAGCTCCCGGATTGGAGTCCGGATGCGCACGTGAGGCTCTATTTTAAAAATTGCGTCTAGCCGGACAGCGCTTTCGATTCTTGACCCCACGGTTGCCGAACAGATCTGTTCGCCACCCACGTTGGTGGTCGGCAAGCGGAAACTCGACGCTAGCGAAGCGTCGATGCAGCTCATAGGCGTGCACGGGTCAATGAGCGCCGCAGTGTCGAAGACTCGACTCCCGGTCTCTAAACGCACCAAAGCCGTCGGTAGGAGGTTGACGCTGTGCCGCTGTAGGAGGGACGTTAGGGACGGAGCGGCGACCGCGGGCTGCGTGGCACCCCGACGAGTAGCAGAAAATTGCCGCGGAGTGTCGGAAGAATCCCGTGGAGTGGCGGACGAGGGCCGAAGAGCGGCTGAAGAATGCCGTGGAGTGGCGGACGAGGGCCGAGGAGCTGCTGAAGGGTGCCGTGGAGTGGCTGACGAGGGCCGAGGAGCGGCTGAGGAGTGTTGAGGAGTGGCAACGGATCTCTGTGACCGGCGAGCTGCCGGGCGGGACTGCCGTGATGCAGCGATCACCTCGCCGACACGCTCCGTCGGAGTGCTCGTGGGCCAAACATCGGTGGCAGTACCGGTTGGCAAGGACAGCCCGGAGCCTCTTCTCGGCACTCAGACGGCGGAACCGACGACACTTCCGAAGTGGATGGATCCCGCTACAGACTCGGCAACGGTAGGATTGCATACCACGAGTTCGTCTGTGTTCCAATGCGATGGCGCTGCGCGGTCGTGGAGACATCGTGTGAGATCTGATTGGCGGAAGAGGACAAAATAAAAATGTGGATCAGTAGTGATAAGAACTGCGAATTGGAACTACGGGTTGGAACTATTAATTGACGCTACGAATCGGAGTGATGCATTGAAACACCGGAGTGAAGGGTCGACTGGTTATTGCGGGCAGGCGGACTCTTCCGTTGGAAGAAGGACGACCTTCGCTATGGGACGCTTAATGGGTCCCCGTGCAGTGCGGATGTCGACCACACGAACATGGCCATCGGATCCTGGAAACACCGCGTCAATTCTGCCTAATCGCCACTCAGTGGACGGAAGGTTGTCTTCCTTGGCTACCACCATGTCCCCGGCACGGAGATTTCTTGTAGGGGTTCGCCACTTATTCCGCTTATGGAGTTCCTTGAGGTACTCCTCCTTCCATCGCAGACGAAATTGTTGATGAAGAGCCTTCAGGTGCTGCCAGCGGTTTATAATAGATGTGGTGTCCCCCTTTATCTCGGGTTCGACCATGGCGAGGAGGGGCCCGCCAACAAGAAAGTGCCCAGGCGTAAGTGCCAGCAGGTCAGTGGGGTCTTCGGACATTGGCGCGAGCGGGCGCGAATTCAGGCATGCTTCGATCCTAGCTAGAAGCGTGGACAGCTCTTCGAACGTATATTTCCGCGTCGCCGTGGACTTGAAGCTCTTAACACCTGCTTCTCACAAGCCTCCCATGTGGGGTGCTCCCGGAGGAATGAATTGCCAGAGCAGCTGCTGGTGACTATAGGCACCTGTCACAGCTTCCTTGAGAGCTTGGAGAAACTCTCGGGAGAGTAGGGCAGTCGCACCCACAAAGGTCTTCCCATTGTCCGACTGAACTTGACGGGGGCATCCTCTTCGGGACACGAAACGGGCGAAGGCGGCGAGAAACTTCTCAGTCGTAAGGTCGGAAGTAGGCTCTAAATGGATGGCCTTAGTGGCGAAGCACACGAACACCAGCACATATCCTTTCGTAATGAGACAGGCTCGTCCCGTGTAGTTTTTGATGTCGAAGGGACCGGCATAGTCCACACCGGTATATGTGAAAGGGCGCGAGAAGGACGTTCGTTCTTTGGGTAAGTCTCCCATCAGTTGCGTTTGCAACCTCTTTTTGTGGATGATGCAGACCTTGCATGAATATATGACGGACTTGACCAAATTCCTCACCCCCGGGATCCAGAACTTGGAACGGATCAGACGAATCATCAGCTGATTGCCACCGTGCAGCGTTATGCGATGCGTAAAATGGACGAGGAGTCGAGACAGATGGAAGTCGTATGGAAGGATAACAGGATGCCGTTCATCATACTGGAGAAGTTCGGAGGCCGTGACTCGGCCGCAGGCTCTTATGAGCCCTTGGAAATCAATGAACGGGTTCAGGTTTTGGACAAGGCTGGATGCTGGCACTGTCCGTTTTTGGCTTAAGCAGCCAATCTCAAGGGCAAAGTGCCTGCGTTGCGTGACGGAAATCAGGAGCCGCTCGGCCGACGCAATTTCAGGAGCTGTCAAGGGATCCTCAAACGGGGACATGAGTTTGCGCGAACGCTGAATGAACCGATGAGCATAAGCGAGGACTCGCAACGCCTTGTCGAGTGTGGAAAAACGCTCCAGAATGTCTTCAGGGGGTGCCTTCGCAACATGGACCTTGACTGCTCGCTTCTTGAGTTCAGTCACAGGGGGTTCATAGCCTTGAGTGGGCCACTCGCAGAGAGGCCACTGCAGCCAGGCAGGACCATGCCACCACAGCTGGCTGTCCGCAAGGTCTTGAAGCGCCACCCCCCGGCTAGCGAGATCTGCCGGGTTATGCTCGGAGCGAACGTGTGCCCATTTCTCCACCTCGGTGAGCTGGGTGATCTTGGTCACACGATTTGCCACGAACGTTGTCCAGTGGCACGCTGGCTTATGCAACCAGGCGAGAACAATTGTAGAGTCCGTCCAACAGTGCAGGGCGGACGCCTGCCCGGTCATCTTCGGAAGAACGGCGTTGGCCATTTCGGACAATAACAAGGCTCCGCACAACTCGAGCCGCGGGAGCGAATCGTTTTTACTGGGGCCACCCGCGTCTTTGCCGTGAGCAAGTTCACCATTACCGCGGACCCAGCTTCAACTCGGACGTAGATGGCTGCGCCGTACGCCTTCTGCGAGGCGTCGCAGAACCCATGATGCTCAATTTTCAAATGTGGTCGGAAAGCGACCCATCGGGGAATGTGGATCTGATCAAGAGCGGAGTAATTTTCCAGGAAGTCAACCCATCTTTGGCAAAAATCTCGAGGGAGGGCATCGTCCCATCCTAGATTTTGGAGCCAAATGTCCTGCATGAACATCTTTGCCCGGACTATGAAGGGGGCGAGCCAACCCGCTGGATCAAATAGCTTGGCGATTTGGGATAGGACTGACGCTTTGTGAATGTTGAACCCAGGGTCGATTCGGGCGGAATGAAGAAAAACTCGTCAGACGTCGCCTTCCACCGCACTCCGAGAGTTTTTGCCGTGCTCTCTGCGTCGATTTCAAGGAAGTCCGTGCGGAGGAGATGTTCACTCTGGATGTTGGCCAAAATCGCCTTGCTATTGGATGTCCATTTTCTAAGGGGGAATCCTGCTGAATCCAGGGCTTCCTGGAGCTCGCGGATAGCCGCTTGCGCTTCGGTTTTGGAGTCTGCCCCCGCGAGTACGTCGTCGACGTACATGTACTGTCGGATAATCCGACTCGCCTGCGGATACCTCAACTCTTCGTCGTCGGCGAGCTGTTGCAGGACACGAATCGCTAGGAACGGGGCACAATTGACCCCGAAGGTGACTGTCTTCAACTCGTAATCGCGGATTTCCCCATCGGAATTGCGGAATAGAATACGCTGCAAGGGAGTATGCTGGGGGTCTACCCAAATTTGCCGATACATCTTATCGATGTCGGCGTTGAAAACGAACCTAAAGTATCGCCACTTCAGGATTTGAATCGTAAGGTCGGATTGTTAGACCGGGCCCGCGTAAAGTATGTCATTCAGACTGGTCCCATTTGCGGAAGGGCTAGAGGCGTTGAAAACCACCCGCACTTTAGTGGTTGTGCTCTCGGGCTTAAGAACGGCGTGATGTGGAAGGTAGTACGTGGCGGAACTGCTCGTCAAAGGGACCTCGGCCATGTGACCTAAGTCGAGGTATTCTTGGATCACAGAGTCATACCGGGCCTTCAGGGGAGGATCGCTTTCTGCTCGATACGCAGAAATTGAGCCAGAGCAAAGGATCGTGAAGATGCGAGCTCGGAACCACTATGCTCGGGTTAGCGCAAGGGGAGCATCACAACGTATTTGCCAATTATTGTCCCTTCTTGTAGTCTGGACAAAATTGTGTTCACAGACGGAATCAGACTCGGGGATTATCTGTGTGGGCACTTCCTCCACCTCCCAGAACTTGGTAAGGAGATGATCCAACGAGTCGTCGAGTCCGCAGGTAACTCGAGTGGAGAAGGTGGACAAATTGCGGGGGGCCTCCGCAAACGCAGAGGAAGACGAAAAAAATGATGAAGTCGGGGGCGTCGTGGTATTATTCAGTGTGTGTTTTATTCGGCTGCGTACATAAGTCTAATTAAAACTAAAAACTAAAACCGCGCTCCCGCTCGCTTTACTCCGTTGAAGCGGGAGAGGGAGAGCGGCAACGGCCGTCCGAGGAGTTCGGATGCGAAACCCGAAGCTCGCACTCTGGAGCGTGGCCGTTGTGAGAAGCGAGCGAGGGAGCGCAAGAGGGGCGAGAGCGAAAGCTCGGAGAGCTCAGTGAACAGCGCCGATGCAGTGGGCCACTGATCTAAACATTCCGACCCCCCTTGCAACTACTCGGGTTGCAACATAGCCTGGTTGCTCTTTTCACGGCTGGTGGCAGGCTCCGGACACGACCCACCCAAACACGGTGCTCTGGGCTCCTGGCAGTCCATCTTGAAGTTTCAGGAAGCCCGGCCGCATCACGCTCGGATACATATCCGCGCCTAGGATGATGGAGATCGTCGCGGGGAGATAGAACCGCTCATCAGTCAGCGTAATGTCCCGGAAGTGGATCCTTACCGCGTCGCTTAGCTCCCGGATTGGAGTCCGGATGCGCACGTGAGGCTCTATTTTAAAAATTGCGTCGAGCCGGACATCGCTGTCGATTCTTGACCCCACGGTTGCCGAACAGATCTGTTCGCCACCCACGTTGGTGGTCGGCAAGCGGAAACTCGACGCTAGCGAAGCGTCGATGCAGCTCATAGGCGTGCACGGGTCAATGAGCGCCGCAGTGTCGAAGACTCGACTCCCGGTCTCTAAACGCACCAAAGCCGTCGGTAGGAGGTTGACGCTGTGCCGCTATAAGAGGGACGGAGCGGCGACCGCGGGCTGCGTGGCACCCCGACGAATAGCAGAAAATTGCCGCGGAGTGTCGGAAGAATCCCGTGGAGTGGCGGACGAGGGCCGAGGAGCGGCTGAAGAATGCCGTGGAGTGGCGGACGAGGGCCGAGGAGCTGCTGAAGGGTGCCGTGGAGTGGCTGACGAGGGCCGAGGAGCGGCTGAGGAGTGTTGAGGAGTGGCAACGGATCTCTGTGACCGGCGAGCTGCCGGGCGGGACTGCCGTGATGCAGCGATCACCTCGCCGACACGCTCCGTCGGAGTGCTCGTGGGCCAAACATCGGTGGCAGTACCGGTTGGCAAGGACAGCCCGGAGCCTCTTCTCGGCACTCAGACGGCGGAACCGACGACACTTCCGAAGTGGATGGATCCCGCTACAGACTCGGCAACGGTAGGATTGCATACCACGAGTTCGTCTGTGTTCCAATGCGATGGCGCTGCGCGGTCGTGGAGACATCGTGTGAGATCTGATTGGCGGAAGAGGACAAAATAAAAATGTGGATCAGTAGTGATAAGAACTGCGAATTGGAACTACGGGTTGGAACTATTAATTGACGCTACGAATCGGAGTGATGCATTGAAACACCGGAGTGAAGGGTCGACTGGTTATTGCGGGCAGGCGGACTCTTCCGTTGGAAGAAGGACGACCTTCGCTATGGGACGCTTAATGGGTCCCCGTGCAGTGCGGATGTCGACCACACGAACATGGCCATCGGATCCTGGAAACACCGCGTCAATTCTGCCTAATCGCCACTCAGTGGACGGAAGGTTGTCTTCCTTGGCTACCACCATGTCCCCGGCACGGAGATTTCTTGTAGGGGTTCGCCACTTATTCCGCTTATGGAGTTCCTTGAGGTACTCCTCCTTCCATCGCAGACGAAATTGTTGATGAAGAGCCTTCAGGTGCTGCCAGCGGTTTATAATAGATGTGGTGTCCCCCTTTATCTCGGGTTCGACCATGGCGAGGAGGGGCCCGCCAACAAGAAAGTGCCCAGGCGTAAGTGCCAGCAGGTCAGTGGGGTCTTCGGACATTGGCGCGAGCGGGCGCGAATTCAGGCATGCTTCGATCCTAGCTAGAAGCGTGGACAGCTCTTCGAACGTATATTTCCGCGTCGCCGTGGACTTGAAGCTCTTAACACCTGCTTCTCACAAGCCTCCCATGTGGGGTGCTCCCGGAGGAATGAATTGCCAGAGCAGCTGCTGGTGACTATAGGCACCTGTCACAGCTTCCTTGAGAGCTTGGAGAAACTCTCGGGAGAGTAGGGCAGTCGCACCCACAAAGGTCTTCCCATTGTCCGACTGAACTTGACGGGGGCATCCTCTTCGGGACACGAAACGGGCGAAGGCGGCGAGAAACTTCTCAGTCGTAAGGTCGGAAGTAGGCTCTAAATGGATGGCCTTAGTGGCGAAGCACACGAACACCAGCACATATCCTTTCGTAATGAGACAGGCTCGTCCCGTGTAGTTTTTGATGTCGAAGGGACCGGCATAGTCCACACCGGTATATGTGAAAGGGCGCGAGAAGGACGTTCGTTCTTTGGGTAAGTCTCCCATCAGTTGCGTTTGCAACCTCTTTTTGTGGATGATGCAGACCTTGCATGAATATATGACGGACTTGACCAAATTCCTCACCCCCGGGATCCAGAACTTGGAACGGATCAGACGAATCATCAGCTGATTGCCACCGTGCAGCGTTATGCGATGCGTAAAATGGACGAGGAGTCGAGACAGATGGAAGTCGTATGGAAGGATAACAGGATGCCGTTCATCATACTGGAGAAGTTCGGAGGCCGTGACTCGGCCGCAGGCTCTTATGAGCCCTTGGAAATCAATGAACGGGTTCAGGTTTTGGACAAGGCTGGATGCTGGCACTGTCCGTTTTTGGCTTAAGCAGCCAATCTCAAGGGCAAAGTGCCTGCGTTGCGTGACGGAAATCAGGAGCCGCTCGGCCGACGCAATTTCAGGAGCTGTCAAGGGATCCTCAAACGGGGACATGAGTTTGCGCGAACGCTGAATGAACCGATGAGCATAAGCGAGGACTCGCAACGCCTTGTCGAGTGTGGAAAAACGCTCCAGAATGTCTTCAGGGGGTGCCTTCGCAACATGGACCTTGACTGCTCGCTTCTTGAGTTCAGTCACAGGGGGTTCATAGCCTTGAGTGGGCCACTCGCAGAGAGGCCACTGCAGCCAGGCAGGACCATGCCACCACAGCTGGCTGTCCGCAAGGTCTTGAAGCGCCACCCCCCGGCTAGCGAGATCTGCCGGGTTATGCTCGGAGCGAACGTGTGCCCATTTCTCCACCTCGGTGAGCTGGGTGATCTTGGTCACACGATTTGCCACGAACGTTGTCCAGTGGCACGCTGGCTTATGCAACCAGGCGAGAACAATCGTAGAGTCCGTCCAACAGTGCAGTGCGGACGCCTGCCCGGTCATCCGGCGTTGGCCATTTCGGACAATAACAAGGCTCCGCACAACTCGAGCCGCGGGAGCGAATCGTTTTTACTGGGGCCACCCGCGTCTTTGCCGTGAGCAAGTTCACCATTACCGCGGACCCAGCTTCAACTCGGTCGTAGATGGCTGCGCCGTACGCCTTCTGCGAGGCGTCGCAGAACCCATGATGCTCAATTTTCAAATGTGGTCGGAAAGCGACCCATCGGGGAATGTGGATCTGATCAAGAGCGGAGTAATTTTCCAGGAAGTCAACCCATCTTTGGCAAAAATCTCAAGGGAGGGCATCGTCCCATCCTAGATTTTGGAGCCAAATGTCCTGCATGAACATCTTTGCCCGGACTATGAAGGGGGCGAGCCAACCCGCTGGATCAAATAGCTTGGCGATTTGGGATAGGACTGACGCTTTGTGAATGTTGAACCCAGGGTCGATTCGGGCGGAATGAAGAAAAACTCGTCAGACGTCGCCTTCCACCGCACTCCGAGAGTTTTTGCCGTGCTCTCTGCGTCGATTTCAAGGAAGTCCGTGCGGAGGAGATGTTCACTCTGGATGTTGGCCAAAATCGCCTTGCTATTGGATGTCCATTTTCTAAGGGGGAATCCTGCTGAATCCAGGGCTTCCTGGAGCTCGCGGATAGCCGCTTGCGCTTCGGTTTTGGAGTCTGCCCCCGCGAGTACGTCGTCGACGTACATGTACTGTCGGATAATCCGACTCGCCTGCGGATACCTCGACTCTTCGTCGTCGGCGAGCTGTTGCAGGACACGAATCGCTAGGAACGGGGCACAATTGACCCCGAAGGTGACTGTCTTCAACTCGTAATCGCGGATTTCCCCATCGGAATTGCGGAATAGAATACGCTGCAAGGGAGTATGCTGGGGGTCTACCCAAATTTGCCGATACATCTTCTCGATGTCGGCGTTGAAAACGAACCTAAAGTATCGCCACTTCAGGATTTGAATCGTGAGGTCGGATTGTTAGACCGGGCCCGCGTAAAGTATGTCATTCAGACTGGTCCCGTTTGCGGAAGGGCTAGAGGCGTTGAAAACCACCCGCACTTTAGTGGTTGTGCTCTCGGGCTTAAGAACGGCGTGATGTGGAAGGTAGTACGTGGCGGAACTGCTCGTCAAAGGGACCTCGGCCATGTGACCTAAGTCGAGGTATTCTTGGATCACAGAGTCATACCGGGCCTTCAGGGGAGGATCTCTTTTTAGGCGCTGCTCGTTACGCAGAAATTGAGCCAGAGCAAAGGATCGTGAAGATGCGAGCTCGGAACCACTATGCTCGGGTTAGCGCAAGGGGAGCATCACAACGTATTTGCCAATTATTGTCCCTTCTTGTAGTCTGGACAAAATTGTGTTCACAGACGGAATCAGACTCGGGGATTATCTGTGTGGGCACTTCCTCCACCTCCCAGAATTTGGTAAGGAGATGATCCAACGAGTCGTCGAGTCCGCAGGTAACTCGAGTGGAGAAGGTGGACAAATTGCGGGGGGCCTCCGCAAACGCAGAGGAAGACGAAAAAAATGATGAAGTCGGGGGCGTCGTGGTATTATTCAGTGTGTGTTTTATTCGGCTGCGTACATAAGTCTAATTAAAACTAAAAACTAAAACCGCGCTCCCGCTCGCTTTACTCCGTTGAAGCGGGAGAGGGAGAGCGGCAACGGCCGTCCGAGGAGTTCGGATGCGAAACCCGAAGCTCGCACTCTGGAGCGTGGCCGTTGTGAGAAGCGAGCGAGGGAGCGCAAGAGGGGCGAGAGCGAAAGCTCGGAGAGCTCAGTGAACAGCGCCGATGCAGTGGGCCACTGATCTAAACATTCCGACCCCCCTTGCAACTACTCGGGTTGCAACATAGCCTGGTTGCTCTTTTCACGGCTGGTGGCAGGCTCCGGACACGACCCACCCAAACACGGTGCTCTGGGCTCCTGGCAGTCCATCTTGAAGTTTCAGGAAGCCCGGCCGCATCACGCTCGGATACATATCCGCGCCTAGGATGATGGAGATCGTCGCGGGGAGATAGAACCGCTCATCAGTCAGCGTAATGTCCCGGAAGTGGGTCCTTACCGCGTCGCTTAGCTCCCGGATTGGAGTCCGGATGCGCACGTGAGGCTCTATTTTAAAAATTGCGTCGAGCCGGACATCGCTGTCGATTCTTGACCCCACGGTTGCCGAACAGATCTGTTCGCCTCCCACGTTGGTGGTCGGCAAGCGGAAACTCGACGCTAGCGAAGCGTCGATGCAGCTCATAGGCGTGCACGGGTCAATGAGCGCCGCAGTGTCGAAGACTCGACTCCCGGTCTCTAAACGCACCAAAGCCGTCGGTAGGAGGTTGACGCTGTGCCGCTGTAGGAGGGACGTTAGGGACGGAGCGGCGACCGCGGGCTGCGTGGCACCCCGACGAGTAGCAGAAAATTGCCGCGGAGTGTCGGAAGAATCCCGTGGAGTGGCGGACGAGGGCCGAGGAGCGGCTGAAGAATGCCGTGGAGTGGCGGACGAGGGCCGAGGAGCTGCTGAAGGGTGCCGTGGAGTGGCTGACGAGGGCCGAGGAGCGGCTGAGGAGTGTTGAGGAGTGGCAACGGATCTCTGCGACCGACGTGCTGCCGGGCGGGACTGCCGTGATGCCATCGGTGGTTCCGAGAGATGAAGGAGAGTGTGGTGATCCTGGCCGCACGATCACCTCGCCGACACGCTCCGTCGGAGTGCTCGTGTGCCAAACATCGGTGGCAGTACCGGTTGGCAAGGATAGCCCGGAGCCTCTTCTCGGCACTCAGACGGAGGAACCGACGACACTTCCGAAGTGGACGGATCCCGCTACAGACTCGGCAACGGTAGGATTGCATACCACGAGTTCGTCTGTTTTCCAATGCGATGGCGCTGCGCGGTCGTGGAGACATCGTGTGAGATCTGATTGGCGGAAGAGGACAAAATAAAAATTTGGATCAGTAGTGATAAGAACTGCGAATTGGAACTACGGGTTGGAACTATTAATTGACGCTACGAATCGGAGTGATGCATTGAAACACCGGAGTGAAGGGTCGACTGGTTATTGCGGGCAGGCGGACTCTTCCGTTGGAAGAAGGACGACCTTCACTATGGGACGCTTAATGAGTCCCCGTGCAGTGCGGATGTCGACCACACGAACATGGCCATCGGATCCTGGAAACACCGCGTCAATTCTGCCTAATCGCCACTCATTGGACGGAAGGTTGTCTTCCTTGGCTACCACCATGTCCCCGGCACGGAGATTTCTTGTAGGGGTTCGCCACTTATTCCGCTTATGGAGTTCCTTGAGGTACTCCTCCTTCCATCGCAGACGAAATTGTTGATGAAGAGCCTTCAGGTGCTGCCAGCGGTTTATAATAGATGTGGTGTCCCCCTTTATCTCGGGGTCGACCATGGCGAGGAGGGGCCCGCCAACAAGAAAGTACCCAGGCGTAAGTGCCAGCAGGTCAGTGGGGTCTTCGGACATTGCCGCGAGCGGGCGCGAATTCAGGCATGCTTCGATCCTAGCTAGAAGCGTGGACAGCTCTTCGAACGTATATTTCCGCGTCGCCGTGGACTTGAAGCTCTTAACACCTGCTTCCCACAAGCCTCCCATGTGGGGTGCTCCCGGAGGAATGAATTGCCAGAGCAGCTGCTGGTGACTATAGGCACCTGTCACAGCTTCCTTGAGAGCTTGGAGAAACTCTCGGGAGAGTAGGGCAGCCGCACCCACAAAGGTCTTCCCATTGTCCGACTGAACTTGATGGGGGCATCTTCTTCGGGACACGAAACGGGCGAAGGCGGCGAGAAACTTCTCAGTCGTAAGGTCGGAAGTAGGCTCTAAATGGATGGCCTTAGTGGCGAAGCACACGAACACCAGCACATACCCTTTCGTAATGAGACAGGCTCGTCCCGTGTAGTTTTTGATGTCGAAGGGACCGGCATAGTCCACACCGGTATATGTGAAAGAGCGCGAGAAGTACGTTCGTTCTTTGGGTAAGTCTCCCATCAGTTGCGTTTGCAACCTCTTTTTGTGGATGATGCAGTCCTTGCATGAATATATGACGGACTTGACCAAATTCCTCACCCTCGGGATCCAGATCTTGGAACGGATCAGACGAATCATCAGCTGATTGCCACCGTGCAGCGTTATGCGATGCGTAAAATGGACGAGGAGTCGAGACAGATGGCAGTCGTATGGAAGGATGACAGGATGCCGTTCATCATACTGGAGAAGTTCGGAGGCCGTGACTCGGCCGCAGGCTCTTATGAGCCCTTGGAAATCAATGAACGGGTTCAGGTTTTGGACAAGGCTGGATGCTGGCACTGTCCGTTTTTGGCTTAAGCAGCCAATCTCAAGGGCAAAGTGCCTGCGTTGCGTGACGGAAATCAGGAGCCGCTCGGCCGACGCAATTTCAGGAGCTGTCAAGGGATCCTCAAACGGGGACATGAGTTTGCGCGAACGCTGAATGAACCGATGGGCGTAAGCGAGGACTCGCAACGCCTTGTCGAGTGTGGAAAAACGCTCCAGAATGTCTTCTGGGGGTGCCTTCGCAACATGAACCTTGACTGCTCGCTTCTCGAGTTTAGTCACAGGGGGTTCCTAGCCTTGAGTGGGCCACTCGCAGAGAGGCCACTGCAGCTGGCTGTCCGCAAGGTCTTGAAGCGCCACCCCCCGGCTAGCGAGATCTGCCGGGTTATGCTCGGAGCGAACGTGTGCCCATTTCTCCACCTCGGTGAGCTCGGTGATCTTGGTCACACGATTTGCCACGAACGTTGTCCAGTGGCACGCTGGCTCATGCAACCAGGCGAGAACAATCGTAGAGTCCGTCCAACAGTGCAGGGCGGACGCCTGCCCGGTCATCCGGCGTTGGCCATTTCGGACAATAACAAGGCTCCGCACAACTCGAGCCGCGGGAGCGAACCGTTTTTACTGGGGCCACCCGCGTCTTTGCCGTGAGCAAGTTCACCATTACCGCGGACCCAGCTTCAACTCGGACGTAGATGGCTGCGCCGTACGCCTTCTGCGAGGCGTCGCAGAACCCATGATGCTCAATTTTCAAATGTGGTCGGAAAGCGACCCATCTTTGGCAAAAATCTCGAGGGAGGGCATCGTCCCATCCTAGATTTTGGAGCCAAATGTCCTGCATGAACATCTTTGCCCGGACTATGAAGGGGGCGAGCCAACCCGCTGGATCAAATAGTTTGGCGATTTGGGATAGGACTGACGCTTTGTGGACGTTGAACCAACCCAACTCGTCAGACGTCGCCTTCCACCGCACTCCGAGAGTTTTAGCCGTGCTCTCTGCGTCGATTTCAAGGAAGTCCGTGCGGAGGATATGTTCACTCTGGATGTTGGCCAAAATCGCCTTGCTATTGGATGTCCATTTTCTAAGGGGGAATCCTGC
This sequence comes from Drosophila fuyamai, assembly GCA_018153365.1. Classification (NCBI taxonomy): domain Eukaryota; kingdom Metazoa; phylum Arthropoda; class Insecta; order Diptera; family Drosophilidae; genus Drosophila; species Drosophila fuyamai. The sequence goes on from JAECXW010000002.1 coordinate 332,413, forward strand.
TGAATCCAGGGCTTCCTGGAGCTCGCGGATAGCCGCTTGCGCTTCGGTTTTGGAGTCTGCCCCCGCGAGTACGTCGTCGACGTACATGTACTGTCGGATAATCCGACTCGCCTGCGGATACCTCGACTCTTCGTCGTCGGCGAGCTGTTGCAGGACACGAATCGCTAGGAACGGACACAATTGACCCCGAAGGTGACTGTCTTCAACTCGTAGTCGCGGATTTCCCCATCGGAATTGCGGAATAGAATACGCTGCAAGGGAGTATGCTGGGGGTCTACCCAAATTTGCCGATACATCTTCTCGATGTCGGCGTTGAAAACGAACCTAAAGTATCGCCACTTCAGGATTTGAATCGTAAGGTCGGATTGTTAGACCGGGCCCGCGTAAAGTATGTCATTCAGACTGGTCCCGTTTGCGGAAGGGCTAGAGGCGTTGAAAACCACCCGCACTTTAGTGGTTGTGCTCTCGGGCTTAAGAACGGCGTGATGTGGAAGGTAGTACGTGGCGGAACTGCTCGTCAAAGGGACCTCGGCCATGTGACCTAAGTCGAGGTATTCTTGGATCACAGAGTCATACCGGGCCTTCAGGGGAGGATCTCTTTTTAGGCGCTGCTCGTTACGCAGAAATTGAGCCAGAGCAAAGGATCGTGAAGATGCGAGCTCGGAACCACTATGCTCGGGTTAGCGCAAGGGGAGCATCACAACGTATTTGCCAATTATTGTCCCTTCTTGTAGTCTGGACAAAATTGTGTTCACAGACGGAATCAGACTCGGGGATTATCTGTGTGGGCACTTCCTCCACCTCCCAGAACTTGGTAAGGAGATGATCCAACGAGTCGTCGAGTCCGCAGGTAACTCGAGTGGAGAAGGTGGACAAATTGCGGGGGGCCTCCGCAAACGCAGAGGAAGACGAAAAAAATGATGAAGTCGGGGGCGTCGTGGTATTATTCAGTGTGTGTTTTATTCGTCTGCGTACATAAGACTAATTAAAACTAAAAACTAAAACCGCGCTCCCGCTCGCTTTACTCCGTTGATGCGGGAGAGGGAGAGCGGCAACGGCAGTCCGAGGAGTTCGGATGCGAAACCCGAAGCTCGCACTCTGGAGCGTGGACGTTGCGAGAAGCGAGCGAGGGAGCGCAAGAGGGGCGAGAGCGAAAGCTCGGAGAGCTCAGTGAACAGCGCCGATGCAGTGGGCCACTGATCTAAACATTCCGCCCCCCCTTGCAACTACTCGGGTTGCAACATAGCCTGGTTGCTCTTTTCACGGCTGGCGGCAGGCTCCGGACACGACCCACCCAAACACGGTGCTCTGGGCTCCTGGCAGTCCATCTTGAAGTTTCAGGAAGCCCGGCCGCATCACGCTCGGATACATATCCGCGCCTAGGATGATGGAGATCGTCGCGGGGAGATAGAACCGCTCATCAGCCAGCGTAATGTCCCGGAAGAGGGTCCTTACCGCGTCGCTTAGCTCCCGGATTGGAGTCCGGATGCGCACGTGAGGCTCTATTTTAAAAATTGCGTCGAGCCGGACATCGCTGTCGATTCTTGACCCCACGGTTGCCGAACAGATCTGTTCGCCTCCCACGTTGGTGGTCGGCAAGCGGAAACTCGACGCTAGCGAAGCGTCGATGCAGCTCATAGGCGTGCACGGGTCAATGAGCGCCGCAGTGTCGAAGACTCGACTCCCGGTCTCTAAACGCACCAAAGCCGTCGGTAGGAGGTTGACGCTGTGCCGCTGTAGGAGGGACGTTAGGGACGGAGCGGCGACCGCGGGCTGCGTGGCACCCCGACGAGTAGCAGAAAATTGCCGCGGAGTGTCGGAAGAATCCCGTGGAGTGGCGGACGAGGGCCGAGGAGCGGCTGAAGAATGCCGTGGAGTGGCGGACGAGGGCCGAGGAGCTGCTGAAGGGTGCCGTGGAGTGGCTGACGAGGGCCGAGGAGCGGCTGAGGAGTGTTGAGGAGTGGCAACGGATCTCTGCGACCGACGTGCTGCCGGGCGGGACTGCCGTGATGCCATCGGTGGTTCCGAGAGATGAAGGAGAGTGTGGTGATCCTGGCCGCACGATCACCTCGCCGACACGCTCCGTCGGAGTGCTCGTGGGCCAAACATCGGTGGCAGTACCGGTTGGCAAGGACAGCCCGGAGCCTCTTCTCGGCACTCAGACGGAGGAACCGACGACACTTCCGAAGTGGATGGATCGCGCTACAGACTCGGCAACGGTAGGATTGCATCCACGAGTTCGTCTGTGTTCCAATGCGATGGCGCTGCGCGGTCGTGGAGACATCGTGTGAGATCTGATTGGCGGAAGAGGACAAAAAAAAAATTTTGATCAGTAGTGATAAGAACTGCGAATTGGAACTACGGGTTGGAACTATTAATTGATGCTACGAATCGGAGTGATGCATTGAAACACCGGAGTGAAGGGTCGACTGGTTATTGCGGGCAGGCGGACTCTTCCGTTGGAAGAAGGACGACCTTCACTATGGGACGCTTAATGAGTCCCCGTGCAGTGCGGATGTCGACCACACGAACATGGCCATCGGATCCTGGAAACACCGCGTCAATTCTGCCTAATCGCCACTCATTGGACGGAAGGTTGTCTTCCTTGGCTACCACCATGTCCCCGGCACGGAGATTTCTTGTAGGGGTTCGCCACTTATTCCGCTTATGGAGTTCCTTGAGGTACTCCTCCTTCCATCGCAGACGAAATTGTTGATGAAGAGCCTTCAGGTGCTGCCAGCGGTTTATAATAGATGTGGTGTCCCCCTTTATCTCGTGGTCGACCATGGCGAGGAGGGGCCCGCCAACAAGAAAGTGCCCAGGCGTAAGTGCCAGCAGGTCAGTGGGGTCTTCGGACATTGGCGCGAGCGGGCGCAAATTCAGGCATGCTTCGATCCTAGCTAGAAGCGTGGACAGCTCTTCGAACGTATATTTCCGCGTCGCCGTGGACTTGAAGCTCTTAACACCTGCTTCCCACAAGCCTCCCATGTGGGGTGCTCCCTGAGGAATGAATTGCCAGAGCAGCTGCTGGTGACTATAGGCACCTGTCACAGCTTCCTTGAGAGCTTGGAGAAACTCTCGGGAGAGTAGGGCAGCCGCACCCACAAAGGTCTTCCCATTGTCCGACTGAACTTGACGGGGGCATCCTCTTCGGGACACGAAACGGGTCGTAAGGTCGGAAGTAGGCTCTAAATGGATGGCCTTAGTGGCGAAGCACACGAACACCAGCACATACCCTTTCGTAATGAGACAGGCTCGTCCCGTGTAGTTTTTGATGTCGAAGGGACCGGCATAGTCCACACCGGTATATGTGAAAGGGCGCGAGAAGGACGTTCGTTCTTTGGGTAAGTCTCCCATCAGTTGCGTTTGCAACCTCTTTTTGTGGATGATGCAGACCTTGCATGAATATATGACGGACTTGACCAAATTCCTCACCCTCGGGATCCAGATCTTGGAACGGATCAGACGAATCATCAGCTGATTGTCACCGTGCAGCGTTATGCGATGCGTAAAATGGACGAGGAGTCGAGACAGATGGCAGTCGTATGGAAGGATGACAGGATGCCGTTCATCATACTGGAGAAGTTCGGAGGCCGGAGCAGCCCATCTCAAGGGCAAAGTGCCTGCGTTGCGTGACGGAAATCAGGAGCCGCTCGGCCGACGTAATTTCAGGAGCTGTCAAGGGATCCTCAAACGGGGACATGAGTTTGCGCGAACGCTGAATGAACCGATGGGCGTAAGCGAGGACTCGCAACGCCTTGTCGAGTGTGGAAAAACGCACCAGAATGTCTTCAGGGGGTGCCTTCGCAACATAGACCTTGACTGCTCGCTTCTCGAGTTTAGTCACAGGGGGTTCCTAGCCTTGAGTGGGCCACTCGCAGAGAGGCCACTGCAGCCAGGCAGGACCATGCCACCACAGCTGGCTGTCCGCAAGGTCTTGAAGCGCCACCCCCCGGCTAGCGAGATCTGCCGGGTTATGCTCGGAGCGAACGTGTGCCCATTTCTCCACCTCGGTGAGCTGGGTGATCTTGGTCACACGATTTGCCACGAACGTTGTCCAGTGGCACGCTGGCTTATGCAACCAGGCGAGAACAATTGTAGAGTCCGTCCAACAGTGCAGGGCGGACGCCTGCCCGGTCATCTTCGGAAGAACGGCGTTGGCCATTTCGGACAATAACAAGGCTCCGCACAACTCGAGCCGCGGGAGCGAACCGTTTTTACTGGGGCCACCCGCGTCTTTGCCGTGAGCAAGTTCACCATTACCGCGGACCCAGCTTCAACTCGGACGTAGATGGCTGCGCCGTACGCCTTCTGCGAGGCGTCGCAGAACCCATGATGCTCAATTTTCAAATGTGGTCGGAAAGCGACCCATCTTTGGCAAAAATCTCGAGGGAGGGCATCGTCCCATCCTAGATTTTGGAGCCAAATGTCCTGCATGAACATCTTTGCCCGGACTATGAAGGGGGCGAGCCAACCCGCTGGATCAAATAGTTTGGCGATTTGGGATAGGACTGACGCTTTGTGGACGTTGAACCAACCCAACTCGTCAGACGTCGCCTTCCACCGCACTCCGAGAGTTTTAGCCGTGCTCTCTGCGTCGATTTCAAGGAAGTCCGTGCGGAGGATATGTTCACTCTGGATGTTGGCCAAAATCGCCTTGCTATTGGATGTCCATTTTCTAAGGGGGAATCCTGCTGAATCCAGGGCTTCCTGGAGCTCGCGGATAGCCGCTTGCGCTTCGGTTTTGGAGTCTGCCCCCGCGAGTACGTCGTCGACGTACATGTACTGTCGGATAATCCGACTCGCCTGCGGATACCTCGACTCTTCGTCGTCGGCGAGCTGTTGCAGGACACGAATCGCTAGGAACGGGGCACAATTGACCCCGAAGGTGACTCTCTTCAACTCGTAGTCGCGGATTTCCCCATCGGAATTGCGGAATAGAATACGCTGCAAGGGAGTATGCTGGGGGTCTACCCAAATTTGCCGATACATCTTCTCGATGTCGGCGTTGAAAACGAACCTAAAGTATCGCCACTTCAGGATTTGAATCGTGAGGTCGGATTGTAAGACCGGGCCCGCGTAAAGTATGCCATTCAGACTGGTCCCGTTTGCGGAAGGGCTAGAGGCGTTGAAAACCACCCGCACTTTAGTGGTTGTGCTCTCGGGCTTAAGAACGGCGTGATGTGGAAGGTAGTACGTGGCGGAACTGCTCGTCAAAGGGACCTCGGCCATGTGACCTAAGTCGAGGTATTCTTGGATTACAGAGTCATACCGGGCCTTCAGGGGAGGATCTCTTTTTAGGCGCTGCTCGTTACGCAGAAATTGAGCCAGAGCAAAGGATCGTGAAGATGCGAGCTCGGAACCATTATGCTCGGGATCGCGCAAGGGGAGCATCAAAACGTATTTGCCACGATTGTCCCTTCTTGTAGTCTGGACAAAATTGTGTTCACAGACGGAATCAGACTCGGGGACTATCTGTGTGGGCACTTCCTCCACCTCCCAGAACTTGGTAAGGAGATGATCCAACGAGTCGTCGAGTCCGCAGGTAACTCGAGTGGAGAAGGTGGACAAATTGCGGGGGGCCGCTGGAGATATGGGGCCTGTCAACACCCATCCAAAAATGGTTTCCTGGCCGAGAAGTGAACCGCAAATGTTAGCCCTGGCGTTGCCGAAGAGGATGGACGGAAGAATGTCGGCTCCTATCAAGACATCGATTTGGGAGCTCTCGAAGAACTTGGGATCCGCCAGGGGGATGTCAGGAATTCCCTTAAGGAGATCTCGAGGGACTGGGTACGAAGGCAGATTCCCGGCCAGCTGCGGAAGAACATAAGCTGAAGTTTCTAAATGCAGCCCGGGTCTGGAAGGCGATTGAATAAAAAAATGAAATGACGGCAACGGTTTGATTAAGACCAGAGACTTGGGCCTGGATAGTCTTGAATGGAAGTTTGACGAGGTTGAAAAGTCTCTCCGTAATAAAGGTTGCCTCGGAACCAGAATCGATCAGGGCTCGCGCCAGGAAATTGCACCCTAAATGGCAAAAATTTAATGACGGCTGTGCCCAGTAAGACGGCTCTTGAGCCGCAAGCGAAGCACACTTGCACATCAGAGTGATCCTCTGTGGGCAAAGCTGCTTTTTCTTAATGTAGTCGGAGCGACCATTTACATCCATCTCAAGGAAGCGCGGGCATAAGCGAACAGGATGATTCTCTCTGGAGCAGAGATCGCACCCTTTTGCGGCTGGAGTCACTCTGGCCTCGTAGGAATTAAGCCTACGCGCTGGGGCGCTCGCAGGTGCCGACCTTGGCGGAAACTGACCCGAACTGCTAGGCCTGATGTCATCGATAGCCCCCAGAGTGCGATCACGCTCTGTCAAGAACGAGTCTAAGTCATTCCATGTTGGAATCTCAGCCTTGTTGTGAATGGATTGCTCCCACAACGAAAGCGATATTTTGGGAAGCTTTAAAGAAACCATGTACACCAGCAGACAATCCCAAGTCTCGACTTGCATAGAGGACATCTCTAAGGCTGTCAGGCAACTTTGGATTGTGCCTTGCAGCTCTTTCAGAGCGGCTCCGGACTCTTGGGGTACTGCCTGAATGTTGAAGAGGATTTTCAACTGGCTATTGACTAATAACCGCCGATTTTCGAAGCGGTCGGTGAGGGTTCGCCACGCGGAGATAAACCCTTCGTTGGTCAGCGGGGCTATAGAAACAATGGCGTGCGCATCGCCACTTGTTTTGGTCAGTCGGTGGAACAACTTCTCTACTGGTGTAAGACGCGAGTTGTGGATGTATATCGCGGTAAAAAGATCTCTGAAGGTGGGCCAACGCATGTAATCACCAGCGAAAACTTCCGTGACGACTGGTGGCAAACGACAGCCCGTAGACGGCGGTGTTGGAACACTGACAGCAGCCTGAATGGACTGGGAGGCGGCCTTGTCTATTATGTCCTGAAACTGGACCAAACATCTCGAATATACGGATTAGCAGTAACTGTACTTGGATTCAAGCACTATCGAGGTGGCCGTACTGTCGGTGGACGCGGACAGAAGATTGGAGCAACTTTCATAGCTCTTCTCCACCTTTTCCCACAAGGCCCGGATTTGGTCCAGATGGACTTGGCACATGCCAGGGGTAAGTCGTTCTGGTTCAGCGGCGCTCGGAGTATGAATATCCGCTTGAAATTGGCTAACCCGGTCTGTTGTGGCAATAAACTTTTTGAGGGCGATGTCTATCGCGGTTTGAGCCATCTTGGACACCGACCGAGAAAGCCTTGACGGGGGACCGGAGATAGTCTCGACGGACTCGTCGCTTTTTGCCCTTGGAATGGCAATGGCAGCCTTTGGTGTCAATTGAGACGGCCGCGGAGACGCGGATTGGGACCTGTCTAAACGGATAGATGGGATCGACCTCGGTTTCTTGTCGTTTCCCGTGGGCATTCTGGGACTCGAACTTTGCGGATCACCTCTTGTCGACTGACCTGAGCAAGGGGCGTTTCGTTCAGAACGTAAGGATATTCCCCGTTAAGCTCTCGGCGCGATCTGAGTCGCCAACGAGTTGGTCGTCGCTGTAAATGAACGCACGCAAAAGAAAAGAAAGCCACAGAGTACGGTCACACTGTTAATTTGTGCGGAGTAGAAGCACAGTGCCATAAACAACGAGAAGAATCGGAAGAAAATATTTGGAAATCGATGAAACTGTATTGATTGTTTATATATTTGTATATCTTGTTGCCAAATAATTTTATTGTATTTAGTTATTTATTTTTTTTTTTTTTTTTGGTTTGAAAAATATCTTTGATCACAAAAAAATCCGGAAAAACGCAATAAATATAAATTAATTAATGCATTAAATAAATAAATTACTTTGTCGGAAATAATAAAATAATATTTATAATTAAATAGTAATTATAAATATGAATTAATAATTTTTATAATTAAATAATAATTATAATTATAAATGCTTATTTTTGAGCGGAGCCGGAACGGTGGAATTAAAAACCTTGGCTTTGGTTCGGGAGAAATGTTCAGTGGGTTATGCCGTCGGCAGCGCAGTGCATGCGTGAGGGACGCGGGAGAGAGAGAGAAGAAAAAAAACAAGTCAGAACGCTATAGTCGAGTGCCTCGACTATTAGATACCCGTTACTCAGTTCAAATTATCAATTTGAATTCGGCGATCTCTTAGAGCTGGCAGCTTTACAGCACGCGCATCAGCACCAGCGCTGTTTTAGCGCAGGCAGCTTTTGTCCTGCACCAACAGCTGTGTTTATGTTTATGTTTTTGAGTGCAATGCTTACATACATGTACATGTACATACGCCATTGCTTGACTCAGACCTCCGATTTAGCTAACTTGATTTGATTTTCATAGTTCTTGGGATATAGTTCGGTATTGACAAATGAAAAACATCGCAATTTCCTTTAATAGAAATCCTTATCGAGAATTAACGTTGACTCTGTTGAGCACCTTGGCCAGCTGTTCCAAAGTCATCCGTTAGATGGCGCAATACAATACACGGGTCATGAAAGGCGGAAATGTAGGCGCTAGCCAGACTTAAGCGTTTAATGGGTTTTTGGGCGTTAGAGTGGGCGTGGCAAACTTTTATTAGGCCAATCGATAGGTTTTGACGAAACAAATACATATAAAAAAAAAATTTCATAATAGCATCAAAACTGTGGCCACAGCTTGTGGCTTGTGGGCGTCAGAGGGGGCGTGGCACCATTTTGAAACAAACTTGCGCTGCGTAGAAACTCCTAAAATCTGCATGCAAAATGCCAATCTTCTAGCTTTTATAGTTTTCGAGATCTCAGCGTTCATACGGACAGACAGACAGACAGACGGACAGACAGACGGACAGACGGACAGACAGGACAGACGGACAGACGGACAGACGGACATGGCTAGATCGACTCGGCTAGTGATCCTGAACAAGAATATATATACTTTATAGGGTCGGAAACGCTTCCTTCTACCTGTTACATACTTTTGCACGAATACAATATACCCTTTTACTCTACGAGTAACGGGTATAATCAACAACAATAATAACACAGCCGATGGGGCGGTTAATTGCGGCAATTTGGAGAAAAAACAATCACGGTCGCACCCGTGTGGATTTGAATTTATTTAATTTTATGTTCCTGTATGTGGAGGCAGAAAATATATTTATGTAGTTATGGGCATGCATGTTATCCAACCCATAAATATTCATAGCTTATAAGTTTCATAAACAAATTTCCAATCGTAGCAACCGCTGAATAATCTAAGCTTCGCTAGCAAAATCTCCCCTCACTCAAACCGGCCACATTCGGGCTATTATAAACAAATGACCCTTTCCAATCTTAGGAACCGCTGGAAATTCTAGCTTCGTTAACAGAATCTCCCCTCACTCAAACCGAGCCCTGTGAGAACCACATCCGGCATACTGTAAACAAATGACCCCAGTCATAAACAAAGCTTCCAAATTTTCCACTTAGGGTCCGATCTAGTCCGAGCCAGTTGCTAACCAAATTTTTGTCAAATAATCAATTTATTGAGTTTCAATTACTTCTCAATTATTTCATCAGCCAATTGTCCTACTCTCTTAACTTTGCCTAATCTCTTTTAATCTCTTCTGAGCAAGATTCTCTTAAGCCGAGGTTTCATGATTAATATTTTATCAAACTAAGGGCAGTTCTTTTTTGGAAACGACTCGATCGGTCGTGAAAATCAAATTGAAAATAAAAGAATATGTTAAGTGACTTGTGAAAGTGAATTTAATAAAATAAAAGGTGAACATCGAAGTAAAAATAAAAAATTAATTTTTTTATAAAAAATTATCAACTAATAATTTTAATTTGCATGTGTTTATGGATATGTGTATGTTCCTGTATGTGGAGGCAGAAAATAGTTCTATGTTGATCTGGGCATACATGCGTTTATGTGTAAGTGTATATCGGTACAGTAGAGCGTCGAAGAGTGGACTGTATTTGAAGTGACGGAACAGATGAAATTATGTGGAGAAAAAAAAACACAAGACAAAAAAAATATCTCGACAGCGGCGGATTGTACGGCGAATAGGGAAACTCCCGAAATAACTTCACACCGAGTGGCTGATATTAGTTATGCCTTTTTATTTTCCACCACACAATTTCACTTTTTGTCGTATATTTTTTTGGAGGAAGAATTGCACTGCACTATGAACACAAGTTGTCACGCGCGTGTATGTTTATGTCTGGATGCACATATGCCTTGACCGTTGGCAAGTTGATGTACAACGGGGAACGAAAAGGAAAACGGCAAGGAGTATGGCGACGCACACAAAGCGGAGACGGATAGAACATTTTTTGGAATTGAAGGAATGTAAAATTTCTCGACTGCCGTTGTGTCGGGAAAACTCGGACGTGGAGTTGACAATGTTCGAAACACTGCTAAAGACCGGCAGCGAGAGGGAGTCGGAGAATGGTCGTACTTATCTTTTTTAGCGGAAAAATCACTGGAGCTGCTGGTCGAATGGCAGAAGGATATCCTTATCCGGTTCGAACGACCAAAATGTTGTAGGGTGGCGATCCTTCCACAAAAAAGAATTGGTTGCCAGAAATAATTCCCACGGCGCAAACGCAGAGGAAGGCGAAAAAAATGATGAAGTCGGGGGCGTCGTGGATTATTCAGTGTGTGTTTTATTCGTCTGCGTACATAAGACTAATTAAAACTAAAAACTGAAACCGCGCTCCCGCCCGCTTTACTCCGTTGAAGCGGGAGCGGGAGAGCGGCAACGGCTGTCTGAGGAGTTCGGATGCGAAAAACCGAAGCTCGCACTCTGGAGCGCGGACGTTGCGAGAAGCGAGCGAGGGAGCGCAAGAGGGGCGAGAGCGAAAGCTCGGAGAGCTCAGTGAACAGCGCCGATGCAGTGGGCCACTGATCTAAACAACGACTATTGTAATAGTTTTAAGAGAGATGTCGTAAAGTACAATAAATATTAAGCCACATTAATATTTAACAAGTTATATTTAAGTTCGAAACCCAGGGTGGCAACGCCAACCGATATTTAGCCAAGACACATTAAATACTAGAAAAGCAAGGGAGCTAAGATACCAGAAGTAGGAAAATATTAGAAATCCTGAATGTGAGAAAAGGGAGGTAAAGTGAAGGCGGTCACACAGCATCGTGAAGCGTGGCTTCTCTCGGGATTGCCGAACGGATAGGACGTATGATCGGCACACGGCTTAGCGAGGCTTTGAAAAACCACGAGTACTCCTCGAGCTTTTCCGCCGGATGAGGAACGCAGGACAGGCCAACCGTTACGCCTGACGCGACCACTCTCGGCCTTCTCATCGCGAGTGCTCCGCCGGTTTAATTTAGTCAAATGCTACGCTGTCGTTCGCGGGTGATTTTAAAGAGCTTAGAAAAACTAGATTCTCAGAACGGTGCAGCGGAATCGGGTGAGGATAACTTCAAAAAATTGTTATGAATATATAATCGCACCTCCCGATAGTTTGTTTTCATTTCTTAGTCAGAGAATCTAACCTAACCTATCTCCATTCCCACAGCTGCTTTGGGCCTGAACGTGGACATCCTTCCCGTTCACCACAGGAGTCGTAGTTCCGCCCATAGTAAGATATTCCCGTAGTACCACCGGATATGAATGTGGATCCCTTCCCGTTCGGTCCAGTAGTTCCCTCGCTTTCTTTGTAGTTTGATTTGCCGCCTTCCTTTTTGAAAAGTTAGCCGCCATTATTTTTTAATTTATCGTGGTGAATGTTTCAATTTTCACTGTCAAGAAGAAGAACTCAGAGTTGCACCGAAAAAACATCGTCTAACTATCGCATAAAAAAGTCCGTCAAATTCGGATGAGGAACTAACTGGGAATTTTCGGAACGGCAAAACCTTATGGACCATCCGTTCAACAGATGTTGGATGGATCTCTGTGGGAAGACAGCATAAGATTTAACAAGTTATATCTAAGTTCGAAACCCAGGGTGGCAACGCCAACCGATATTTAGCCAAGACACATTAAATACTAGAAAAGCAAAGGAGCTAAGATACCAGAAGTAGGAAAATATTAGATATCCCGAATGATGGAAAACGGGGCTAAAGTGAAGGCGGTCACACAGCATCGTGGAGCGTGGCTTCTCTCGAAATTGCGGAACAGATAGGACGTGTGATCGGCACACGGCTCAGCGAGGCTTCGAAAAACCACGTGTACTCCTCGAGTTTTTCCGCCGTTTGAAGGACGCAGGACAGGCCAAACCATGACACCTGAAGCGACCGCTCTCGGCCTTCTCATCGTGAGTGCTCCGCCAGTTTAATTTATTCAAGTGATACGCTGTCGTTCGCGGGTGATTTTAAAGAGCTTTGTGCGACTAGGTTCTCATAACGGTGTAGCGGACTCGGGTGAGGATAACTTCAATAAATTATTATGAATATATAGTCGCACCTCCTGATAATGTGTGTTTTCATTTCTTAGTCAGATAAGGGAATCTAACCTTACCTATCCCCATTCCCACAGCTGCTTTGGGCCTGAACGTGGACATCCTTCCCGTTCACCACAGGATTCTTAGTTCCGCCCCTAGTAAGATAGTCTCGTAGTACCGTTCGGTCCAGTAGTAGTTATACAGTAGTTTCCTCACTTCCTTCGTAGTTTGGGATTTGCGCGTAGACACCCGTCCCGCCGGATCCTTTATCTTAGTTTTCCTACGTAGTTTTGGGTTTTGCGCGTGGAAACCTGTCCCGGCCGGTTGACCGAGTCTAAACTTTCCGTTTTCTTACTACCCGACGCTCGCAAGTATCCTCCCGGCTTGGCCTCATCCGAGCTCCAACCCGGTGAATTTTTCGCCTTTGACGCGAAATACAAGACTAGAACTCTACACGACTAGCGTCGTCTGCGTTTTCCTCGACACAAATAAGAAACCTTGCTCCCCATCAAAATTATTCGTTCACCCATGGAGTAGAGTAAACGGTTTTTTTCTAATTCTTTGTAAGGAAGTTCTTGGGCTGGGATATTGTGCTCAGGGCTCCCAGGGTCACTTACAAATATTTATTTCAGTTCAAAGACTCAAGGGGGGGCGAGATAAGAATGACCCTATTCAGACTTCGTGGCCGGAACTCACAGCGGGTTTGGATCCGACAATCGAGCAAAGCTCCGTCGTAATCCCTACCCGCCACGCGCCTCGGAACCCGCAATGATCCTTGGATCCGACAACCGAGGCTAGCTCCGTCGTAATCCTTGGTCAACCCGCGGTCCGGCCACGATCAACAGAACCAGACACAAAAAAAAAGAAGGAGGAAGGGGGTCTTGTGGGCACTGTCACCCAGAGATGCCGACCATGGGCCGAAATCGGCAACGGAGTTAGATCCGACGATCGAGTGCAAAGCTCCGTCGACATCTCCCTCAGCCACACGCTCCGGAACCCGCACTGACCCTGGACCCGACAAACGAGCCTAGCTCCGTCGTAATCCACGGCCGTTACGCGCTCCGGGACCGGCAACGGCCTCGGATCCGACAAACGAGTACAAGACTCCGTCGTAATCCTTGGCCACCACGCGGTCCGACCACCATCGGCAGAAACAACAACAAAAGGAAAGGAAGGGGTTTGTGGGCATTGTCACCCAGAGATGCCGACCATGTGCCGAAACCTGCAGCGGAGTTAGATCCGAAAATCGAGTACAAGACTCCGTCGAAATCTCTCTCAGCCGCACGTTCCGGAGCCCGCACTGACCCTGGACCCGACAACCGAGCATAGCTCCGTCGTAATCCACGGCCACTACGCGCTCCGGGACCGGCAACAGCCTCGGATCCGACAAGCGAGTGCAAGACTCCGTCGTAATCCTTGGCCACCACGCGGTCCGGCAACGATCGGCAGAGAAACATGGGTTTTCCTAGGTGGTGGCAAGAGAAAAACTGTTCCCATTCCCCTCCTATGTTCACTCACACACAAAACACGGTCAGACAAATAGTTTTCTTTAGTTTTAAATACTTCGTTTGCTTTATTTAAGTTTTGTGCAAGGGGTGTACAGAGCCTCCTTGTCACAAAACTCCAGTCCAGTTCGGGTTATTTTTAAAACCAAATATATCCAAAAAAATATATATTTGCCGCTTACGTTTCCGTCCACAGCAGGTCCAGCCAGTTGATTTCCCATGCCTCCGCAGCGGGAATAGCGTCGCGCACTCCATCCACATCACCGCACTCGTTTTCCATTTTCTTAAAATTTTTGTTCCACTCGTCCGAAAAAAAACTTTTCACAGTCGGGTCGTTTTCCCGGGTTTTTCACGTCTCGATTTCTCGTCTGGCACGCGCGAAGCCTCAAGAGTAATTGCCTTTCCCCTCTTTGATATTGGCGCGCGTTCCCCATGCATTGCGTCGGCGTCGCTGCCGCTGCGCTTGCGCTTCGGCAGTTTGCAGGCAAAATTATTTCCCCTTTGCTCGAAAACATCGGTCGGGTCGGTTGCAATTTGGTTCGATCGTGCGAAATTGTTTCCCCTTGCTCGAAAACATCGGTCGGGTTGGTTGCGATTTGGTTCGATCGTCCGAAATTGTTTCCCCTTGCTCGAAAACATCGGTCGGGTTGGTTGCGATTTGGTTCGATCGTGCGACGAAAAGCTTATGTGTGTGTTGGCTTTGTGCAGGTGTTCAAACTGTTCGAAGCGGGCGAGAGTGTGTTGGTTGCGCTCAGGCGTTCGATGGTTCCAATGTGTGTAGCTGCTGACGTTCGAGGTGTGTGTAGAAGAGAGCGAGAGCGCGTTGGTCGCGCTCAGGCGTTCGGTGGTTCAACTGTGTGCAGCCGCTGATGTTTTGAAGTGTGTGAAGAAGAGGGCGAGAGCGCGTTGGTCGCGCTCAGGCGTTCGATGGTTCAACTGTGTGCAACTGCTGCGTTGGCTATTAAAAAGCTAAACTAAAAATATTCCTACATGGCTACAAAATTCTACATGGCTACAAATTCCTACATGGCTACAAAGTATATTTGTGAGGGCCGTTCTACGGTTCCTCACACCCCCCCCTTCCTTCGGGGTGCTGGAGCGAGACGCGGATGAAGCGATGGTTGCTGATCGCAACCCTATACGTTCGTCCCTTCACCTTCCGTAGGAAGCGTACCCCTCGGCGCTCATGTTGTTGGACGAAGACGATGAGCTCGTTGGGGAGTCTGCGTCGCTCGGTGTCCACTGCCCACTCTGCGGGGGCTTCTGTCCACTGGTCCTCCTCCGGGGTGGCCGGGGATAGCTGGTTTTCTTCCAGGGCGTTCCAGAGCTCCCTTTCCTCTTCCAAATCGAGGCAGAGTTCCCAGGGCACTGGACACTCGTCGTTGCTGCCACCGGGGACGTCGTCTGCCGGCTGCAGGGCTGCCATCGCCTCGTTCGCCACCTCGGCGATCCATGGCAGCGGTCGCTCTTCCTCGCTGACGTCGCTGTAGCAGTCCTCCGCCATTAGAGGACTGTGGGTTTCCCCACGTGGATCGTCCTCGCCTTGGATACTGCTGTCGTCGGACCTGCTAGGACTGCCCTGGTCGTTGTCGATGACCGGTTGACTGCTTCGGGAGCTCTGTTCCGTCGACAGTGCAGAGTCCGGGTTCGACTCCTCGCTCGAGCTGTCGTCCGCAACGGGGATCTGGTCCCAGGCTGCGTTGGCTGCAGCTAGGCGCATGGCCACTGGAGGGAGAGCTGCGTGCTGGTACAGTCTCTCCGGCTCGGACGACACCTCGGAAGTGCTCGCCGACTCAGACGAGCTTCCGTAGACGAGCTCGGAACTGCCAACCGAGCCGGTGGCTCCAACCCGTATTTGGCGGAGGCTCTCCTCCAACATGGAGGGTCCAAAGGAGGGCAGTCCTACCTCGTCGACCCAGTGGCTGATGGCACTTATTGTTGGCTGAGTGGCCTCGTCCCCGGGCTCTAGGGCTTGCAGCTGTGCCAGTCGGGTAGCGGTAAGCAGGCTTGAGTCCGCCTGGCTGCAAGTTGGAATGTCGTCCCCAGGATGTGGACCTAATCCGGCTACGCCCACCCAGCTGCTAGTGGCCTGCGCGACCGGCTGGACCTCCTCGCCCAGGGGTTCCAGGACGTGAATGGTGGCCAGTCGCGACACGGAGCACCACAGTGGATCCGCCTGGCTGCACTGCGGGACGTCGTCTGTCGGCTGTTCTGGTCCCTGGTGGTCGCTATGGCTGCTGAGTGCCAACGAGTCGACGGGCGTGTTGGGCAGCGTACTGGCTGACTCGGGCCAGGATAGTGGCAACTTCCAAGGCCGGGGGCTCATGGGCGGTGTCCAAGGGGCCTCGGTGGGGGAAGACCCACGGCTGGATGGTGTGAAGTATCCGCTCTCGGCGCTAGATAGGAGAGAAGAACGTGTTAGCGTGGAGAGTCAGTGATGTTATGGAAGTTCTAGTCGTGTGTCGTCGAGTGTCGGTGACTATGGTGATAACTAGGCGTGACTAATTTGGCGTGGTCTACCCTAAGGATTTAGAAATCACCCCCCCACCCCTGGGGAGGGTTGTGGGGCGTTGGCGCTGGGGGTCCCAGGCTCAAGTGGCCCCATTGAATCTCCTTGTCGTAGCAAGGGCCCCGCGGCACATTTTAGTTTGCCCTTTTCCCTTGACCACCCGGCAGTGGCGCACAGGTATCTCGGGTTTGATGAATATCTAGAGTGGATTCGTGGATCCCTTCGGCGTCCTCTTCTGGGTCCTCGGCGGTCTGATCCCCATGAAAGGGTTTCAAATCGGCTAGATTTGCGTTGCGACGTTTGCGTGTTCCTCGGAGTTGGACTCTGGCGATGTTTGGTGACAGAAATTTTATGATCTTATAGGGACCTTCGAACTTTGGTGCTAGTTTTGCATTGAACGCCTCCGCGGCGTTGGACAGGTGGTGGGTTCGGACCCAAACCCACATCCCAATGGTCGGTCTCCATTCCCGTCGGCGCAAGTTGTAATAGCGACTTTGTTCCTGAGCTGCTCTCTCCATGTTTTCCTTGGCTGTTTGAAAAATGTTCTTGAGATGTTCTGCCTTACTCTGGGGGTCTCTGGGCGCTTCGCCGGCCCCTGGTGTAACTTCGTTGAACCAGCTTCCGGGTAATCGGGGCTCACGACCCTGTACTAGGTACGCTGGGCTGAATCCGGTGCTGTCGGAGACACTCGTGTTGATGGCCAGGGTGATTTCCGGCAACAGGTGATCCCATGTTCGTTGGTCCTCTGTGGCGTACTGCGCGATCATCGTTTTGATGGTGCGGTTGGCTCGCTCTGTAGGGTTCTGTTGGGGGGAGTATGGAGCAGTATGTTGGACCTCTATTCCTGCTTTCTTGCAGAATGCTTTGAAGGCCCTACTGGTAAACTGGGTCCCATTGTCGCAGATAAAAGTTTTAGGAGCGCCGAACCTAGCCAGTATTCGCTCCCGGAAGGCTAATTCCAGACTGGTGGCGGTAGCTCGGCGTAAGGGTATTAACTCCACCCATTTGGTGAAATGGTCCAAAAACACGAGTAACATCGTGTGTCCTTTGCGGGACCTGGGCAGAGGCCCTACGAAGTCCGCGCACAGGGTTGAGAATGGTCCCTCCGATTTCCTGGTTAGCATCTTCCCTGCTTGTTTGCGTTGACTCACCTTAAATTGCTGACAGGCTGGGCATTGTCGAACGTAACGAGCGATGTCTCGAAACAAACCCGGCCAATAATATTGTTGGCAGACTCGAGTGGTCGTTTTCCTGATCCCTAGGTGTCCTGCAGTGGGGTGGTCATGGCATTCTTCCAGAACCCGACGCTGATGGCTGTTGGGTACGCAAAGTCTCCATGCTCCACGGTCTTCCTTCCTAAACGCGTTGTCGAGGTGTCGGTAGAGTTGCCCGTTCTCTTGGATGTAGTCAGGAAATTTCTCCGGGTTGGCTTCGATTTGCCTGATCTTCGCGGTGATCCACTTGCACGGTTCGTCGGTCTCATTCACCTGCTGGAGCGTTGCTAGCGGTTGCCTGGACAGGGCGTCCGCGACGACGTTCTGTTTTCCCCGTCGGTATGAGATGTCAAATTGGAATTGTTGGAGTTCGAGGGCCCATCGTGCGATTCGGCCTGTCGGGTTATCGATTGAGTTCAACCACTTCAGGGCGAGGTGGTCTGTTATAACGTCAAATCGGTATCCTTCGAGGTAGCACCTCATTTTCCTGATTGCCCACACTATAGCAAGGCACTCTTTTTCCGTAGCCGAGTAATTTTCCTCTGCTGCAAGCAACCTCCTGCTGGCATAGGCGATGACTCGTTCTGTTCCATCGACTTGCTGGGTTAAAACGGCTCCAAGGCCGAAGTCGCTTGCGTCGGTTTGTAGTTGGAATTTGAGGTTGAAGTCCGGGCAGGCCAGTACTGGTGCCTCGGTGAGTTTTCTTTTCAACTCCTCGAATGCCTGTTGTTGAGGGTCGCTCCAGGTCCATTTCCTTCCTTTCCTGAGCAGGGCGGACATTGGTTGGACGATTGTGGCGAAGTTCTCCACAAATCGCCTGTACCAGGATGCTACCCCCAGGCATCGTCGAAGTTCCTTGCAGTTAGTGGGTGGCTGGAGTTCTCTTACAGCGGCTATCTTGTCTGGGTCGGTGTGGATTCCGTCTTCGCTGATGACGTGTCCCAGGTAAGTTATGCTGCGCTGGAAAAACTTACACTTTGCTTTATTCAGCTTCAAGTTGGCCTGCCTAAGCCGTCGGAGTACTTCCCGTAGGTTGGTGAAGTGTTCGTCCAACGAGGTCCCGATGACGATGATGTCATCTAGATAGGCGAATGCGTGAGGCTCCATGTCGGGTCCTATCACGCTGTCCAGTGCCCGCTGAAAGGTAGCAGGCGCCGAGTGCAAGCCGAATGGCATTACTTTCCACTGGAAGAGTCCGCGGCCCGGCACGGTAAATGCGGTACAGGCGCGGCTGTCTGGGGCCACCGGGATCTGCCAGTAACCGCTTTTCAAATCCAGCGTCGAGATAAACTTAGCGTTGCGAAGTCGTTCCAAGATGTGTCCTATCCGCGGTAATGGGTAGGCGTCGGGCACCGAGTGAGCGTTTAGCTGGCGATAGTCCACGCACATGCGCACATCTCCTGTCTTCTTGCCGACGAGGACGATGGGTGCGCTGTGAGGACTCCGGGAGGGCTCGATGCGTCCGTCGCGAAGCAGTTCATCAACCTGTTCGTTAATGATTTTCTGCATGGCAGGGTTCTTTGGAAAGTACCTCTGCTTGATGGGCTTGTCGTCCTTCATGACAATCCTATGTTCGGCTATGTGAGAGGTACCGGTCATATGCTCAAATGGGGCGAGTTCCGCTTCGAGAAAGGATTGGATCCGCGCTTCCTCGGGTCCTTCAGTGGTGACCGTTGCTAGGCTGGCTGTCACCCCTTGAGTTTGTCCTGGTGGGTGGGTAGTCGTTGGTGACTTCCGAAAGGGGTTGTTTCTCCGTGCTGCGGCGGCGTCGGCCAAAGGTTTTAAATAAAAAGAGTTATTCCCTGGTGACGGCGTGGGTCGAGGTCGCGGTGTTACGGTGTGGGTCTCCACTTGTAGAAGTGCCGGTGATCGTCGTGGAGCTGCGGTAGGCTCGTTGACTTGTATTCGAGACGCCGATCGTCGAGGAGCTGCCACGGGTGGTACCGTGCAGCGTGGTGATGGTGTTGGTCCGACGGCGCTTGGACTGACGACTACTCGTGGGGTGACGAAGGGTGGTTTGCTTCTGCTTGTTAGCGGCGGAGTGTAGTAGGAGAGAGATAACTGGGCTTTCCCACACTGGATAGTGGTCTTGATCCCGCAGAGGAAGTCGATTCCGAGGATGATCTCGTCCAAGATGGACGGTAGCACTAGCAGTGTGGTCTTAGCCGTATCCCGTCCTAGGGTTACGGTGGTATTCAGGGCGTGGGTGACGTCGGTGGTGGATCCATCTGCTAGGGCAATCCTCGTTCGTACATTCCGGCGATTATTGGTATTACCAATGTCGTCGGCTACCTTCGCGCTGATGAAGCTCCTTGACGCCCCGGTGTCCAGGGTGGCGTGAAATATCTTCCCCTCGATGCCGACCGTCGCCACGATGCGCCCCCTTCGAATCGTAAAGGTGGGGTTAGTTCTGGGGTCCTTGGTGTGTGGTCCTCGCTGGTTCCCCGGATGGGCGAGGACTCGGTCCGTTTCCCGGGTTTCGGGTCCGACAGCATTCGTTGGTCCGCACTCCCCTTCTTCCACACTGCCAGCAGAACAGGACCTGGGGATTGGGGCACTCTTGGCGGAAGTGTCCCGTCTCTCCGCAGCGGGAACAAGCGTTCCGGACATCGATGCGAGGTTCGGGTACCTGTGCCATCATTCGATTTGTTGCTGGGGTGCCTGGAAGTTCCAGGGGGTGACTCACGTTTCCTGTGGATGGTATGGGAGCTGGAAATCGTCGGGGTTGTCTGTGGGGCATAGCTGCTAGAAAGTTTGTATGCAGTGCTCGATCGCGGTCGCGAGTGATCTCATAGGCCGTGGCCCGTTGGATCAGAGTGGCCAGATCCTCAAAGTCTTGGCGCCTCACAAATAGCTGGTATTCCGGTCGAAGGTTCTGGTAGAGTCGCTCCAGTTCCTGCGCCGGAGTAAATTTTGCCCGCTGCATCAGGAGTCGGAGCTCCACTACATATTCCTTGCAGCTCTCGCCCGGTTGCTGGTATCTCGTCCGGATCGTGTCTTCCAATCGTTGGAAGTATTGTGGTGGGAGGAAGAATTCAAGAAATTCCTTCCTGAAAATTTCCCACGACACGTCCTGCATTTGAAATGTGCGGTACCAACTTTCCGCTTTTCCCGTAAGCAATCCGGAGATTACTCTGGGAAGTCGTGCGGTCCTGAGCCGGTATGCTTCGGCTTGTACTTCCAGGCGTTCGATAAATGTGAGCGGGTCGGACTGTCCGTCAAATAAGATGCCCCAGCTCCGCAGTTTTTCTGCCAAGGTGGCGGAGGATATTTCCTCTCGTGCAGGTGGGTCCGTGTTTGTGTTCCTTGTTGGTCTGTTGCCTGGTGGTACTTCCAGTCTTAGGGGGGTGCTCCCGGTGTCGACGACCGCTGTGCTTAGCTTCTGTTCCCGAGGTTCTTGTCCTCCCAGAGGGGTCGGGGACTTATCCCTGGGGGTGGCTGCCTCTGGGAACATACTAGCCAATTCTCTGGCTCGGTCCAAGAGTTCCGGCTCTAGATCCTCCCGGGTGAGAAAAGTCGCTAGTCGACTGCGCAGTTCTTCGACGGTTCCTCCTTGGGGTAACCCGAACTCGGCTAAGAGGAGTTGGAGTTCCTCCTTGCGGCGATACGAGATCCATCTTACGCCCATGGTTTCCAAGCGACAGAGAGCGGAGGGGGGGAAAATTTATAAAAAAAAATTTCGTACCGTTTGATTGTGTACGCGGGTACCGAAATATTTATAGGACTCGGGGGTCCTTTTTGGGCACGGTGCTAGGATTCGGGCTAGGATACCGAATATTTATAGGACTCGGGGTCCTTTGGTTGATGCGCGCGGTGCTAGGATTCGGGCTAGGATGCCGAATGTTCACAGGACTCGGGGTCCTTTGGTTGCACACGGTGCTAGAATTCGGGCTAGGATGCCGAATGTTTATAGGAGTCTGTTGTTCGCGACGATGTTCCCCGCTTGAGGGCCGGAGCTTGACTGCCTTCTGGTAGCCCGGTGTGCTCCTCTTATAGTCGCCGGCCACGTGTCCACCGCGTTCGGGACAACGTGGGAAGCGAGAGAGAGAGAGAAAAAAATTTTTTTTCAACCACACCGATTTAAATGTTCCCTTCCCGTTTTCCCCAGAAAAAAAAAAAAAATTCCAGCGTGCTCCGGGACCCGACAATCGAGCTTAGCTCCGTCGTAATCCGCGGCCGCTACGTGCTCCGGGGCCGGCAATGGCTTCGGATCCGACAAACGAGTGCGAGACTCCGTCGTAATCCTGGGCCACCACGCGGTTTCGTAGAGGGAAAATGTAAGGAAAATGCTGTGTGTGTGTGTGTAAGAGAAAAAAAAATTGGTCTGATCTTAGGGTCTGGGTGTCTATCTCATGGGTCTTTACGCCATGTACCCCCAAAAAAAAATTTTTATTTTCTTGAGAAAAATTTATATATATATTTTTTTTTTTTGCGGAAAAAATATTTAAAAATTTCCCGTAATCCTTGAAGTCCCTGCTCGGGCGCCATGTAAGGAAGTTCTTGGGCTGGGATATTGTGCTCAGGGCTCCCAGGGTCACTTACAAATATTTATTTCAGTTCAAAGACTCAAGGGGGGCGAGATAAGAATGACCCTATTCAGACTTCGTGGCCGGAACTCACAGCGGGTTTGGATCCGACAATCGAGCAAAGCTCCGTCGTAATCCCTACCCGCCACGCGCCTCGGAACCCGCAATGATCCTTGGATCCGACAACCGAGGCTAGCTCCGTCGTAATCCTTGGTCAACCCGCGGTCCGGCCACGATCAACAGAACCAGACAAAAAAAAAAAGAAGGAGGAAGGGGGTCTTGTGGGCACTGTCACCCAGAGATGCCGACCATGGGCCGAAATCGGCAACGGAGTTAGATCCGACGATCGAGTGCAAAGCTCCGTCGACATCTCCCTCAGCCACACGCTCCGGAACCCGCACTGACCCTGGACCCGACAAACGAGCCTAGCTCCGTCGTAATCCACGGCCGTTACGCGCTCCGGGACCGGCAACGGCCTCGGATCCGACAAACGAGTACAAGACTCCGTCGTAATCCTTGGCCACCACGCGGTCCGACCACCATCGGCAGAAACAACAACAAAAGGAAAGGAAGGGGTTTGTGGGCATTGTCACCCAGAGATGCCGACCATGTGCCGAAACCTGCAGCGGAGTTAGATCCGAAAATCGAGTACAAGACTCCGTCGAAATCTCTCTCAGCCGCACGTTCCGGAGCCCGCACTGACCCTGGACCCGACAACCGAGCATAGCTCCGTCGTAATCCACGGCCACTACGCGCTCCGGGACCGGCAACAGCCTCGGATCCGACAAGCGAGTGCAAGACTCCGTCGTAATCCTTGGCCACCACGCGGTCCGGCAACGATCGGCAGAGAAACATGGGTTTTCCTAGGTGGTGGCAAGAGAAAAACTGTTCCCATTCCCCTCCTATGTTCACTCACACACAAAACACGGTCAGACAAATAGTTTTCTTTAGTTTTAAATACTTCGTTTGCTTTATTTAAGTTTTGTGCAAGGGGTGTACAGAGCCTCCTTGTCACAAAACTCCAGTCCAGTTCGGGTTATTTTTAAAACCAAATATATCCAAAAAAATATATATTTGCCGCTTACGTTTCCGTCCACAGCAGGTCCAGCCAGTTGATTTCCCATGCCTCCGCAGCGGGAATAGCGTCGCGCACTCCATCCACATCACCGCACTCGTTTTCCATTTTCTTAAAATTTTTGTTCCACTCGTCCGAAAAAAAAACTTTTCACAGTCGGGTCGTTTTCCCGGGTTTTTCACGTCTCGATTTCTCGTCTGGCACGCGCGAAGCCTCAAGAGTAATTGCCTTTCCCCTCTTTGATATTGGCGCGCGTTCCCCATGCATTGCGTCGGCGTCGCTGCCGCTGCGCTTGCGCTTCGGCAGTTTGCAGGCAAAATTATTTCCCCTTTGCTCGAAAACATCGGTCGGGTCGGTTGCAATTTGGTTCGATCGTGCGAAATTGTTTCCCCTTGCTCGAAAACATCGGTCGGGTTGGTTGCGATTTGGTTCGATCGTCCGAAATTGTTTCCCCTTGCTCGAAAACATCGGTCGGGTTGGTTGCGATTTGGTTCGATCGTGCGACGAAAAGCTTATGTGTGTGTTGGCTTTGTGCAGGTGTTCAAACTGTTCGAAGCGGGCGAGAGTGTGTTGGTTGCGCTCAGGCGTTCGATGGTTCCAATGTGTGTAGCTGCTGACGTTCGAGGTGTGTGTAGAAGAGAGCGAGAGCGCGTTGGTCGCGCTCAGGCGTTCGGTGGTTCAACTGTGTGCAGCCGCTGATGTTTTGAAGTGTGTGAAGAAGAGGGCGAGAGCGCGTTGGTCGCGCTCAGGCGTTCGATGGTTCAACTGTGTGCAACTGCTGCGTTGGCTATTAAAAAGCTAAACTAAAAATATTCCTACATGGCTACAAAATTCTACATGGCTACAAATTCCTACATGGCTACAAAGTATATTTGTGAGGGCCGTTCTACGGTTCCTCACATCTTAAATATCAGGAGATGGGCACACATGGGCATCTTTTTTTTTCAAAATAATGATTTATAAGGGGTGTGCTAACAATTTTTGTTAAAAAATTGAATTTTTAAGAGGTGGGCAAGGGTTTTTTGTCAAAATAAACTATTTTTAAGATGTTGGCAAACGATATTTTTTACATTTTTAAATTGCAGAGGATGGGCACACATGGGCATCTTTTATTCTTTTGAAATAATAATTTTTAAGAGGTGGGCAATCGATTTTTGTTAAAAAATTTCATTTTTAGAAGGTGGGCCAAGGTTTTTTGTCAAAATAAACTATTTTTAAAAGGTGGACAAATTTTAATTCTTAAATTTCAGGGGATGGGCAAACACGGGCATCTTTATACCCTTGCAGTATTATAAATTTGATCAAAAGTGTGCAACGCAGTGAAGGAGACATCTGTCCGTCCTTCCGTCTGTCCGTCTGTCTGTCCGTCTGTCTGTTTCTACGCGAACTAGTCTCTCAGTTTTAAAGATATCGAATTGCAACTTTGCACCCATACTTCTTTCCTTTGCACGCAGTATATAAGTCGGAACGGCCGGGATCGGCCGACTATATCTTATAGCTGCCATTTAACTGATTGATCGATAATGCCATAACATTAAGTTTGTAAAGTTAGGAAATTGGGATTTTCTATGGGTTATATATTTGGGTAATTAATCCGACCTACAAAATTTTATAAGGATCGGCCGACTATATCTTATAGCTGCCATATAACTGATTGATCGGAAATGCCATAACTTTAGTGTTTGCAAAGTTAGGAAGTTTCATAAGGATCGGCCGACTATATCCAAGAGCTGCCATATAATTAAACGATTAGAAGTGCCACAACTTTAGGGTTTGTAAAGTTAGGAAGTTGGGATTTCTATGGGTTTTATATTTGGTCAATTTATCCGACCTACCAAAATTCATAACGATCGGCCGACTATATCCAAGAGCTGCCATATAATTGAATGATTAGAAATGTCATAACTTTGTAAGGACTTTTCTTAGGCTGGGAGAGATTTCAGTCCGGCCAGAGTCCTCTACAGTTAAATTTGTAGAAACACAGAAGACGAAACGGGACTGGGAGTTGCCGCCGGGATTTTGTTTACGGGATCACGTGGTCTGGGTCTCTACCTCTACGTAGCGTAGACCGCTCGGAGGCGTAATGTCAACTGGCCGACACCAATTAGCACCCGGGTAGCTTTTCCGGTCCGGCAAGCGTCCGTATTGCACAGAGTAAGCTTCAGAAGCGCAATACGGGAACTTGTCCGACGCGAACGAGTACGCGGGCAGCTTTGGCGTCCGCGTTGCGTAGAGAAATCAAACCTCGGAAACGCTACTCAGAAACCTTACTGCCCCGAAAAGCCCCTCCGTGAAATTCACTAAATCTTATTAGCCTCTCCCTAACCTGAGCGTGAGCGGAAAAGTGCTGGCTATAGTTTTCTCGTGTTTCTCTCTAGTCTGGTAAGCGTTCGTATCGTAAAGAAAACTAAACCTCGGAAACGCAATACGAGAACTTGCCCGACCTGGAGTAGCACGTGGGTAGCTTTGGTGTCCGCGTTGCGTAGAGAAAATAAACCTCGGAAACGCAATACGGCAACCTAGCCGCCCCGAAAAACACACAGCGAAGTTCACTAAAATTTAGTAGCCAGACTTGGGGGGGTTTATGTTTATGTTTTATTTTATTCACTTATTATTTCTCCCTAACCTTCGCACTCAGTATCTGGGCTTCTAGTCTCTGCTTCCTGTCTTACTCTATGGCGTTGCCGTCCGCGTGGTTTTCTCTGCTGCTGGTGTTGTCCTTGTGGTCTGAGTAGCTTGGCTGCCGCAAAAAGAATGAGACCGATCCCAGTCGATCGCGGTTCCACGTCGACACTCTTTTCCCTTTACAGCACGCTTTTTGCTATTAACAGCACTAAGCTTGCCCTTAACAGCACGCTTTGCGCTTAACAGCACGCTTATTCACGGGTGATTGCGATAACTTATCGATTCCGTTGGGCATTCGCCCCGACTGGCCAGCGGGCTGATCTTGCTCATCAATACTGGTCACCTCGCGCGCGCCCTATTTGAAAACTAGGATTAATTAGGTTTTAGACTTAAATCTATTTTA
Organism: Drosophila fuyamai; assembly: GCA_018153365.1. Classification (NCBI taxonomy): domain Eukaryota; kingdom Metazoa; phylum Arthropoda; class Insecta; order Diptera; family Drosophilidae; genus Drosophila; species Drosophila fuyamai. The sequence continues at coordinate 358,660 of JAECXW010000002.1, forward strand.
GGGAAACTTAATATCTAATCAGGCCTTAACTGTATTGCCTTCAATGGCTGAGATTCTTTGTTTGAGATGGGAGGCGCCTTACACCCCCCCTTTACTTCGGGGTGGTTAATGAGATGGACGGAGGGCCACGGTGACTTCGCCTCGTGCGGTCACGCTGATGCGGAATTTGGCCCCGTCGATGTGGCTTAGGTATTGTACGCGTCGGCGTTCCTGGGTCTGGATGGACGTGACAAGGATTGGGGTAGACGGCGATCCGGAGTGTCTACCCTCCAGTCCGCTGGGGCCTCAATCCAGTGGGCGTCACCCCTGACTGGGTCCTCCTGCAGAGCCTGGAGTACCTCCTGTTGTTCCCCGCCGGTTAGGAAGAGTTGAAGGTCCAGCTCCTCGTCTCCGCTTAGGGACGGCGCCTGCGCTGAAGGTCCCAAAAATAAGTCCATGACCGCCGGGGGAATGGATCGGCCGGGTGTGGGTGGTGCTTCCCGCTGAGAGGGTCCCAGGCCGGGTGACAGCGCGGGTGGCGACAGTTCCAGGCGCGGACGTACAGCGTTGGTGGGTGTCCGCGGGGACTCCACTTGGCAGCGTCTCGGTGTGGACGGGGGGTGGAGCGTGCTGGAGTTCCGGGTGGGGTTTGGTTCCGCGGGTTCTCGGCAATAGCGGGGTCGTGCTCCTCGGGTACGGCCAAGGCGGAGCCGACCTCCCTTGCGTGGATGTCCAGCACGTCCTCTCCCTCGTCGTCGCTGTCCCCCTGGCCAGAGGCCACTCTCAGGCTCGGATTCCTCCGGAGCTGGTGCGATATCGCCAGCGTAGCCGTCCCAGGCACGGTTCGCCTTTGCCATGGCGCGTTCGACCTGAACTTGCGGGCGGTGCCTCCAAAATCGACCGTCGACTACGACGTCCGAATCGTCGGTGGACGTTGGGCTCGCGGTGGAACTCCGTTGGGCCTCCTGGAGACATTGTTGCAAGTGCCCAGGAGCGAAGGAATGGTGGTCCTGACCTTGCAGCCATGCGCCCACCAGGACGTGGGTGGTCGATGCCCCGGGCTCATCTCCGTCGTCTACTTGTAGCCGGGCCAGGCGTGCAACCGTGGGGGTGGTTGGCTCCTCCTCCTCGTCGTCTCCGGGTAGGGGCTCGAATACCTCCGGAACGTCACCGCTGACCACAATACTGACATCCGGAGACCTAACCTGGGTCGACACGGAGTCGGTGTTGTCCGGTGGAGTGCGACCAGAGGGTCCTTCGGGCGTTCTCATGCCTCGCCATGGGCTGAACTGGGGTGGAGTCGGGCTGCGGGTGGACAAAACCGAGACGTGGCCTTGGGAGTCTCCGCTACTGCTGGCCGTAGAGTCTTCTAGGTGGTCGACGGGTTGGTCCGCTCCCTTCACACGATAGGCATCCATCGGTTGAATGTTGTTGGTGTCCAAATAGTTAGCCTAGTACTACGTTTTCCTAACTTGCCTAGCCTGAGTGCGAAGATCAAAATATCTCTAACTAGTCTATTCGGTACAATTTTCTCGCTTAAAATTAGCTAGTTGGCGAGTACGCCCCTTATGTCCCCCCTTGCAGAGGTGCAACGGGCACGTCATCAGGTGCGTGCTGCAAATCGCTCTTTCTGGGACCTTCTGTAGAGTCGTCTGGTTGTTCTTCACGCTGATGATACTCCTTTAGATCGCCTATGCCGGCTGTACGCCTCTTTCGGCCGTCAATCTGCTGAAGCCGCACGACGTTTGATGATAGAAATTTCACCACCTTAAACGGGTCTGCGTACTTCGGCGCAAGTTTTGCGTTAAAGCCCTCGCTGGCTTTGGACAGATGGTGAAGGCGGACTAGCGCCTGTGAGCCTAGTTGGGGCCGCCACTCACGTCGCCTCAAGTTGTAGTGTCGACTTTGTTCCTGAGAAGCTATCTGGTTGGTTTCCAGGGCGGTGCGGAACGCTTCTTGAAGCCTTTTGTCTTGTTCCGTTGGATCCAATGGTGAGCCATGTAAATCGGGTGCGACCGCATCAAAGAGGGCACCTCGCAACCTAGGCTCCCGACCTTGTACTAGGTAACCCCGTGCTAACTGAGATGCTGGTGTTGATGGCGAGGGAGATCTCGGGCAGTAGCTGGTCCCATGTCCGGTGATCCTGATTCACATATTGAGCTATCATTGTCTTGATAATGCGGTTGGCGCGCTCCGTCGGATTTTGCTGGGGAGAGTACGGCGCGGTGTATTCCAGTTGAATGCCGTTGTTCCTGCAAAACACCCGGAAGCTCCGGCTGGTGAATTGCGTGCCATTGTTGCAAATCAACCTTCTGGGGGCTCCTAGGTTGGCGAGTGAGCATCTTGCCGGCTGGTTTACACTGATTAACCTTGTACTGTTTGCAGGTCAGACAGCTAGTAACGTACCGTACCACGTCCCGATGAAGTCCAGGCCAGAAGTTACGCTGGGCGATCCTCCTGAGCGTCTTCCGGATGCCTAGGTGCCCGGCGGAGGGATGGTCGTGGCATTCTCCCAGCACGCGATGATGCTGTTCTCGCGGCACGCACAGCCTCCAGGGGTTGCCCACTCTGATGTCTGTGGGATGCCCTATGTGTTTATAGAGCTGTCCATTATCCAGGGAGTAGTCCAGAAATTACTCGGGGCGTCTTTGGACCTGCTCCTGCATCTTTCGTACCCATTTGCAGTGGCACTTAAGTTCTGCGAGTAACTGGAGTCTTCTGAGGGGTTGCCGGGAGAGGGCATCGGCAATCACGTTTTATTTGCCCTTCCGGTAGAGTACGTCGAACTGGTACTGCTGGAGTTCCAATGCCCACCTGGCTATACGTCCCGTTGGATTGTTAATGGAGTTCAACCATTTAAGAGCCAGGTGATCCGTGATACTTATAACCCTCCAGGTAGCAACGTAACTTTCGGGTGGCCTACACAATGGCGAGGCACTTCTTTTCAGTGGCCGAGTAATTTTCCTCCGCCCGCTCGAGTCGACGGCTCATGTAGGCGATTACTCGTTCGTCACCCACTATATTCTGAGTGAGGACCGCGCCGAGCCCCTTGTCGCTGGCGTCCGTCTGAAGTTGAAACTTATACTCGAAGTTTGAGCAGGTCAATACAGGGGCGGACATCAGTCGCGCCTTAAGCGAATCAATCGCCTGCTGTTGGGGTTCTTCCCAGGTTCACTTTACTCCCTTCCTCAGGAGTCGCGGCATTGGTTGTACGAGGGAGGCAAAGTTTGGGACAAAACGTCTGTACCAAGATGTGATTCCGAGTTGGCGGCGAAGTTCCTTGACATTAGTCGGGGGATGTGCCCCTGGATTGCCGCTATTTTGTCGGGGTCTGTCCTGATGCCTGCCTTGCTGATGAGGTGACCCAAATACACTAGTCTTCTTTGGAAGAACTTTCACTTACCCCGATTTAAGCGCAGATTCGCTTCTCGAAGGCGCCGGAAGACTACCTTCAGATTGTGCGCATGGTCCTCCCACGTTGCCCCGATGACGATGGTTTCGTCTAAATAGGCGAAGGCGTGGGGCTCCATATCGGGGCCGATGACGCTGTCCAGAGCTTGTTGGAAAGTCGCTGCGGTGGAGTGGAGCCCAAACGGCATGACCTTCCAGTGGATAAGTCCACGTCCGGGGACAGTGAATGCGGTGCATTCTCGACTGCCTTCCGCCATGGGAATCTGCCAATACCCGTTTTTAAGGTCCAACGTGGAGAAGAACCGGGCATTCCGTAGACGTTCCAGGATATGGTTCATGCGTGGAAGCGGGTACGCGTCGGGTATGGAGTGTGCGCTGCACATCCGCATGTCCCCTGTCTTCTTTCGGACCAGCACCAGCGGTGCGCTGTGCGGACTTCGAGAGGGCTCGATTCGTCCGACCTGCAGCAGTTCATCCATCTGCTCGTTGATGATACGCTGCATGGCCGGGTTCTTGGGATAATACCGCTGTTTCAGGGGTTTATCTCCCCGAAGGGTGATGGTGTGCTCGGCTATATCCGTTGTTCCTTGCAGCTGGTCGAAATGCCTAAGCTCCTCTTGAAGGAACCGGAGAGTTTCTGCGTCAAGAGGTTCTTCAGACACTAGCGATCCCGGCGGGGATTCCGCGACCGTGGCCAGGTGTCCGTGAGGGCAATGCCTCCGGAACGGATTGCGCCTGTCAGCGTCCTCTGTATCCGGCTGGGCGAGTAGCTGGTAGTTCCCGATTCTATGCGGGCTTCCCGGGGAAAATCGTGGCGTATCCGGGTCGTCGGGGAACGTTCCTGTCGTTGCGCTGGCTAAGCGGTCCTGACCCGCGAGATACCTCCGAAAAGGGTTCCTTTTCTTGGCCACGGCGGCATCCGGTAGTGGCTGGAGGCTGTACTTGCCTTCGCTGACAAAGCTCTGGAGGCCCCCGTGTCGACGGTTGCCGCGAAGAGCTGCCCCTCGATGGTAACCGTGGAGACGATCCGGCGTCAAGCGGAGCGGTGGAGCTAATGGTGGGGAAGCGCTGAGTGGGTCGCCGCCTGCTCCTTGTGTGTGCGAGGACCCCGGTTGTTTCCCGACTGGCGGCAGCAGTCAATGGTGCGGGTACCACGTTTCCCACAGTCCCAGCAGTATAGGACTGGTGGGCTCTGGCATTCCCGAACGAAGTGTCCCACCTCAGCGCAGCGACTACAGGCTCGGGCCACGTTGACAGGTGTTTCGGCCTCCTGGGAAATCATTAATCATTAATTTGCCCGCTGCATCATCAGGCGTAGTTCTACCACATAGAACTTGAAAGGCTCGCCGCCTTGCTGGTGTCGGGTCCCGATCGCCTCCAGGCGCTGGTAGTACCGTGGCGGGAGGAAAAATTCCAAGAACTCCCGCCTGAAAGTTTCCCAGGGCACGGCATGCATCTGGTAGGCTCGGTACCAGCCTTCGGCGCGGCCCGACAGTAATCCGGCGATGGCCCGTGGGATGTCGCTGTTCCATACGCTGTATGCTGCAGCGCCTTCCTCGACTCGTTCAATGAAGTGCAGGGGGTCGGCTTGCCCATCGAAAAGGACGCCCCATCCCCGAAGCTTCTCGGCGAATGCGGCTGCGGACATGTGCTGGGGTGGCGATTGGGCAGTGGGGTGGGAGCCGTGGGCTCCACGTCCTGCGCTCGTGTGACGATGTTCTGGGGGGTGGCTCGGAGAGAAGGGTGTCCCCTGCGCCGGGCATCGGTGAGGTGGACCGGTTGGTCACTACCTTTGATGTAGGAGCCTCCGGGTAGATGGCCTCCAATGCGGCTAAGCCGGGGTCGCAGTTCGTCCACCTGGCCGTGGGTGCTCAAACCGAACTCCTTGAGGATAGCTTGGAGTTCGTCCTTCCGCCGGTAGAAAATCCACCTGACCCCCATGGCTCGGGTAGTGGATGCGTCGTCGGAAGCTCCCCTCCTCGATCTGTCTGGCGGCTGACGAAGCGGGTTTTTGTTCGGCGTCCTCCGACGCTTTCTGTTCCCGGTTCGTTTTCATCGGTCGACCCGGTGAACGGTGTGGCTGGGTGCCCTCTGCTGATGGGCCTCTGATTGGGCGTGGCTGGGTCTCCCAACTAGCGGCTGGTGGTGGCGCAGGAGCGAGTGATCCGGAGTCCACGGTGAGCGTGGCGATTGTTTTCCTCGTCGCGGTGAGTGCTGTAGCTGGCACTGTAGATGGCGCTGATGGGATGGGGGGCGCAAGCTGCGCGGCGAAGCCGGCCTCCGGGGTGCTCCTGGTGTGAGCGGCCTCTGGGGGCGCTCGGTGGGCGAGCGCTGCTGATAGCTGGGCTGCTCGTGGTGCGAGCGGTCTCTGGGGTGCTCCTGAGGTGAGCGGGCTGGATAAGCGCTCGGGGTGCGGCGCAGTTGGTCGCTGGGATGCTCGTGGTAAGCGGCGCAGTTGCGGAGTAGATCGGCGTTGTCGTAAGTGGCAGTACAGATTCCCCTATTTACTCTTTAACTAGGCTTTTAAAACTTGGGTGCTCCTAATCAAAAAATTTCCCACGGCTGGACATGGGTCTTTAAGCCATGCGGTTGATCCTGAAAACCCAACTCCTATAGGATACCTAGGTCATCCCTGAGTCGTCCCTGCCCGGGCGCCAAACTGTAAGGACTTTTCTTAGGCTAGGATAGACTTCAGTCCGGCCAGAGTCCTCTACAGTTAAATTTGTAGAAACACAGGAGACGAAACGGGACTGGGAGTTGCCGCCGGGATTTTGTTTACGGGATCACGTGGTCTGGGTCTCTACCTCTACGTAGCGTAGACCGCTCGGAGGCTTAATGTCAACTGGCCGACACCAATTAGCACCAGGGTAGCTTTTCCGGTCTGGCAAGCGTTCGTATTGCACAGAGTAAGCCTCGGAAGCGCAATACGGGAACTTGTCTGACTCGGACGAGCCCACGTACAGCCTCGTCGTCCGTGTTGCGTAGAGAAAACGAACCTCGGCCGCCGCAAATTTGACTCACGGGGATTTCGACTGGGCCTTAGCGTGGTGGGCGATCGGGGTTAGCTTTTCCGGGCCGGCAAGCGTTCGTATTGCACAGAGTAAGCCTCGGAAGCACAATACGCGAACTTGTCCGACGCGAACGAGCACGCGGGCAACTTTGGCGTCCGCGTTGCGTAGAGAAATCAAACCTCGGAAACGCAACTCAGAAACCTCACTGCCCCGAAAAGCCCCTCCGTGAAATTCACTAAATCTTATTAGCCTCTCCCTAACCTGAGCGTGAGCGGGCAGCTTTGGCGAGAGAAATCAAACCTCGGAAACGCAACTCAGAAACCTCACTGCCCCGAAAAGCCCCTCCGTGAAATTCACTAAATCTTATTAGCCTCTCGCTAACCTGAGCGTGAGCGGAAAAGTGCTGGCGATAGTTTTCCCGTGTTTCTCTCTAGTCTGGTAAGCGTTCGTATTGCGTAGAGAAAACTAAGCCTCGAAAACGCAATACGAGAACTTGCCCGACCTGGAGTAGCACGTGGGTAGCTTTGGTGTCCGCGTTGCGTAGAGAAAATAAACCTCGGAAACGCAATACGGCAACCTAGCCGCACCGAAAACAGCGAAGTTCACTAAAATTTAGTAGCCAGACTTGGGGGGTTTGAATTTCACAACTTTATGTTTTATTTTATTCACTTATTATTTCTCCCTAACCTTCGCACTCAGTATCTGGGCTTCTAGTCTCTGCTTCCTGTCTTACTCTATGGCGTTGCCGTCCGCGTGGTTTTCTCTGCTGCTGGTGTTGTCCTTGTGGTCTGAGTAGCTTGGCTGCCGCAAAAAGAATGAGACCGATCCCAGTCGATCGCGGTTCCACGTCGACACTCTTTTCCCTTTACAGCACGCTTTTTGCTATTAACAGCACTAAGCTTGCCCTTAACAGCACGCTTATTCACGGGTGATTGCGATAACTTATCGATACTGTTGGGCATTCACCCCGACTGGCCAGCGGGCTGATCTTGCTCATCAATACTGGTCACCTCGCGTGCGCCCTATTTAAAAACTAGGATTACTTAGGTTTTAGACTTAAATCTATATTTGGGAAACTTAATATCTAATTAGGCCTTCAGTGGCTGGGACTTAACTGTATTGCCTTCAATGGCTGAGATTCTATGTTTGAGATGAGAGGCACCTTTAAGCGTCCTCACAACTTTGGTGTTTTTAAAGTTAGGAAGTTGGGATTTTTTATGAGTGTTAAGAAAGCATCAAATGAATAATCTTGCAGAATATATTTTACAGAATATCCTGCAAGTGTATTTGAAATTCGGCTTTGCCCGAAGATGGCTTTCCTTTCCTGTTTTTTTTTTAAATAATGATTTTTTAGGAGTAGGTAAACGATTTTTGTCAAAAAATTTCATTTTTAAGAGGTGGGCAAAGGTTTTTTGTCAAAATTAACTATTTGATGATGACATTTTATACATTCTTAATTTTCAGGAGATGGGCAAACATGAGCATTTATTTTTTTTAATAATGATTTAAAGGGGTGGGCAAACGATTTTTGTTAAAAATTGCATTTTTTAGAGGTGGGGAAAATTTTTTTGTCAAAATGAACTATTTTAAAGATGGTTGGCAAACGACATTTTTATACCCTTGCAGAGGGTATTATAATTTTGGTCAAAAGTGTGCAACGCAGTGAAGGAGAAATCTCCGACTCTTTCTTTATTAGGATCGTACCCTGAGTTGATATAAGCATGCCCGTCTGTCTATAAGTCGGAGCGGCCAGAATCAGCCGACTATATCCCATAGTTGCCATACTTTGCTGTTTTTAAAGTTAGGAAGTTGGGATTTTTTATGGGTTTTATTTTTGACCAATCAATCCAACCTATCGAATTTCACAAAGGTCAGCAGACTATATCCTATAGCTGCCATATAACTGAACGATTGGAAATCCTATAACTTTGGTGTTTTTAAAGTTAGGAAGTTGTTTTTTTTTTATGAGTGTTAATAATGCAACATATGAATAATTTTGTAGAATATAATTTACAGAATATTCTGCAAGGGTATTTCAACTTCGGCTCCGCCCGAAGTTAGCTTTCCTTTCATGTTTTTTAATTCTTAAATTTCAGGAGCTGGGCAAACATGGTCATTTGTTTTTTCGAATGATTTTAAAGGGGTGGGCAAACTATTTTTGTTAAATAATGCCTCTTTTAAGAGGTCGGTAAATGTGATTTGTCTAAAGTAACTAATTTTATGAGGTGGGCAAACGTTTTTTTTTTAATTCTTAAATTTCAGGAGATGCGCACTGTTTGGGGCATTAAACCTTTCGTAGGCAGCAAAGCTGTGAAGGGAGAAAAGATAGAGCACTCGGCGCGAAGTAGAAACGGAAGCGAATTAAAAAAACCGTAGGTTTTTCGTAATAAAGCCGGGCGGTGTTTATTCACTGATAGTCGTTAGAATACTACTTAAACATAATTAGCCCGATGCCCTTCCGAGCGTTCTGGAAACTTCACGGAGACTTCATGGAGTGTTGGAAGCGCAGGCAGCCAGAGCGGAGTAGTTGGCGATCGGATCGGACAAGAGCGGGCGAAAAAACAGGGTGCCCCTTGTAATCGCTAGCGTTGCAACGAATCGGGATAAATTACGGCTGTATGCAGGCGCCGAACGCCTTCTTCTGGGCCACGTGTAGACCCTCGACGACTAGGTGGAATCACTAACCATACAACATATAGACTGTTCATTTCATACAAGCAATATGGACACTCAGAAACCTTTCCGGGAGGCCCCAGAGCTGTTAGTGGCAGGCTCCAGACATTTCGTGTGCCTTAGGGTTTTTTTCCCTCTCATTCTTATTCTCATTTTGACGCTCGCGCGCTCATTGCGCGAGTTCGGTCGTTCAGTCGCAGAGACGCGCATTTTGAAGAAGGTTGCGCCTGCGCTTGAATTAGTCTTTATATGTATGCGTGTTCATGCATTTTCATACATGGGTGCATGTGTGAGTTTATTTCAATTCGATGCGGCAAGAATATTTGATCTTTTGCTACTTTTCAGACTTGGTACTCTAACAATATGGGCGTATTCACTATTTGGTTAATGATCAAAATAAGAATATTATATGTTATAGTATATTTTTTAATATTTCAGCATACATTTCATTTTGGCTTACAAATTCATATCAGTGGTAGCAGTGAAATGCTTTTCTTATATGCATGTATTCCAATAAATAGAAATCAATCTACTGAGATACGAACAGGGCATATCGCAGTCGGTGTCACAAAAAACACCGACTGCTTTTAAGTGGTTCAGAAAACTTCAAACCAAATCTGCTTTGGTTGTTGTTCTGCGAGCGGATGGTGCCTGCATACCCTACCGACGATTGAATTTTAGGGGGGGGCAGAAACAGGAACGGCTGTTTGGCTTTTGTTTTGTTTACATTTTTTAGGACACTTGTTTTGAATGTTATGTTTAATGACCTTTGGTTGATTTATTTTTTTAAGGTTCGCAGTGTAATTTTGTTTAATGTTGTTAATTTTTTTTTTTTTGTATGTTTGTTCTTAAAAGTCGCCGCTCGAATTATTTACCGATAAATATACCTGCGTTAAATAGTAGTTTTTAAACTTTTTCACAACTTAAAAAAAAGAATTTAGGTTAAACTTCTAAAATACTTTTAATTTTTGTAAAAGGTAAATGGAGCAAATATACAAATCTGAATTTTTTATTTAAATAATATTTAAATTTTCAATTGTATAATTTTATTTATTTATTTTATTTTTTTCTTGTTTCTGTCCCCCCTAAAATTCAATCGTCGGTAGGGTATGCAGGCACCATCCGCTCGCAGAACAACAACCAAAGCTGATTTGGTTTGAAGTTTTCTGAACCACTTAAAAGCAGTCGGTGTTTTTTGTGACACCGACTGCGATATGCCCTGTTCGTATCTCAGTAGATTGATTTCTATTTATTGGAATACATGCATATAAGAAAAACATTTTACTGCTACCACTGATATGAATTTGTAAACCAAAATGAAATGTATGCTGAAATATTAAATAATATACTATAACATAAAATATTCTTATTTTGATCATTAACCAAATAGTGAATACTTATTGTTAGGGTACCAAGTCTGAAAAGTAGCAAAAGACAAAATATTCTTGCCGCATCGAATTGAAATAAACTCACATATGCACCCCTGTATGAGAATGCATGAACACACATACATATAAAGACTAATTCAAGCGCAGGCGCAACCTTCTTCAAATTGCGCGTCTCTGCGACTGAACGACCGAACTCGCGCAATGAGCGCGCGAGCGTCAAAATGAGAATAAGAATGAGAGGGAAAAAAACCCGAAGGCACACGAAGTGTCTGGGGCATGCCACTAACAGCTCTGGGGCCTCCCGGAAAGATTTTTGAGTGTCAATATTGCTTGTATGAAATGACTAGTCTATATGTTGTATGGTTAGTGGTGGAATCCTGGTTGGAAGACCTTTGCATAAACATCCGCACCCAGGACCAGGGAGATCGTCGCCGGCAGGTAGAACCGCTTGTCGGCCGGCGGAAGATCCTTGAACCTGTTCACGACCGCCTCAGGAATGGCTCGGATTGGGGTGCGGATGCGGACGTTCGGCTCAACTTTCAGCACAACATCCAACTTGGTTCTTCGTCGACTTTCGAACGAATAGTCGCCGTGCACAACTGCTCGTCCCCGACACTGGTTGTGGGAAACCGAAAGGCGGATGCCACGGATGCGTCGATACAGCTCGTCGGGGTGAACGGGTCGATTAGGGCGGCGGTGTAGAATGTCTTCGGCCCGGTCCCCAGGATGACCGTGGCCGTCGGCAGGACATTTATGCTGTGCTGTTGCAGGAGGGATGAGAGTGATGGACCCGGTGTCGAGGAGGCTGAGCGCGGCGGATAGGCTATCGCTCTGCGAGTTGGCGGATCTTGCCGGCGCGATCGCTGCCGAGTAGCGGAGCCTCCCGAGCGCATTGGAGGCGCGAACGCTGCTGAAAAGAGGCACGTCGCTGGGCGCTGGGAGGCTCTGTCATGTGGAGCAGCGTGTGGTGACTCCGGTTGCAAATTTTGCAGCGGTCATCGCTGCGACAGCTCTCTTGTGAAGGCTCATGAGCAAGGCAGTTCGTGCAGTACTTATTGATAAGCACTGTCCGGAGACGCTTCTCCGCGCTCTGCTTTTGGAACCTCTGACCTTTTTAAAGGATGGATTCCCCGGGAGACTCGGCAGCGGTAGGACTGTGTACCTCGAGTACGTCTGCTCTCCAAGGCTTAGACGCTGCGTTGACGTGGGGCCATGTTTAATAGATCTGTGATTCATGGAAAAAAAAACAATTTGCGTGCTTAGGAACTATGGATAGCAGAATGGGCTATGGAATGCTAGGTAGAAGATGTAGAAGGTGCCCCCGGTAAGAGAAAAACCTTCGTTATCGGACGCCGGACAACGCTGCGTGCCGTACGAAAGTCGACTACGCGGATGTTACCATCAGCTCCTGGAAAGACGGAATTGATTCTACCTAGCCGACACTCATTCGAGTGCAGATGGTCGTCCTTGATAAAGACCATGTCACCGGCGCGAAGATTTTTCATGGGAAGTTTCCACTTGTAGCAATTGTGGAGCTCTTTAAAATACTCTTCCTTCCATCGAGCGCGGAATTGCTGATGTAGAGACTTTAAGTGCTGCCATCGGTTCACAATGGACTTCGATTCTCCCTTTACTTCGGGTTCCACTATGGACAGAAGAGGCCCACCAACCCGAGAGTGCCCTGGTGTCAACACTAAGAGATCAGTTGGATCCTCTAACATTTGAGATAGCTCTCTGGAATTTAGACAAGTTTCGATTTTTGCGAGGAGAGTGGAAAGCTCTTCAAAAGTGTACTTTCGCGTAGCGGTTTACTTATAAAACAAAGTATTGAAGCTCTTGACACCAGCTTCCTATAGGCCTCCCATATGGGGTGCCCGGGAGGAATGAACTGCCAGTTGAGTTGCTGATGACTATACGCATCAGTCACAGACTCTTTTACGGCTTGTAAAAAATTTTGGGAGAGCAGGGTGGCAGCTCCGACGAAGGTTTTCCCATTGTCGGACTAAACCTGACGAGGACACCCTCTTCTGGATACGAACCGAGCGAAAGCGGCAAGAAATTTCTCGGTCGTCAGATCGGACGTAGGCTCTAGATGGATGGCCTTTGTAAAAAAACAGACGAAAACCAACACATACCCTTTTGTAATGAGACAAGCTCGTCCAGTGTAATTCTTAATGTCAAAAGGACCATCCATCCCTGTGTGCGTGAATGGCCGGGAAAAAAAAAACTCGCTCTTTTGGAAAATTTCCCATCATCTGGACTTGCCATCTCTTCTTGTGGATAACGCAGACCTTGCAGGAGTTAATAACTGTCTTCACCAAGTTCTTTATCTTCCGAACCCAGTATCTTGAACGGGTGAGACGTACCACTATTTGGTTACCTCCGTGTAACGTTATGAGATGCGTAAAGTTGACTAGTAGTCGCGAGAGTGCACATTCGTAAGGGAGGATGTCGTTCATCATAACTCAAATTTTCGGAGGCCGTTATGAGGCCACACGCCCTTATTAGCCCTTTTTGATCTAGGAAGGGGTTTAAGGAGAGGATTGCACACAGGAAGCTTTTGACTCAAGCAGCGATATTCATTACCGAAATATCTGCGTTGCGTGCCAATGACCATGAGCCGTTAAGCGGCGACAAGTTCTTGGCCCTCTAGACGAACCCCTGGAGGTGGCAATCTGTTTCCTACATCGCTGGACAAAGCGATGGACATACGCGCGGACACGCAAAGCTCTGTATAACTTGGAAAAATGACCTAGGATGTCTTCTGTCGGAATGGACGCCACATGAGCCCTTACAGGACGCTTTTCTATCTCGGTCACTAGTACGTCGGAGCCCTGGCTAGGCCACTGATCTCGTGCCAGTTGCAGCCAAGATGGGCCATGCCACCACAGAGAGTTATCTACCAGCTCATGAAGGGACACTCCCCACTAGCCAAGTCAGCTGGATTATGTTCGGATTTAACATGCGACCAATTAGCTGCCTCTGTGGACATGGTAATCTTTGTTACCCGGTTGGCAGTGAACGTTGTCCACTGAAATGCTGGTTTCGCTAACCATGCCAGCACAATCGTGGAGTCGGTCCAACAATGGAGTTTCGAGGACAGCATCGGCATACTGGGGAGAATGGATTCGGCCATCTCAGATAGTAGAAAAGCACCACACAGTTCTAGCCTAGAAAGCGACACAGTTTTGACTGGCGCAACGCGCGTCTTGGCTGTGAGAAGATGCACTACCGTAGTATGCCCCATCTCTTCGCGCACATAGATCGCAGCACCGTATGCCTTTTGAGATGCGTCACAGAATCCATGATGCAACAAATGCAACAAATGAAATGGATCAAACAGCTTGGCAATTTGGGAAAGGACCTGGCGCTTTGTGGGGGAGATTTCCGTTGTCAACGCTGGTGGGACGAAGGAAAACTCATCGGACGTCGCTTTCCAACGTACGCCGAGAGTTTTGGCTGTACTTTCAGTGTCGATTTCGAGAAAGTCTGTATTCAGAAGCTGATTGCTTGGGATATGAATTAAGATTTCCTTGTGGTCGGACGTCCATTTTCTTAATGGAAAACCCGCGGAATCTAGGGCACTTTGTAGCTCCCGAACAATGAGCTGAGCGTCCTCTACGGAGTCAGCTCCCGAAAGAACATCATCGACATACATGTAATTGCGAAGGACATCACTCGCTCTTGGATGTCGCCAGCTGTTGCAGAACTCTAATCGCCAAGAAGAACGCACAGTTGACTCCGAACGTTACTGTCTTGAACTCAAAATCTCGAATATACCCCTCGCCGTTGCGGAATAAAATGCGTTGGAAGGGGGTGTGTTTGGGTCTACCCAGATTTGTCGATACATCTTCTCGATATCTGCACTATAGACGTATCGGAAATAACGCCATTTCAGGATTTGAATGGTTAAGTCGGACTGTAAGACTGGCATGAAGGATGTCATTTAGGCTGACCCCATTTTCTGAAGAGCTGGAGGCATTGAATACCACCCGAAGCTTGGTGGTCGTACTTTCCGGCTTGAGCACGGCATGATGCAGAAGGTCATAGCTGGCAACATCATGGGTGGGATGTACCTCTCTCATGTAGTTAAGATCGAGATATTTCTGTATCACGGAGTCGTACTTAGCTTTCTGCTGACTGTTCTTTTTTAGCCGTTGCTCATTTTTTAAAAATTGGGCTAACGCAGATGATCTGGAGTATCCTAGGGCGGACTTTACGTTTTCGGAATCTCTCGTAGTCGTCCGGAGGAAATTTTCTTCACAGGTCAAATCAGATGCCTTTGCCACTTTTACTGGCAGAACCTCCACTTCCCAAAATTTGGAGAGAAGTTTATCCAGGGAGGTGTCAACCGCGTGGAAAATTCGCGTGGAAAAGGCGGAAATCGTACTTTGCCTTGACGCAGGCACTGGTCGTGTTAGGATCCAGCCGAAAATTGTCTCTTGACCGAGAAGAGTGCCACAGATGTTCGATCGGGTCCCGCTGAGGAGAATGGATGGGAGTATATCGGCCCCGATTAGAAGATCTATTTGTGCGCTCTGGTAAAACTTTGGATCCGCTAATAGAAGTTCGGGAACATCCCGTAGAAAATGTTGCGGAGAGGTCCACCAACCCGAGAGTGCCCTGGTGTCAACACTAAGAGATCAGTTGGATCCTCTAACATTTGAGATAGCTCTCTTTAATTTAGACAAGCTTCGATTTTTGCGAGGAGAGTGGAAAGCTGACTGTTCTTTTTTAGCCGTTGCTCATTTTTTAAAAATTGGGCTAACGCAGATGATCTGGAGTATCCTAGGGCGGACTTTACGTTTTCGGAATCTCTCGTAGTCGTCCGGAGGAAATTTTCTTCACAGGTCAAATCAGATGCCTTTGACACTTTTACTGGCAGAACCTGTTCGATCGGGTCCCGCTGAGGAGAATGGATGGGAGTATATCGGCCCCGATTAGAAGATCTATTTGTGCGCTCTCGTAAAACTTTGGATCCGCTAATAGAAGTTCGGGAACATCCCGTAGAAAATGTTGCGGAGAGGCCCACCAACCCGAGAGTGCCCTGGTGTTAACACTAAGAGATCAGTTGGATCCTCTTACATTTGAGATAGCTCTCTGGAATTTAGACAAGCTGTGAGGAGTTAAATAACTCCTCACAAATAAATGAGAGTTTGGAGAAATTACAGCTGGTGAGAGTTTGGAGAAATACAGCTGGTGAGAGTTTGGAGAAGTTACAGCTGGTGAGAGTGTGGAGAATACAGCTGGTGAGAGTTTGGAGGAATACAGCTGGTGAGAGTTTGGAGAGTTCGGCCGGAGAGAGTTTGGAGAGAAAGTGTAACGGTTGAAGGCGACGGACTTTGGACCGAGTGTGGGGCCGTGCGCAAAACCGAAAAAGGAGGAGCCGAGAATTAACGGGATACGCGGGCCTATATAAGCGGGCCGAGCGCAGGAAGCGGGATCAGTGGATCACAAGGAGTCAATCCAGCAAGATCAGTAGACAAGCAGCACATCAGTGAACAACACAAGCCAAGTCAACATCAGGAGGAAGCAGAGCCGCGCCGAGTCAACAGGAGCAAGATCGCTACATCAAGACGTTCGGGACTTAGAGTTGAAGTCGCCGAGCTGAGAAACAGGTAGCTGAGGTCCTCGAGGCGTCACGCGGCTAAGTCTCGGCGCTTTGTTCTAATTCCTGTCGCGACGTGAGCTTGGCGTATTGCTCGGCGAGTCCGACGGAAGTGAATAGAAAGAGTCCTTCGACAAAGAACCGTGAGCTCGAAAGGGAAGTTGTCCAGAACTAGCGGCCGTGCGAAAGCAATTGCCTGGTCGATTTCCGGCGTACGCCTGAATCGACAAACGAGAATTGTGCAGGCCCTGGTGCGACTAGCCACGAAGGACGCGCGTCTGAATCACGGGTGTCTCGAGAGGCGTATGCGTCGAGAGCACGGTAATTCACCGCCAGAGTCCTAGACAGGCAACTGACCGAATCTCGAGAGCCAAAGACCGTTGCACCTAGTCTCACGAGAGCACGCAGACCACGCCGTGAGCAGAGCAAGGGCATCGAGGACACGAGGAGCGACGAGCAGTCATCGCTGGCCCAGCGGCAACCAAGCCATTCTACAACACATCCGGTCCACGGCTAAGAGGCGAGGGCGGAAGCGTTCGTCTTGAACCTAGCGTCCTGCCACAGGGACTGCATTGGCGGCCTTCCGGCGTACGCTTGAACCGTCAGGTGGAAACTGTGCAGGCGTCTGGTGCGACCGGCCGGGACAGATCCAGGGACAGGAGGCTGTGGCTGCGAAAGGCGTACGCTTTGAGAGCCCGGTGCCTGTTCACCCTAGTCTGGGAACGGTGACGCATCCCTAGACCCTCAGAAGCCCCGAGGCCAAAGACAGCGGAGGCGTTACGGAGCAGCGAGCAGCGAGCAGCGAGGCAGCGGAGAGCGACGGTGGAGCTACAACAATTCTTCAAGGGAGGCGTTGAGATACCCAACTGTCACCATTAGTCCCAGGCCGAGGGACAAGTCGGCAAATAAAGATCTTTGTAAATATCCTAACCTTCTGTGCGTTCTCACTAGACAATCGGGCGGTCACGTTTATATAAATTTGGTGGGACGAACAACACACATCTTCTGAGCTAGCCGCACGATACTCGTAGCGAGCAGACCAAACAAAATCAGTTCGTTACATCTGGCGCCCAAAACGTGATTGTCCGGTCGGTGAGAATCAGCAAACAAACAGAAAATGGGGAAAGGATGGATTTATCTCCTCAAGAAAGAGGATTTCGCCAAAATAGGAGCCAAGTTAGGCATCACTTTGGAGGGAAGAACGGATGACATGAGGAAAGCCCTCTCAGAGTACCTCACAAGGAAACAGGATGACCCAAGAGTAGCAGAGATCTGGGCTGAGCTGGAGGAGAAATACGACGATAAGCCAGGCCCAACAATCAAATTGCTGAACCCTGACGCCGAGGAGCTCATAGCAAGTCTTGGAGTGGACAGCATGAGGGAAGCCGTCAGGAGTCGAAACCCAAGCCAAGAAAGACAAACAGGGCAGCAAAGACCTAGCACACCAGATTATGCCAAAGTCGCAAAGCAAGTGAGGGAATGGTCGTTCAAATTCGATGGCACAGAGAAGCCACTGGAATTTCTAGAGCAGGTGGAATGGTCCGCAAACACGTACGGGCTGAACCTGAACATGATCCCACGTGCAATGCCAGAGCTATTGCAAGGCAAAGCACTGAAATGGTTCATTTCAAACAACAAACAGTGGAGAACATGGGGAGAGTTCAGCGAAAGTTTCCAGACGTACTTTCTGCCGAGAGGTTTCTTCTCGAAATTGGCAGACAAGGTGAAACAACGGAAACAGGGTTTCAGGGAACCGTTCAAAGATTACATGGTGGACATGCAGACTTTGATGAGGCCACTCGGGTATTCGCCAAAGGAGACCCTAGAAATAATCAAGGACAACTGCACACCAGACCTGAGAATCTCACTAAGAACGTATAAAGTGGATGATCTGGACACATTAATGATCCTGGCTGACGAGTACGAAGAACTGGACAAAGAGCGAGAAGAGTTCATTCACGAACACAAGTTCTCTCGAAACAAAATCTCAGCACCACCACAAACTACATGCAGGAGATGTGAAGACAGCACGTTAAACCAAACACCGTCCTTTGGCCAGTGGACACCGGCCAATACAACACAACAAAGGCAACCAACAAACACATTATGGAGGCCACCAAACACCACTCAGGTGGCACGCAACCCAATGCCAAGAGCCACCAATACACAGACCCACGTGATGAACCCACAGGAGGCATGTCGCCGTTGTGGAGGACACGAACACTGGGCACGAGGATGCAGAAACCAAAGACTACTGTTCTGCTGGGTGTGCGGAAAAATTGGCATCAGGAGTGTAGAGTGCTGCCAAAAGGCGGGAAATGGGCAGCGATCCCAGTCGCAGAGAGGCGCACAGGGGTCGCAAAGTGTCTCCCTCTCCAAACTAACTGGCAAGTTGATCGAGGAAGAGCAGCAGTTATCCGCCTACGTTGAAATTGGAGGCGTCGCATACAAGGCCACAATTGACACTGGCGCAACGTCAAGTTTCATCAATAAGGAGCTAGCGGATAGACTGACTGACACAGGAATGATCACAAGGACAAGACGGCAAGTTAGGTTGGCAGACGGCAGATGCAGCCGGATAAGCTCACAGCTCGAAATCACGGTGAAATTTGGAAACAAACAATTGGAGATGAATCTGTTAATACTTCCAGGAGTAGTGGACGAACTAGTGCTGGGATGGAATTTCCTCACAGGAGTCGGTGCAGAAATAAAATGTGCCGGGCATGAATTGCAAATACCGGCAAGAAAACGGCACGATGGATATCTGGAAGAAAGGCTGTCGGTGGCTGTAGATTCACACTTAAGTGATGAAAAGGACATTGAGGAATTCCTCGCCAAACAGTTAGCAGATTTCAGCACCATGTCAGGAACATCTACAGTGGCCGAGCACCAAATCACCATGAAAGACGACAAGCCAATCAAGCAGAGGTATTATCCTAAGAACCCAAGAGTCCAAGGAGAGATCAACGCAAAAGTGGACGAGCTGTTACAAATGGGTTTCATAGAACATTCGAGAAGTCCATACAGCTCGCCCATTGTGATGGTGAAAAAGAAGACCGGCAAGTGGAGGCTATGCGTTGACTTCAGACAAATAAACGCGAAGTCCATAAAAGATGCCTACCCGATGCCGCGAATCAACTATATCTTGGACCAACTCAGAGAGGCGAAATATATAAGCAGTCTAGATCTAAAAGACGGATATTGGCAAATCCCTTTAGAAGCAAATAGTCGGCAATATACAGCATTTACAGTACCCGGCAAAGGTTTATTCCAATGGAAAGTAATGCCTTTCGGACTACATTCAGCATCGGCCACGTTCCAAAGGGCTCTGGATCAGGTAATCGGCCCGGAGATGTCACCATACGCGTTTGCATACCAAGATGACATCATTGTGATCGGACGCACACTGAAAGAACACGTGGAGAACCTGAAGGAAGTGTTCAGGCGCCTAAAGGAAGCAAATTTGAGAATAAACGCCGACAAATGCAAATTCTTCAAGCAAGAATTGCTTTACTTAGGACACCGCGTTACGAGCGAAGGAATAGGCACAGATCCCGAGAAGGTAGCAGCCATAGCCGAACTAGAGCCACCGTCGACAGTACGCGAACTACGGCAATACCTAGGCGTTGCCTCATGGTATCGACGATTTGTGCCAGACTTTGCTCGCATAGTTAGACCACTGAACGAGCTTCTACGGAAAGGCACTAAGTGGACATGGACGCCGGAACACCAACAGGCCTTCGAAGAGGTAAAGGCACGTCTAGTAGCCGATCCAGTGCTGGCGTGCCCAGATTTTGAGAAAAGATTCATCCTTCAGACGGACGCCAGCGACTATGGGTTAGGTGCAATCCTGACTCAAGAGACGGAGAGCGGCGAAAGGGTCATTTCTTACTCAAGCCGGACACTGAACGGCGCGGAGAAAAACTACTCCACTACTGAAAAAGAGTGTTTGGCAATCGTGTGGGCAATCAGGAAGCTGAAGCCGTACTTGGAGGGCTACCACTTTAAAGTGGTTACAGACCACATGGCCTTAAAGTGGTTAAACAGCATAGAAAGCCCGTCCGGAAGGATAGCAAGATGGGCCTTGGAATTACAGCAGTACGACTTTGAGGTAGCGTACAGGAAAGGACAACTGAACGTAGTAGCAGACGCCTTATCCCGACAACCGTTGCCGGAGACACTGAGGGCCATAAAAGACGCATCAGAACCTACCAATAGCTGCAGCTGGATCAGGAGTATGTTGGAGAAAATAAAAGCACAACCACAAAAATATCCGGACTATGTAATGGAAGGCGAGTCACTATATAGGCACATTCCTCACAGGGCGGGCTATGAAGATGTCGTGGCTTGGAAGCTGTGCGTTCCGCAGGGTCTAAGACAAGCCGTCCTAGAAGAAAACCATGACTCCCCATCCGCTGGCCATGTTGGGAGTAGAAGAACAATAGCACGCCTGGCAGCCCGATACTACTGGCCAGGAATGCACAGAGACGCCAGGACCCACGTACGCAAGTGTGAAGTTTGCCTAAAATACAAGCCCAATCAGATGCAGGCTGCAGGGAAAATGCTAACTCAGGTACCACAAGAACCATGGGCAACAGTATGTGCGGACTTCGTCGGGCCACTGCCTAGATCAAGGCACGGAAATCAAATGATATTGGTGTTAGTTGATCGGTTTTCTAAATGGACGGAAATTGTACCACTACGAACAGCAACGGCAGAGACCCTACAGAAGGCGTTCAGAGAACGCATAATAGCAAGGTTCGGGGCTCCAAAGATAGTGATAACCGACAACGGAGTACAGTTCACTAGTCGATCGTTTAGAAGATTTCTTAGCGAAGTGGGAATAAAGCAGCAATTCACGGCGCCATACACACCGCAGGAAAACCCAACAGAACGGGCCAACCGTACGGTAAAGACTATGATAGCTCAATTCGCAGGAAAAGACCAAAGAACCTGGGACGAAAATTGGCCTGAAATTATGCTAGCAATAAACTCAAGCGTATCTGAATCAACCGGGTACTCCCCAGCGTTTCTCACTCAAGGCCGAGAACCCCGTTTGCCAAACGCACTATACGATAGGGAAACGCTAGGCTCGGGGAAGAGCACAGAGACCCCAGACGAGCATGCAACTAAACTTCAAGAGATTTTCGAAGTCGTGCGCCGTAACATAGAAAAGGCATCCCAGGACCAAGCCAGATACTACAATCTGAGGAGGAGGCAGTGGACGCCGGAGGTGGGCAGCATAGTATGGGCAAAAGAACACCACCTATCCAAAGCAGCCGAGGGTTTCGCAGCGAAATTAGCCCCGAGGTACGATGGTCCTTACCAGGTTGTAGATTTTGTCTCGCCTGTAATCTGCAAAATACGCCACACACATTCGAAGAAAGAGCGGACTATTCACATTAGCGAGCTTAAGCAGCAACAAGCAGAAACGGCACAAGAGCAGACGGCGGATACGCCGGAGGACTAGGACAAGGATGTCACATTGATACCGACTACGAGGCAAACGGATTCAGCGTCAGGCATACGCCCGAGTCATCCATACGCCACGCAGAAAGGATAATCACCAGGATAAGACACCGAATATAAATGGGAAACGATGCTAGGGACCCCGACTACGAGGCAAACGGATTCAGCGTCAGGCATACGCCCGAGTCATCCATCAATACGCCGCGTAGATAAGGTGTAACAAAAACAAAAAAAAGGGGGGACCTATACAAAGAGGCGGGCGGGTTCGGCATCGAGCATACGCCCAAGTCATCCGCCTATACGCCGCGTAGATAGGGTACCCAATGAAAACAAGAGGACAGAACACATGCAACGAAGCAGGCAGATTCGGCATCGGGCATACGCCCAGGTCATCCACCTATACGCCGCGTAAAACAGGGAAAACACAAGGAATGGCTAACAAGGATCAAAAACGGGACAGACAGATTAATCGTCGGGCATACGCCAGAGTCATCCGCCTATGAACCACGTCACTAAAACACAACAACAAGAAAAATAAATAATAATAATTTGTTAGTGATACGACAAACACAATACAAATAATAAAAATATAGCACAGCCCGTAGCGTCGCGAGAATCTATACGTTTGGAAAATATATATGAAACCTAATGTCTGCCGAAGAAAGGGGAGAGACGGCACAGCGGAGCTGTACCGTAGGACCCGAAGTAAGCCAGGCGACTGCAGACAGAAAAGGAAATGCCAAGAAGCCAAGCAGGACCGAAAATAACGGCATGCGGCACAAGGAGAGAGCAAGGTGGAAAGCCCGAGGGAAATAGCGGGATCGTGGAAAGGGAAACGAGAAAACCGAGGTGTCGTCTGGAGGGTTATAGGAGAGGATGGGCATTCAAAAATCTAGTATCATCATGTCAACACGTCTGACCCGGTCCGAGGCAAGGAGGAGGATGGCTGCCCAAACTACAACGGGGCCCAACCCGGGGCAAGGATGGTCGGAGGACAGTCGTACGCCTGTCACCCGGCCTACCCGAACCTCGAGGCGGGTCCTGAAGCCGGTGAGAGAGCCGGAAGAATCAGAGCCAGAACCCACCGTCAGCTCTGACAGCGACGTGGAGATGGTGGACGATCCGGCCGTGGAGCGGAGGCAGTGGCGGCTCCGGAGGGCCGTGGACCCCATGATGGGTAGCATCCTACCCGGGGACCCCAGCACCCCTGGGCTGCATGGGGAGCGGGAGCTTACCCGGACGGACGTGGAGGCCATCCACGCGGCCATGCAGGAGGCACTCCAGCAGGCCAAGAGGAGGCGGGAGGCCGAGGAGGAGGAAGAAGAGCGGCAGCATGCAGCAAAGCGGCGGCAAAAGTATGCCGAGGCGCAGTGGGAGGCGGTCCTCCGTGCTGCTCAGCAGGAGGAGGAGCTTCTCTGGGCAGGACCCGTCCTAATGGATGAGGTTCCGCCAGCCTCTCCCGGAATGCTTGGAGTCCCTCCCACTCCCCGCTACCTGCCCGACGAGGGAGAGGAGGAGGTGCCAGCCCCCCCAAAGTGGACACCCATCCGCCCACCCACGCCCCGTCATGTCCCGCTCTACTGGGAGCAGGATGAGGAGCCGTCGGCGAGCCCGCACGGATCGCAGCAAGGGGGGGAGAACCCTGCCGAACCGTCTCCGCCCGGACAGGCCCACAGCGGAGAAGGAAGCGAGGAGGAACCCCAGGAGGCAACCCCAGAGGGTGGGCAGGAAGAGCAGGACACGCACGGGCCCCAAGGACGGTGTTTCCGTACGGAGATACCCATGGCCCACGTAAGCCATGCCCTAACGTCCTTTACGGTACAAGGGGTCCTCTGGAGGCAGCATGCCGTGACGTGGTCTTGGCCGGAAGGACCAACGCCGACCGAGGATGCGGAGGGGACACCTAAACCCCCACCCAACCCCAGAGACCCCCGCTTACGGGTGGGACAAGCCCACGTGACCCCGCCGACACCACCGACCTCGGCCGAGTCCCTATCGGCAGACGGCGGTAAGTCTGCGCAGGAGGAGGAGCCGTTGGAGAAGGGCCCGTGGGAGTGGCCCGATCCCGTGCCTGGAGGAAGGCCGAAGTTGGCCAGGCAAAGCTCCGCGCCGGACGGCACCGTCAGGCCTCCTTTTGTGCGGCAGGTGTCGTTGCCCGACGAGCGGCGGTGGATTGAGATCCGAAGGCAGGAGTGGCCCTCGGAGATCGAGGCAGCCCCGGCGGTTCTAGCCGCGCGACGAAGGGGCGGGAAGCAGTGTGTCCTGGTGCAACGGGGCGGACACCGATTCCGAGTACGGCTGGGGCCGTCAGGTATGAGGGTGTACAAGCAATAAAAGGAACACAAACCTAAAAATAAAATACATTTGGCACTGGGTGAACGGGGTAAACATCACGAACGCACTCAAAGACACACAAAATAAGAACACAATAAAAAAAGGGGTTGTATATTTGCATGAAGAAAGGAAAAAAAACCTAAAAAAGAAAGGGAGAAATACATTAAGTTCGGCCCACCAAGAAGAAGCGGCAAGGTACTTACTGTGATATACATGTGTAATGTGGTGTACCGGCCCGCTGAACGGGGGGGAAAACGAAGAAGCGATGGTAGTCCGCCTATCCTGGTGCATCTCCAAGGGCCGCGGCCGAGGGCAAAGGAGAGGCGTGTGGGGAAGGCTAAGGGGAAGAGAGAGTAAAAGTAAGAATGGAGAAAGCAAGGAGAAAAAAAAAAGGGAAACTTACCGGAGAAAATTTCCTAGCTCGCGGCACGTGTACAGGGATGGGGCCGCTTCGATTTATAAGCGGTCGATTGGCACTAGACGATAGTGTCGATCGATGGGCACAGAACACGGGAGATGACGGCCCACGAAGGGTCACACTAAAAAAACTATCGCCACCACCGAATGGCAACGCTGCACTATTGCAAATCATCGAGATCGGCTGGAAAATCGATCGGGAATGCGGTAGTGTGACCAGACAACGAAGGAATGGAGATGCTTAGAACGCGAAGCTATGGGGGGAAACATCTTGGGCGGGACATTCAAAGGAGATATGAAGGAGAACACGAGACGTCTATGGGGGAACATCTTGGGCGGGAGAAGGAATGGAGCATCGGCGCTGTGGAACTCAAAATGCGAGATGTGAGCGTCGAGGGAACCATTTGGAGGAGCAAGAAGACTCGAAGGCTACAAGGATTCACAAGGAAGACAGCCGGAGAGAAGGAAGTCAAGTCTATGGGGGAAACATCTTGGGCGGGACATTCAAAGGAGATGCGAAGGAGAACACGAGACGTCTATGGGGAAAACATCTTGGGCGGGAAAGGAACGGAACATCGGCGCTGTGGAACTCAGGTACGAGCTGTGAGCGTCGAGGGAACCGTTTGAAGGAGCAAGAGGACTCGAAGGCTACAAGAATTTACAAGGAAGACAGCCGGAGAGAAGAAAACAAGTCTATGGGGGAAACATCTTGGGGCGGGAACTACATGGAACGAGAAGGAGCGACGTCGAGGGAAGGAGGACCGACATCAGCGATCCAGAACAGCGGATCCAAGGAAAACTCCAAGATAACAGCCGGAGAAGAGGTGCAAGCCTCATTTCGTTCCCGAAGAAAGGGGAGAATGTGAGGAGTTAAATAACTCCTCACAAATAAATGAGAGTTTGGAGAAATTACAGCTGGTGAGAGTTTGGAGAAATACAGCTGGTGAGAGTTTGGAGAAGTTACAGCTGGTGAGAGTGTGGAGAATACAGCTGGTGAGAGTTTGGAGGAATACAGCTGGTGAGAGTTTGGAGAGTTCGGCCGGAGAGAGTTTGGAGAGAAAGTGTAACGGTTGAAGGCGACGGACTTTGGACCGAGTGTGGGGCCGTGCGCAAAACCGAAAAAGGAGGAGCCGAGAATTAACGGGATACGCGGGCCTATATAAGCGGGCCGAGCGCAGGAAGCGGGATCAGTGGATCACAAGGAGTCAATCCAGCAAGATCAGTAGACAAGCAGCACATCAGTGAACAACACAAGCCAAGTCAACATCAGGAGGAAGCAGAGCCGCGCCGAGTCAACAGGAGCAAGATCGCTACATCAAGACGTTCGGGACTTAGAGTTGAAGTCGCCGAGCTGAGAAACAGGTAGCTGAGGTCCTCGAGGCGTCACGCGGCTAAGTCTCGGCGCTTTGTTCTAATTCCTGTCGCGACGTGAGCTTGGCGTATTGCTCGGCGAGTCCGACGGAAGTGAATAGAAAGAGTCCTTCGGCAAAGAACCGTGAGCTCGAAAGGGAAGTTGTCCAGAACTAGCGGCCGTGCGAAAGCAATTGCCTGGTCGATTTCCGGCGTACGCCTGAATCGACAGACGAGAATTGTGCAGGCCCTGGTGCGACTAGCCACGAAGGACGCGCGTCTGAATCACGGGTGTCTCGAGAGGCGTATGCGTCGAGAGCACGGTAATTCACCGCCAGAGTCCTAGACAGGCAACTGACCGAATCTCGAGAGCCAAAGACCGTTGCACCTAGTCTCACGAGAGCACGCAGACCACGCCGTGAGCAGAGCAAGGGCATCGAGGACACGAGGAGCGACGAGCAGTCATCGCTGGCCCAGCGGCAACCAAGCCATTCTACAACACATCCGGTCCACGGCTAAGAGGCGAGGGCGGAAGCGTTCGTCTTGAACCTAGCGTCCTGCCACAGGGACTGCATTGGCGGCCTTCCGGCGTACGCTTGAACCGTCAGGTGGAAACTGTGCAGGCGTCTGGTGCGACCGGCCGGGACAGATCCAGGGACAGGAGGCTGTGGCTGCGAAAGGCGTACGCTTTGAGAGCCCGGTGCCTGTTCACCCTAGTCTGGGAACGGTGACGCATCCCTAGACCCTCAGAAGCCCCGAGGCCAAAGACAGCGGAGGCGTTACGGAGCAGCGAGCAGCGAGCAGCGAGGCAGCGGAGAGCGACGGTGGAGCTACAACAATTCTTCAAGGGAGGCGTTGAGATACCCAACTGTCACCATTAGTCCCAGGCCGAGGGACAAGTCGGCAAATAAAGATCTTTGTAAATATCCTAACCTTCTGTGCGTTCTCACTAGACAATCGGGCGGTCACGTTTATATAAATTTGGTGGGACGAACAACACACATCTTCTGAGCTAGCCGCACGATACTCGTAGCGAGCAGACCAAACAAAATCAGTTCGTTACAAAGCTTCGATTTTTGCGAGGAGAGTGGAAAGCTCTTCAAAAGTGTACTTTCGCGTAGCGGTTTACTTATAAAACAAAGTCTTGAAGCTCTTGACACCAGCTTCCTATAGGCCTCCCATATGGGGTGCCCAGGAGGAATGAACGGCCAGTTGAGTTGCTGATGACTACACGCATCAGTCACAGACTCTTTTACGGCTTGTAAAAAATTTTGGGAGAGCAGGGTGGCAGCTCCGACGAAGGTTTTCCCATTGTCGGACTAAACCTGACGAGGACACCCTCTTCTGGATACGAACCGAGCGAAAGCGGCAAGAAATTTCTCGGTCGTCAGATCGGACGTAAGCTCTAGATGGATGGTCTTTGTAAAAAAACAGACGAAAACCAACACATACCCTTTTGTAATGAGACAAGCTCGTCCAGTGTAATTCTTAATGTCAAAAGGACCATCCATCCCTGTGTGCGTGAATGGCCGGGAAAAAAAAAAACTCGCTCTTTTGGAAAATTTCCCATCATCTGGACTTGCCATCTCTTCTTGTGGATAACGCAGACCTTGCAGGAGTTAATAACTGTCTTCACCAAGTTCTTTATCTTCCGAACCCAGTATCTTGAACGGGTGAGACGTACCACTATTTGGTTACCTCCGTGTAACGTTATGAGATGCGTAAAGTTGACTAGTAGTCGCGAGAGTGCACATTCGTAAGGGAGGATGTCGTTCATCATAACTCAAATTTTCGGAGGCCGTTATGAGGCCACACGCCCTTATTAGCCCTTTTTGATCTAGGAAGGGGTTTAAGGAGAGGATTGCACACAGGAAGCTTTTGACTCAAGCAGCGATATTCATTACCCAAATATCTGCGCTGCGTGCCAATGACCATGAGCCGTTAAGCGGCGACAAGTTCTTGGCCCTCTAGACGAACCCCTGGAGGTGGGAATCTGTTTCCTACATCGCTGGACAAAGCGATGGACATACGCGCGGACACGCAAAGCTCTGTATAACTTGGAAAAATGACCTAGGATGTCTTCTGTCGGAATGGACGCCACATGAGCCCTTACAGGACGCTTTTCTATCTCGGTCACTAGTACGTCGGAGCCCTGGCTAGGCCACTGATCTCGTGCCAGTTGCAGCCAAGATGGGCCATGCCACCACAGAGAGTTATCTACCAGCTCATGAAGGGACACTCCCCCACTAGCCAAGTCAGCTGGATTATGTTCGGATTTAACATGCGACCAATTAGCTGCCTCTGTGGACATGGTAATCTTTGTTACCCGGTTGGCAGTGAACGTTGTCCACTGAAATGCTGGTTTCGCTAACCATGCCAGCACAATCGTGGAGTCGGTCCAACAATGGAGTTTCGAGGACAGCATCGGCATACTGGGGAGAATGGATTCGGCCATCTCAGATAGTAGAAAAGCACCACACAGTTCTAGCCTAGAAAGCGACACAGTTTTGACTGGCGCAACGCGCGTCTTGGCTGTGAGAAGATGCACTACCGTAGTATGCCCCATCTCTTCGCGCACATAGATCGCAGCACCGTATGACTTTTGAGATGCGTCACAGAATCCATGATGCAACAAATGCAACAAATGAAATGGATCAAACAGCTTGGCAATTTGGGAAAGGACCTGGCGCTTTGTGGGGAGATTTCCGTTGTCAACGCTGGTGGGACGAAGGAAAACTCATCGGACGTCGCTTTCCAACGTACGCCGAGAGTTTTGGCTGTACTTTCAGTGTCGATTTCGAGAAAGTCTGTATTCAGAAGCTGATTGCTTGGGATATGAATTAAGATTTCCTTGTGGTCGGACGTCCATTTTCTTAATGGAAAACCCGCGGAATCTAGGGCACTTTGTAGCTCCCGAACAATGAGCTGAGCGTCCTCTACGGAGTCAGCTCCCGAAAGAACATCATCGACATACATGTAATTGCGAAGGACATCACTCGCTCTTGGATGTCGCCAGCTGTTGCAGAACTCTAATCGCCAAGAAGAACGCACAGTTGACTCCGAACGTTACTGTCTTGAACTCAAAATCTCGAATATACCCCTCGCCGTTGCGGAATAAAATGCGTTGGAAGGGGGTGTGTTTGGGTCTACCCAGATTTGTCGATACATCTTCTCGATATCTGCACTATAGACGTATCGGAAATAACGCCATTTCAGGATTTGAATGGTTAAGTCGGACTGTAAGACTGGCATGAAGGATGTCATTTAGGCTGACCCCATTTTCTGAAGAGCTGGAGGCATTGAATACCACCCGAAGCTTGGTGGTCGTACTTTCCGGCTTGAGCACGGCATGATGCAGAAGGTCATAGCTGGCAACATCATGGGTGGGATGTACCTCTCTCATGTAGTTAAGATCGAGATATTTCTGTATCACGGAGTCGTACTTAGCTTTCTGCTGACTGTTCTTTTTTAGCCGTTGTTCATTTTTTAAAAATTGGGCTAACGCAGATGATCTGGAGTATCCTAGGGCGGACTTTACGTTTTCGGAATCTCTCGTAGTCGTCCGGAGGAAATTTTCTTCACAGGTCAAATCAGATGCCTTTGCCACTTTTACTGGCAGAACCTCCACCTCCCAAAATTTGGAGAGAAGTTTATCCAGGAAGGTGTCAACCGCGTGGAAAATTCGTGTGGAAAAGGCGGAAATCGTACTTTGCCTTGACGCAGGCACTGGTCGTGTTAGGATCCAGCCGAAAATTGTCTCTTGACCGAGAAGAGTGCCACAGATGTTCGATCGGATCCCGCTGAGGAGAATGGATGGGAGTATATCGGCCCCGATTAGAAGATCTATTTGTGCGCTCTGGTAAAACTTTGGATCCGCTAATAGAAGTTCGGGAACATCCCGTAGAAAATGTTGCGGAATTGGACAGTTGCGGAAGAACGTAGGCAGACGTATTTAACTGCAAGCTAGGTCGGTTTTGCGAACGAATAGTAAACTGACAGAGCTTTTTGTATTCAGCGGATACTGTCTGATTTAAGCTTGATACCTGAGCTTGGATAACTTGATGAGGCAACTTAATTTGGTTGAAAAGCCTCTCAGTGATAAAGGTTGCCTCAGAACCTGAATCTATCAGAGCACGAGCTTTGAAACTGGAACCCAAGTGACAAATGTCGATTATAGCGGTACCCAGCAAAACTGATCTATACCCCGTCGCAAAGTAATTTTGCACAGTGGAGTTCGTAGCAACTGTAGCCGTGGGAACGGGTGTATTTGGTCTTAGTCTGGGTGACGGAGTCGTATTGGAAGTCGCTGGGTGTGAGTTGCCTCGGTGTAGGAGCGTGTGATGGAGGCCGCGGCACGTGAAGTTATGAGTGCTTTCGCAATCACGAAAATGATGTCCTCGTGCGAAACAGTTCAGGCACAGCCTTTTTTCTTTGATGTAATCGCACCGCTCATCGACAGACATCCGGAAAAACCGGGGGCATGTGCGTACGGGATGGTTTTCCCGATTACACAAATCACACCCTCTAGGTCTGGGTGCCACCCTTGCCACAGAATTGTATATCGCTGCTCTGGGCTGAGACTGACTAGAGCCTGATGGTCGCACGTCATCTATGGCTTCTAGTGTCCGGTAACGCTCAGGTAGGAATGTTGGCCTTATCGTGTAGCGACTGTTCCCATAAGGAAAGCGTGAGCTTCGGGAGTTTGGAATAGCACATGTAAACCAAAAGGCAATCCCAGTTTTTTATATTAATTTCGCACATTTCTAGCGCCTCGAGGGACCCCTGGATGGTGCTTTGCAATTCTCGTAAAGCCGAACCAGATTCCTGAGTGACTGACTGCACATTAAACAATATTTTCAGTTGGCTGTTTATTAACAATCGTTTATTTTCAAAACGCTCAGTTAGGTTAGCCCAAGCTGAGCGAAAACCATCGTCAGTGAGAGGCGCTTTATCATCTATGGTGTGCGCGTCGCCACTCGTTTTGGCGTTTAGGTGGAACTATTTTTCGACTGGCGTTAGCCTCGGATTGTTAATATAAATGGCCCTGAACAGATCCCTAAAAGTCGGCCATCGAAGATAATCGCCAGTGAAAACCTCGGTATCGCACGGAGGAAGCCGACAGCCTGACGGAATATACGCCGCGGAAGGGTCAGCTTGTGCTTGAGGAGTTTGCGGAGTTTGCGCTATCATATCCGCGATCTGAGCACCACACCTTTCGTACACGCTGTGGCAGTAGCCGTACTTCGCCTTGAGAATTGGCAAGCTCTCAGCTGCACTTTCTCCGGCTGCTACCATGCACGCGGTACAGACATCATACTCTTTCTTGATGCGGGCCCATATATCTCGGACTTCGTCTCGGCGAATGTTTAGAACGGATAGAGTCAGAGGGACCACCGAGGATATGCTCATTCGTGCTTCCAATTCGGACAGTTGATCTGAGACCTCAATGAATTGGTTAAGAGCGATTTCGGAAGCCGTTGCAGTCATTTTTGTGCTGGCACGCGTGATTCTTTCGACTGGAAAAGGAGACTGTTTAAGAGGTGGCGACTTTACCTTCTTAGGTGTGGGCGGCTTTACCGAAACTTTTGGTATTGTTTGTGATGAAACAGGTGATAGTTTGTTAGAAATTTCCCTGGACATACCAAAACAATATGGAACTGCTTTATTTCAGTGAAGTGAGCGCCCTATTTTGGGGTTTTTTTTATTATAATTTTCAGAAGAAATACTGAAAGAAAAAAATACCGGAAAAAATACCCAACCAGTTTGTTGGAGTTGAGGAGTATTTTTTTCGTTTTTGGTTTCAACGGGAAAATATAGATATATATATATATATCACGGTATTTAATTATTTGATCGGAATAAATTTGATCGCAACAACCTCTGGAATTAAAGAGAGAGAAAAACACTGGAAACAAAAAGTTTTCGCCGTCGGTCTTGGAATTTTATTTATTGTATATTTCGGTTGACCGACGGAAAACTTATAGCTGGTATATTTTCGCTGTAGGATTTAGAAAATATGATGTATGTAATATATATGTATGTAGTAAAATATATGTATTTTATATAAACATATATGTATGTATGTGGCGAACAATTTATGTATAAATCTTACCGGCGGGTGTGCGTTGTAATATGTATGTTTGTAAGAAAATATATGTATGTAGGTGGTGGAAAATTGATGTTTATATCTGGCCGGCGGGTATGTGTTGCAATTTTCGATTTTTTGTGGACTGAAATGGAAATAAATATTTTAGCTGTGGAAACACAGCGAAGTATTGGCACTTTGAATAAGTAGGGGCCGATTTTGGCCGATCACTTGCAATTAATATTTACGGTGCG
This sequence comes from Drosophila fuyamai, assembly GCA_018153365.1. Lineage (NCBI taxonomy): Eukaryota > Metazoa > Arthropoda > Insecta > Diptera > Drosophilidae > Drosophila > Drosophila fuyamai. Next base: position 390,639 of record JAECXW010000002.1, read on the forward strand.
CTGGGAAAATATTTTGAACACTTTAAACTTTTCACTGAATTTGTTCACTGGATTTAATTTATGTATGTACACTTATGTATATTTCGAAATGTATTTAATTGGCTTTGACGTACGGCCAAATGTATTTATGCACTCCAAATGTACTTAATTTTCACAAAAGGAAAATGGATTAAAAATGGCCGCACGATCAAAGGAGAATAAGGAAAGGCGAAATTGTATTTTAATTGCCGTTGTCGCAATAATCGGAGTTTAGACAAATCATACAGAACTTCAAACGAAATGGAGTTTTCGCTAGCTGACTGATGACCAGCAAAGCTGTGAAGGGAGAGAAGAAGGAACACTCGGCGCGAAGTAGAAACGGAAGCGAATTAAAAAACACTGTAGGTTTTTCGTAAAAAATTGCGCGGAGCTGGGCGGGGTTTATTTACTTATAGTCGTTAGAATACTACTTAAACATAATTAGCCCGTTGCCCTTCCGAGCGTGCTGGAAACTTCACGGAGACTTCATGGAGAGCCTGGAAGCGCAGGCAGCCAGAGCGTGGGAGTTGGCGATCGGAGCGGACAAGAGCGGGCGAAAAATCAGGGTGCTTTATGGCCTGAACAGGCATCTTTTATTATTTTGAAATAATGATTTTGGGGTGGGCAAACGATTTTTGTTAAAAAAATTGTGACGAACCCGCCTAGACAGCAGGTACGCCACAATTGTTGTTACAACTATTATTAAAGTTTTAAAAGAGCTGTCGTGAGGTACAATAAATTTTAAGCCATATTAGGATATTAATGATATTAAGTATATTAACTATTTTAAAGATATGTTTTATATAACTTGAAGAATAATTTTAAATTGACTAACAATTAACTTTAATATTATGCGCCAAGTTTCATGTCCTTGTTCTAAATTTGTACACCAATATTAAATATATGTAGGATTGGCAGCCCTATTTTATAACAGATCAGGTGTTCTGTTACATAACATTTTCTTTAGTGTTAAAAAAGCGTAAAAAGAGCTCGAGAAGGAGTAGAGATTGAGCATCAGCAGAGGAAGGTCGCGTGTGTCTCAGTATAAGTAATGTGTAAACTTAAACATAAAACTGTATAAAAGAACTGAAATCAACAAAGAAAAAAACGTTTATAATTAGTTAATAAATTAACAAAGTCAACGGAAGCCTTTCTCTACAATTTTGGGGGCTCGTCCGAGAAGAATTGACAAACGTGAAAATTGAGTGTGATAGGCGGCCAAACATCCAACAAGTTTTTGTGCCAAAAATCCATCGATTAATCCAGTTAATTAGCAAAACTAAACGGATAAACTAAAAAGTTATAAAATTATAGTGATTATGAGAAAGAGAGACTAAAAACCCATCCAGAAGAGCTGAGAATTTTCATGTTGCGCAAATCCACCAAGTTTTGCAAAATATTGTGAAATTCTTAAACTACAAAGCTACAAAATTTATTGCGCAGTTTGCTAGATTGGCAAAATTGGTTCTGTGGCAATTCTGAAAGGAAGGCGACGAAAGGCCTTTATACAATCCGTTGTCGCAGAGAGCGACAATAATGGCTGAAGCGACAACTTGACCAGGAGAAGAACTGGAGAAGATCACGACGAAGCAGAGATCCAGATTAGGTGATTGAGACGAGGAGGCAAAGTGACGCCACTGGAGTTGAAGGCGCGATTGAAGACGATTGAAGACGATTGAAGACAATTGAAGACGATATTAAGGCGCGAGTGAAGAGGCAGTTGAAAAGCAGTGCCAAATATCAGAGATGACCAACAAAATACGAGAGACGGCAAGCGGTTCGCAAGTATAATTTAATTGAAATACCGAATTTTACATTTTTTTTTTTTTTTCGGACGTTGATGCACTAAGATCAGCGCAAACAAGTGGCCCTTACGACACCAAACAGTGCTTGTTACGCGCGGAGCCTTATAGGCGTAAAAACGAGATCGCGAGAAGTTAAAAAGCACAATGTAGAAGCGGACAGACTAAGATTAGAAATACGTACGAGACTAAATACTAATACTAATTTTGTGCTAAGTAAGATAAAATTAATGCTTTTAAGCTTGGCAAAGAGTCGGTAGTAGAAATAATGTGGTATAGTCTATTATAGTCGTTACACAGTACTCTAAACGGTTCATGCATATCAAAGTTAGATCTACAAATATTTAATGTAAGAGGAACATAGTTCCTGGTAATTCTATTAGGCACGGAGAAGCTTATGCGACCCAGTAACTCGGGACTCTCCACTTCCCCGTGAATAAGTTTATAGATAAAAGTTGTGCCAAGCATCGTTCTACGGTTTACTAATGATGGTAGATTAATTAGGAGGAGTCTACTAGAGTAGGATGGTAAAATAAGGCTTGCATTCCAGTTAAGGCCCCGTAGAGCAAATAATAAAAAGTTCTTTTGCACAGACTCTATCCGGTCTATATGTACACCATACTGAGGACTCCAAACTGCTGAACAGTACTCAAGGATTGGACGGACTAGTGAAATGAACAGAGTCTTTGTAACATAGGGATCATCGAATTCCTTTGACCACCTTTTTATAAATCCAAGTACTCCCCTGGCTTTATTTACTATAGAAGTAATATGGTCACAAAACTTAAGTTTTGGGTCAAGGAGGACGCCAAGGTCATCAACTTGCGTAATTCTAGACAACGCACAACCACCCAGCGTATACGTTGCGTATTGTGGGTTCACCCGAAAAAATGTCATTACTTTTCACTTAGCGCTATTTAAATCCAAAAGATTTTCACAACACCATGTTTGAAAAGCATTTAGGTCAGATTGTAAGTCGGAACTGCTAGAAATTTCGTTATATTGCAGGCATAACTTAACGTCATCTGCGTACATAAGGACACGCGACTTTGTCAAGACTAGAGGGAGATCGTTTATAAATAAAGTAAAAAGAAGTGGGCCAAGGTGGCTTCCTTGTGGGACCCCTGAAGTAACTCGGATCAAATCCGAGATCGAGTTTTTAAAAAGCACTCGTTGAGTCCTACCACTCAGATAACTTGAGATCCATGTTAGAAGATCACATGGAAACCCTAATAAGTCTAGCTTTAATACAAGAAGCGAGTGATTTACTGAATCAAACGCTTTACTAAAATCAGTGTAAACTACATCAGTCTGCATGTTCTTTCTAAAGCCATTTATTACAAAAGACGTTAGCTCCAAGAGGTTTGTCGTCGTAGATCTTCGCCTTATAAATCCATGTTGACATGGAGATATAATCGATCTACAAAGATGCTGCAAATGGGGTGTAATAGTATTTTCGAAAAGCTTTGGGATGGCGGATAATTTGGATATGCCTCTGTAATTACTTGTATTGCATTTATTTCCTTTCTTATGAAGGGGAATGACAAATGACTCCTTCCAAATAAGTGGGAAATGAGATGTTTTTAAAGACAAAGTAAACAATTTGTACAGAGGTCTACACAGAGTTTCAGCACAGTATTTAAGCACGCAGCCTGGAACTCCGTCCGGACCCGGTGAATAGACTGGCTTAACTTTATGGAGATCCAAAAGAAGGGAGCTTTCGCTTAATCTCGGACAAAAAATCAAGTTCGACTTGGGTATGGCATTTGAATAAGACGGATTTGGACGGGATGAAACAGAATATGTTGTCTGGAAGAACTGGGCAAATAGATCGGCAATTTCCTGATCAGAGTTTGCCGTAGAGTTTTCAAATGATAGTGATGAAGGGTAACAGGCTGATTTACGCTTAGTGTTAACAAAATTATAAAACTGTTTTAGATCTTGTGAAAATTGGACCCTACAACGAGTCAAATAGCTTTTATAACACCGGGCGTTAAGCACGATAAAATTTGACCGAGCCCTTAGGTACCGAGAGAAGGCAGATTGTGAACCGCACATTTTAAATTTATTGAAAAGTCTGGACTTTATATTTTTTAGGTGTGACAACTCTTTATTAAACCACGGAGGTTTATTTGAAATTGACGGATAGTATAACGGAACACACAGATAAAAGAAGGAATTCAATGCATTATAAAAGATATTAACGGCCTTAGCCACGTCAGTGCATGAATAAAATTCCGACCAGTCATAGCCGGATATAAAAGTATTTAAAAGATGAAAGTTTGCCTTACGAAAGCAGTGGATTCGTTTAACCGACTTTTCGGATTTTTTATTCAGCTCTGTTCTTACGTCTACAGTCAGTTCTAGAGTTGGATGATAGGGATCTTCCGGTTGTGTAAGTGGTCCCGTTCTTGATAGGCAAACGCCTTCTGAATTTGAAACAAAACACAAGTCCAGTAAACGCCCTAATGAGTTCTTAACATGGTTCACTTGGGATAGCGCAATGTCAAGCAAGCCGTCAATAAAGTCATGCTGCGCTAAAGGAAGCAACATATTAGAGTTTTCGTCAGGGGACCATGTCGCACTAGGTATATTAAAATCACCCAATACTATTAACTGGTCTTGATTTGACAGTTTTTTGAAAATTGACTGAATACAGGAAAGGTGATTTGCGTAAATAGGGAACTCAGATGATGGTGGGATATATGAACAAGTAATGTATACAAAACTACCGGGAAACGATAATTTTATACCTAGGAATTCGATGTCATAAAATTCGTCGAAAGTTAGTAATTCAGAGGAAAAGGTGGAGTCGACAGCAATCAGGACTCCACCTCCCCGTCCCGATCAAGCCTATAAATAGTGTACTTACCCGGGAGAATTTCGGAGCTAAGAATATCCGTCCTTAACCAGGTCTCTGTACATACCATAATATTATATGGGAAAGAAAAACTATCCGAATACAATTTAGTCAGCTTACTAAGTAAGGCTCTTGTATTCTGATAGCAAAGAAGAAAAGAGGAGGCTAGTTTTTTGGGACAGAAGAGGATGTGGAGAGGGCTGGGGATGGTTCTTTACTGGTATTTTCCATTTCCCCTGAACTATTCTTTTTTCTCTTAGCTTCGTACTCTTTTACAAATATGCCCTCGGGCCAGAAACTGGTGGAACACACAGATGCAAAAAGAGCACAAGGAATACCAATCTTAAATGATGATACTTTCCTAGCATAAGAAAATTTAAATTGTTCGACCTTCAAATCATCAACTTGGACTTTGTTACGGATATAAGCCGTAATATCCAGTGATGAGAGGTCTGGGGCGAACCGTGAAACAAATACATGTTTTAGCTGGGGCACCCGAACACAAGTAACCGTTTTTGGTATAACACATGCAACCTTTTTTGGTACTACAGAATTTGTACCTGTACTACCAGTATCGGCCGGTGATCCGGACGTTAAGTCTACATGAGGTGTTGGGGCCACTACTGTATTTTGATCGGACAGAGCGGAAGTACATAGCGGAGCCACATCGATTCCGGCGACTTCGGATACCGAATCACTTTTTGCCCCCGATCTTAGTACCATTTGAGTGGCGCCTAAGATTGGCAGCTGAGCTGGAATCGAATCGCGGGCAGTAGGTTGCACGGCACCTGCCATAGAATGCCCACCGACCGCGACTTTTTTGCGCTTTGGGGAATCGGGCTCAGCTAGCATGCGACTAGTGAGCTGCGATTCAAGCGCCACGAGCAGGTCCGTATTTTTACGGCAGTTCCGGATTAATTCCGTAACACTGCTTTTCGTGAGCCACCTAATAGTTATTGCCTGGTTCTCATATACAATGCATTCATCGCAGTAGTAGCGTAGGCCACTCCTCTTATCGATGGCATCACGAACCAGGCCAGAATAACCAAGACACTTTGCGTGATAAATTTTATCACATGTATGGCAGGGAATACTTTGCTGTCCAGCCGAGATAACTTTCTTACAATTTTTTAATGAACAGAAAGCCATTTTCGCTGACCACGGACCACTGTGCACTATAGCGGACAAAAAAAATCGAAAGCGCTCAAGAACTTTTTAATGAGAGATAGATCAGAGCGACAAAGCGGGAGCGAAACACCGAATAACTTTGATGTTAGGCACCACGAAACGAAATAGAAAACGAAAAGAGAGAGAGAGAGCGGGAATATTAACCGATTAACTCCGGTATAAAACACCTCAGAGAGAGTGCGTTGGAGTGCGTGCCGTTCCAACAGCGCTCAACGACGAAAAGAAAGACTGAAAAGAGGGGCAATGGAAAACAATAACAACAAACCAGCACCGAATTAAATTATGATAAAAATGTTTATTAAACACAAGTTAATCACGATGCACTCGCGAAGCGAACGCAAAGTTGTTAGAAAACACTTAAAGGTGTAGAAACGTTAAAGAGATTTAAGTAAACCCCGGTGGTTTCAATAAGAAAAATGAAAATTCGGAGCGCAAAACAAAAACACGACCGTTCTCTGTGAAGACGCAAGTCTTGCAACGTAACAAATAATTATAATATTATTCCCATTTAAATTGTTTTTATTGATTAATTAAAGAGAAAAGTAAAAAGTACATAATTGTTTGGTTAAAGAAATAAAATAAGTTATGTAAGTTTAGAAAATATGAATGTTGAAGAGATCACACGATTTTCTGTTGCAGAGCTTAAAGATAAGTTAAAAGAATTAAGATTACCAAGTTCAGGTCTAAAAACAGCATTACAGGAAAGACTCATCTCCTATTTTGAAGGGCAAAATATAGACCATCAGGAAAACGCAGAAGGTTCAGAGGAGTCAGTGTACGAGGAAACTGACGACGTAGAGACAAATTCTTCTAGTACTCAACCCCTCGTCATGGCTTTCACACTAAGAGATATTGAAGATTCGCTTTCTGCATTCACTGGAAATGGTTCTCCTGATATTGATGAGTGGCTTGCAGATTTTGAGCTTAATTCTATTACAGTTGGGTGGACTGATCTTCAAAAATTCATTTACGGCAGACAGTTGATAAAGGGAGCTGCAAAATTATTCTTGGGTAGCCAACGAGGAATAAATGATTGGGATGCACTAAAAGAAGCTTTAAAAAATGAATTTGGAGAAAAGCTTACCGCAAAACAGGTGCACAAGTTGCTCGAAAATAGGAAGAAAACCCAGAAAGAGAGTCTGATAGAATACTTCTACAGTATGACTGCGTTGGCAAATCAGTCGAAGTTGGACGAAGAAAGTATTATAGAATACATAGTGAAGGGTATACCAGACTCGAAGCAAAATAAAAGTTGTTTGTACCAGGCGTCCACTCTTAAGGAGTTTCGTGAGAAACTTAAGGTTTACGAGAAGATTTGCGCGAGTCAGGGATTTAAACCGAAGCCGAAGTTTGACAGTTCTTTAGTTAAAACTAACGAAGATGGCAGACGTTGCTTTAAGTGTGGTGGCAGCAATCATATTGCAAAGGATTGTAAGGAAGTAGGTATAAAATGTTTTAAATGCAATCAGTTTGGTCACAAGGCAAATCAATGCGGTACCAAGGAAGCTCGTAACAAAGTGAAAAATGAAAACTCAAACATTCAGCAGCTGTCACAAATAACTTTCAACAGAGCTTTTAAAAACATTCACATTGGTAACAACCAGATTACGGCGTTATTCGATTCTGGCAGCGATATTTGTACCATATGCGAGACAGCTTACACTCGCATCTACCCTGATATTCTCAAACCTGATATTAAGGAGCTAATTGGAATAGGTGGCAAGAAAATATACACTCTAGGTTCGTTTACAGTTGCGACAAAGTTAGATGATGCTGACGTTGATATGTGCTTTCATGTAGTGCGTGACAAGGATACCCTTTATGAAGGTGTTATCGGTGTCCTTAATACAGTAACCGCAACATTTGGAGCAAAAGGAGTCGTTTTCCACGCAGTTCATCCAGTAGATATTGGCCATATGTCTGATCACACTTTAGGTAGAGATAAAAATACTCCAAACCACGACATAGATCTCACTCAATATAGTGACAATCAAAATTTGGCTTTGGATGCGTCTTCCACAGGCATTTCAGACTTGGTAGAAACTTTCCATCAGTTAATGGCATCAAACTTCACTGAAAACAATGTTCCAGATTTAGATCTGCTTCACTTGAGCAACGACATAAGATCAGTAGTAGTTGGGTTAGTTCAAAATTACAAGCCATTAAGGCCAGAGTCAAGCCCAGTAGAAATGAAAATACTCCTCACAGATGAAGTCCCAGTCTATCAGAGACCTAGGCGTTTACCGTTCGAAGAAACTGAGAAAGTTGACAAGCAGATCAGGGATTGGCTTAAGGAAGGAATCATTCGCCAAAGTGTTTCCGAATACGCCTCACCCATAGTGTTGGTTGCTAAAAAGGATGGTACCAAATGACTCTGTTGCGACTACCGCAAATTGAATCAGAAAATAATTCGCGATAATTTCCCTATGGCCTTGATCGACGATGTTTTACATAAGCTTCAGAAGGGAAAAGTATTTACAACATTGGACTTATCAAACGGATTTTGCCATGTCCCCGTGCAGGAAAGCTCTCGAAAATACACCGCGTTAGTTACCATACCGGTACCATCGACTACGCCACCGCCTAAACCTCCCCGTGCTACCCTCTTTGAACTGAACAGCGACCGGCAGCTAGCCGTTCGTTGTCCCACATAAGAAATGCAACATCAGCACAAGGCAGGATGTTGCTAAACGACACCCACTCAGCAGAGCTCTAGAAAATACTTGTTAGCATTTACTTACACACACATACATAATTGTAAAACACATAAAATTCTTTGGCGGAGGTTTGATTTGAATCTCAAGCCACAATAAAATTATTCCGTTTGGAACAACCAAAGCGAACACATCAACTGTTAATTTAAATCTTATCTGAATATTGGATGACTAACACCACCACTAACAATTACCTACTATAACTGGCGCAGCCGGACCTATCAGCCGGAAGAAGAAAAGGACACACCATACCCGGAGAACTGAGAAGGACCGAAAGGATGAAAACGATTATTTTTATAATTTATATGCAACAGTAAGTTAAAATAGTGATGTGATGGAAGTGAGGTGTGTGGTGTAAATAAAAACAAGAAAGGGTGCACATACATAATAACGATAAAATTGAAAGGCATAAAATGAAACAACAACAAAGAAAATTAGCAAGAATAAATTTAATTAAATAATGTGTTGACTGTAAATCTCGTTGCAACGCAACCTGGCGACCTGCAACGTCATCGAACCATATAGTTCGACGGAGTGAGTTGCGGGTATGAAGTTCGAAGGTTCGATGTTGGACGCGAACATCAAATATGCAGCTTGGAGAAAGAAACCCAGGTCGCTGGTTGGATACTCTGCCTGTCAATAAATGAAAAAAACCAAATAATAATAATAAAAAGAAAATATCTATTGCAAGTGACTGTCCGCTCGTGGCTAGAATAAATGCATCGCGCAGGAATTCCAGTTAGCTTCAGCACGGTGCAAAAAGAAAGTGTGGAAACAAAAAATTTTATTAGTTGTTGCCATTAGTACCACTGCATCGCGCAAGGGTAACCGATGGACAACATCACAGAAAAAGTAAACAGACAAGGAAATCCCATAGACCACTGCATCGCGCAAGGGTATTTGGTGAATATCAAAGTTAACTAAAAGAGGGAATAAATCATAACACATACAAGAAGAAATTGTTGCCATATCGGAAACCACTGCATCGCGCAAGGGTGACGGTTAAGCAATAATAATAAAAAAAAAAAAAAAAAATATATATATATATAAACAAGAATATATATATGTGTTACAAAAAAAAAAAAATATGAGGGAACCCGATACCACTGCATCGCGCAAGGGTATAGCAGGGTATGTAAAGAAAAGTAACAAAAACACATACACAACACTTCCAACACAATACATTCTCAAGAAAAAAAAAAAAAAAAATTTTTTTATAAAACAAATTGAACAAATGATAATAACAAAATTTTACAGATAAAAGACACCGACACACACCTCACTTCTAAGGAAAAGGAATTATTAAAGACACATCAGGAAAAAGCTAAGGAAATACATAATACTATATATACATACGTATACATATACAATATACACATAAAATATATAATAAGAGTAAACAAAGAGAATTGTAAATGTCAAAAATCAGCAAAGTTAAAGAGTCACTTAGGCCTCTGACTAGAAGTAAAGTTATCAAAAAGGCTACCAGTTTGCCAACGATAGTGGAACAATTAAATTTTGAGCCCTCAACTTCTAGAGCAGTACAGAACAGGGAAGCTGATACAATGACGCATCAGGAAAATTTAGGAATGCAACAGGCAACGTTTGAGATGTTAGGCACGGTAAAAATTTCCGATGTGATCCGGTCAATGCATGTTTACATGGGAGAAAAGGAAAGGTTAAACGAGTTTATGTTAAACGCTGAAGAGATCCTTTTAATGATTAGAGGAATGGATCAAACACCTATGGGACTAATGATCCTTAGGCAAATAAGGAATAAAATCCAAGGAAAAGCTGATGACATTTTAGTAAAATCAAATTGTGGATTAAATTGGGATGAAATTAAGAGAATTTTGATAGCCCATTTTGCAGATAAGAGGTCAGAACCCGATTTACTGAGGGAATTAAACCAGTTGGAAAATAAAAGACTAACAGTAGAATTATTTTACTCGGAGGTATCTGATGTGCATAAGGCATTGTGTAATGTGATAGACAGGACAGATACAAACCCCATCGCAATTCAGGCGAAGAAGAAATTATATGAGGAAACGTGTCTGGAGGCGTTTGTAACAGGTCTAAAAGGCAATTTAGGTAGTGCCGTCAGGGGAAGAGTTCCCAAGTCGCTTTTGGAAGCATACGAGATAGCGATTAAAGAGAGAGACATTTATTACCGGTCTAAAGAGGTACCCAGGAACAATAATTTCAGTACTGCAGGGGGATATAACAGGCAGAACTTTGGTTATAATAGAAACAGAGGGTACAATAATAACTTTAACAGAGATAATGGAGGATATAGGCAACAAGGAGGAAATAATAGGAACCTCAGGTGGAATAGGGAAGAAAACAGGAATAGAGGACATGACGATCAGTCGACCTCTAATTCTTCAGGGTATAATAGAAGGGCAATTATGCCAAAACAAGAAATTGCAGAATATTCATCAACTGGACCTAGAAGTGCCAAACGATGGCAGTCAGGGCAATTAAATACAGTAGAAAGAGAAGAGGAGCAAGAGTTGAATAACATTGATGACGAAGGAAATTTTCGTCAAAATGCCTCCAAAAACAAACAGCGTATATAAGGAAGGATACCCATCAGGCGACATTACCATACGTGGTAGTTAAAGGAAAGAACGAAAAAGAACTCAAATTATTGATAGACTCGGGAGCTACGAATTCATATTTAAATCCGGCAATAGTTAGTAAAGATCAACAGCAAAAATTGGAAGAAAACCTTGTTATTAAAACACCAATAGGAAGCCATAAAATAAACAGTTACGTAAAAGATATTGAGCTGCAGGAAATCGCAAAAGGGGAATCGTTTGATTTCTTTTTATTTCATTTTCATTCCTGGTTTGATGGATTATTGGGAATGGACATATTAATTAAATTAGGTGCAAGTTTAGATTTAGAAAATCTCGTATTAAGAACTAAGACAGGGACAGTTAAAGTCCATTTGAAGCCCAATAGGGCCACTGACATACATTTCCTGGAGGAGGCGACTAAAACAATTGTCACCTTACCAGTTTCAATAAACAATGGTTCATTTTTGATGCAAACAACACTAGTGGAAGAAGGGTTAGAAATAACTGGCGGAATTTATTATGCAAGGAAGGGACAGGCCGACCTGGAAGTTGTTAATTTTACAGGAAAAGAAAAGAAATTATACCTGGAAAAGCCTTTGGCTGTCACTGCATATGATTCCAAAGATTATGTAGAAATCGAAATGCTAAGACCATTTAAACAGGAGTATGTAAGCAGGGAAATGGACACAATTGAATTAGCTGGGGGTGATGCAAGGCATGCAAAATTGGATATGTCGCATCTAAATACAGAAGAGGCGGCAAGCCTTAAAAAACTGTATTCGGAATTTCCAAGTATTTTTCACACAAAGGGAAATCAATTGACATTTACCAATGCGGTAACTCACTCAATTCCAACAACGGATGATATTCCTATCTATAAAAAGCCATACAGATATGGATTTAAACAAAGGGAAGAAATGAAGAATCAGATACAGGAGTTGTTAAAACAGGAAGTTATTAGGCACAGTCACTCACCTTGGAGTGCACCAGTTTGGCTAGTACCAAAGAAGATGGACCTATCAGGAAAACAAAAGTGGAGATTGGTGGTCGATTTTAGGAAGTTGAATGAAAAGACAGTGAAGGATAGGTATCCGATGCCAGTAATTGGCGAAGTACTTGATAAACTGGGAAAGGCCATGTATTTCTCGGTATTAGATTTGGCTAGCGGATACCATCAGATTGAGATGGAAAAACAGGACATTCCAAAAACAGCATTTACAACAGATAACGGGCACTTTGAATATGTAAGGATGCCATTTGGACTGACAAATGCTCCGGCGACGTTTCAAAGAGTGATGAATAACCTGATGGGAGAGTTGGTAGGCAAGATTTGTCTGGTCTACATGGATGATATAATTGTGTATTCCCCGTCCTTACAAAGTCACATGCAAGACTTGAGGACAGTTTTTAAAAGAATAAGTGGAGCAAATTTTAAACTTCAAACAGATAAGTCAGAATTTTTAAAGAAGGAGATAGAGTATTTAGGGCATGTAGTGACACAAGAAGGAGTCAGACCAAACCCAAAGAAGATTGAGGCCATAAAGCTTTTTCCCTTGCCCAAAACACCAAAGGAAATAAAGTCATTTCTTGGACTCATTGGGTATTACAGGAAATTCATTAAAGATTTTGCAAAAATAACCAAACCATTAACTAAGAGACTAAAAGGGAAACAACAAATAATCATAGATGAGGAATATACAAAAACCTTTGAATATTGCAAGACGTTATTATGCAATGATCCATTGTTGAGATATCCAGATTTTTCTAAACCTTTTATTTTGACCACAGATGCTAGCAATTTTGCTATTGGTGCGGTGTTATCTCAAGGAGCAATGGGAAGCGATCGCCCAATCGCATTTGCGAGCAGAACGTTAAATGAGGCTGAAGTAAATTATTCCACAGTAGAGAAGGAAATGCTTGCCATAGTTTGGGGTATAAAACACTTCAGACCGTACTTGTTCGGTCACAAATTCACAATAGTCACAGATCACCGCCCACTAACTTGGCTAATGGGATTTAAAGAACCCAATTCTAAGTTGGTGAGGTGGAAGCTGCAACTATTGGAATACGACTACGAGGTGACCTACAAAAAGGGCTCACAAAACGTCGTGGCAGACGCATTGAGCAGAATCGAACTACAAGTTCACAACAGTGAACTGGAGTCAACTCAGGCCACTTGTGCGGGTCATACAGGTGAACTGGAATTAAGTAGCATTCATGTGGCAGAAAAGCCACTGAATGACTTTAATATCCAGTTAATATTTGAGGTTGGGCCGACACCAGGCAGAACAGTGGTGACACCTTTTAGGAACAAGATAAGAAGGACGATAACAGAAAAGGAGTTCACAAAAGAGGAAATTGCAAAAATTCTTAGGGAAGTGCTTAAACCATACAGGATGTGTGCGATATACACGTCAGATGAAGTCTTTAAAAAGGTAGAAGAAGCGTTTCAGAATTATTTTTGCAAGAGCAAACTGTATAAAGCAGTACGATGTCTTACCTTCATGCGGGAAATAACAGATATTAGTGAACAAAGAAAAGAAATAGAAAGGTATCATACCTCAGGTAATCATAGGGGAATAGATGAAACGTTTTGGAAGATGAGACGTGACATTTATTTTCCATTTATGAAAAACCGAGTAACACAGGTCATTAATGCGTGTGAAACTTGCCAGACATTGAAATATGATCGGCAACCGCAAAAGGTGGTATTTCAAAATACGGAAACCCCGTGCAAGCCACTTGACATCGTTCATACGGACTTATACACAATCAACAAAAACTACGTAATAACAATAATAGACAAGTTTTCAAGATTTGCCGTGGGGTACACCATACCGGCAAGAGATAGTTTAAATATTGTTAAATCAATGAAGAAGTTCATAAGTCAGTACGGTGTTCCTAAAAAGATCATATGTGACCAAGGCGCAGAGTATGCCTCGGCATTATTCAGGGATTTCTGTAGGCAGTACGGAATTGAATTGCATGTGACGTCGTTTCAACAATCGTCCAGCAATTCACCGGTTGAAAGGCTTCATTCAACACTGACAGAAATTTATAGAATAATTATGAAAACAAGGAAGGACTTAAAACTAGAAAATGAGCATGAGGAAGTTTTAGATGAAGTTTTCCTAACTTATAATAACTCAATACACTCCAGTACAAAGTTGAAGCCGTTCGAATTGTTCTCGGGGAGAACACACGTTTTTGAACGGGAAATCAATTTTGATACGGAGCATGAGTACTTAAGGAAGTTAAATGCTTATCAGGAGGGAATGTATAAGGAGGTTAAGGACAAGTTGGAAAAACAAAAACAGGAAAGGACGCAAAAAACTCAATGAGGGAAGAGAAGAACCCATGGAGTTGGAAAAAGGGGATGTAGTTCATAGGAAGGAGAATAGAAGAAATAAGCTAACACCTAGGTTTACGGAGCACACAGTAGATGAGGATAATGGGGTTACATTCGTTACAAAAAGGAAACAAAAGATACATAAATCCAAAATTAAAAAAAGAATTAAACAGAATAAAAACTAATCAATCACGGTTACAGGTGCATATTGGTCCATGGACAGACAATGGACGTGCAAACACTAAAACGAGAAGAAGCGATCGTAAAAATGGAACTGGGAAAAGCAAGAGTAATGGTCGGAGCGAAGACGTTCGACCATATAATAAACTTTAAAGACTACGAAGGTAATATTGCACAGATTGAAAACGCGTTGTTAGACATAGAGAATGTTAGATTCTCAGGTGAGGCAGTCCAGGTGGTTAAGGAAAAATTGTACCAGGTGAAGGAGAAGCTAGAAATACTTAGACCAAGAAGTAGGGTCAAAAGAGGAATTTTTAATGGGTTAGGAAGCATGATAAAAATAGTTTCGGGAAATATGGACGCGTATGATGAGGAGAAAATAGGAAATAGATTAAAAGAATTAAGAAACGAAACAAGGTTTCTTACACAAGAAGCGGACGAGCAAAGAACCTTTTATCAGGAAACCTTGAGTAGGTTTACGAAAATTACTAAGCACATAAATAAGGAGCAGGAAGATATAAATTTGTTTATAAAAAATTATAAGAATAACGTATTTAAGGAACTAACACAAGAGCACAATGAAATACATATGCTCCAGCATTTGAATAGGATAAGTTACAGTATTGATTTGTTAGCAGTGCACTTGAACAATATTGCGGAGAGCATATTATTAGCAAAACTTCGCATTGTGCCTAAATTCATTTTAGCAGAGACAGAATTAGATAGAATTATACGGTTTGTCGAGAGTCAAGGGCTCAAAATTGTTTCAAATGAACAGGTATATGAACTAATAAATATACAGGCACAAATAAATGAAACAGACATAATATTTAGGGTAAGAGCTCCAATTTTTGAGCCAAATGTCTATCAATTATATCATGTTATACCAATTCCAATTAATGGGACACATTTATTAGTAATACCAAATTATGTAGCAATTAATAAGTATAAAATAAGCTTTTTTAACAACCAATGTTCAAAAGTTCATGAAACTTTTATTTGCGAGAGTGAAGAGTTGGGTGTTGAGATAAAAGGAAAGGAGTGCTTGAGGAAGATTTTAACGAACAAACCACCAATATGCGATTCAGTAAACCTAGAGGGGAGAGAAATGGTTTTGGCACCTGAGGATGGACACATATTCATTTTCAACGCCTTGAACTTACCTGTAAACAACACGTGTGGAGAAGATATTACAGTATCGGGGGCAGTAGCAATCAAATATGCAAACTGTTCGATCGAAATAAATGGCATAAAGTATGATGACCAAGTTATGGAACATAAAGAGGACCATATAGTACTTACCACTGCAATAAGTAAACAGATACTTATAAATAACACCAAGCAGGAGTTAAACCTAGAAGTGTTACATCTCGAAGATATGAGAAACCTCAAAAAAGTAGTGTACATAGGAAAAGTACAGGAAACACATTTTTCTGTAATATACGGTATGTTGGTGCTTCTAACGATAACAGTACTGGTAATATGGAGAATTAGAAAAACAAAAACAATCTTCACCCCCAATGCTTCTCTGCACAATGTCGCTCTGGATATACCACAGATGTGGCCATCGCTCCATTCTAGGGGGGGAGGAGTTACCATACCGGTACCATCGACTACGCCACCGCCTAAACCTCCCCGTGCTACCCTCTTTGAACTGAACAGCGACCGGCAGCTAGCCGTTCGTTGTCCCACATAAGAAATGCAACATCAGCACAAGGCAGGATGTTGCTAAACGACACCCACTCAGCAGAGCTCTAGAAAATACTTGTTAGCATTTACTTACACACACATACATAATTGTAAAACACATAAAATTCTTTGGCGGAGGTTTGATTTGAATCTCAAGCCACAATAAAATTATTCCGTTTGGAACAACCAAAGCGAACACATCAACTGTTAATTTAAATCTTATCTGAATATTGGATGACTAACACCACCACTAACAATTACCTACTATAACTCGTTCGTCACCCAAAGTGGTCAGTACGAGTTCTGCTTCGTACCATTCGGAATTTGCAATTCCCCTGCAGTGTTAATGCGATACATTTTTGCTGTGCTCAGGTCATTGATTGAAGACGGTACACTGATCCTGTACATGGATGATTTGATTATTCCATCAAAAGACGAACAGGAAGGCTTGGAGAAATTAAAGAAAATTTTAGATGTCGCAAAGTGTTCAGGTCTTCGTATAAAGTGGGAAAAGTGTCAGATTTTACAGAAGAGGGTCCAATTCCTGGGCTATATAGTCGAAAACAAAACTATCCAACCATCAGCAGAGAAGACTTGTGCAGTCGAAAATTTCCCAGTCCCGCGAGACAAAAAAGGAGTTCAACGGTATCTTGGCCTAACATCCTATTTCCGAAGGTTTGTAAAAGACTTCGCCATTATTGCCAGACCTTTGTCGAACTTGCTTAGGAAGAACACTTCCTTTAAGATGGGAGAGGAAGAGTTAGCATCGTTTGATCAATTAAAATTATCCTTGTCTAGTTCGCCTGTACTCAAATTATTCGATCAAAATAGTACTACAGAAATCCATTGTGATGCAAGCATGTACGGATACGGAGCAGTTCTTCTTCAAAAGGATTCAGCTGATCAAGAATTTCACCCAGTAGAGTACATGAGCCGCAAGACAACAGATGCCGAGGAGAAATATCCTTCTTATGAGCTAGAAGTACTCGCTATAGTACAGGCTCTAAAGAAGTGGAGGATCTATTTGCTGGGAAGAAAGATTAAAATCGTCACAGACTGCAATGCGTTTGCTATGACCATGCGGAAGAATGATGTCCCAGTGAAAGTATCTCGTTGGGCCATGTTTTTACAAGATTTTGAGTACGTAATAGAGCATCGGCCAGGAACAAGGATGAAACATGTCGACGCTTTAAGCCGCGTACATACCTTGTTGCTCCAAGATTCAGTCAGGCATCGAATTCTACAGGCTCAACGTCAGGATGAATGGATAAAAGCCATTTGTAAGGTCCTGGAAAAAAATACCTACGACGACTTTTATCTGAAGCATGAAGTTCTTCACAAGGATTCTATAAAAGAGCTTATAGTAATCCCATCAGCCATGGAGAACGAAATAATCAACACAGCTCACCGACAAGTACACTTTGGCGTCAAAAGGACAATCGACTTGGTGCAGCGCGATTATTACATCCCAGATTTAGAGAAGAAGGCTCAAACTATCGTGAAGTCCTGTATCGAGTGCATAGTTGGCGAGGCTAAGTATGGGAAAAAAGAGGGCTTCTTAAACGCGATAAATAAGGCAGACAACCCGTTACAGACCTATCATATTGACCACATTGGCCCCATGGATATGACAAAAAAACAGTACAATCATGTTTTAGTAGTCGTCGACGCTTTCTCTAAATTTGTGTGGCTTTACCCCACTAAAAGTACTGGCGCTGACGAGGTAGTAGATAGATTAGTAAGGCAGTCTGAAGTTTTCGGTAATCCAAGTCGTATAATCACGGATCGTGGAACGGCATTCACAGCCAATGTTTTTCAGGAAAACTGTAAGGATCACAATATCCAGCATTTGTTGGTAGCCACAGGGGTGCCACGTGGCAACGGTCAAGTGGAGCGCATCAACAGGATTGTCATCACTATATTGACGAAACTTTGTGCGGAAGACCCGAAAGCTTGGTATAAGCATGTAGGCAGGGTTCAACAGTATACCAATTCCTCTCCACCTAGAAGTACGAAGATACCCCCATTCAAGATTCTTACTGGGATAAATATGAAGACCAAGTATGATAAGAAGTTAGTCAACCTGTTAGAGGAAGATTTGTTAAATGAGTTGCAGGAAGAGAAGGAGAAGATTCGATTGGAAGCTAAAGAGAACATCGCAAAGATTCAGGACGAGAATCGCAAGTCATTCAACAAATCAAGGAAGCCAGAGTCTGAGTACAAACTCGGAGATTTGGTAGCTATTAAAAGAACGCAGTTTGGTGCAGGGTTGAAGTTGAAAAAGAGGTTCTTAGGACCTTACGCCGTAACTCGTAAATTGAGACATGGTCGATACCTTGTCGAAAAAGTAGGAGATGATGAAGGTCCAAATAAAACAAACACTGTCGCTGAATATATGAAGTTGTGGTCATCCTCATTCGGGTCGAATGAATTGTCAGGATAGCCGAATGTAGGATTGGCAGCCCTATTTTATAACAGATCAGGTGTTCTGTTACATAACATTTTCTTTAGTGTTAAAAAAGCGTAAAAAGAGCTCGAGAAGGAGTAGAGATTGAGCATCAGCAGAGGAAGGTCGCGTGTGTCTCAGTATAAGTAATGTGTAAACTTAAACATAAGACTGTATAAAAGAACTGAAATCAACAAAGAATAAAACGTTTATAATTAGTTAATAAATTAACAAAGTCAACGGAAGCCTTTCTCTACATATATAATATTATAATAAGCTTCTCAGCCTTTTGAATATATACATTGGTAAAGTTACATATTTTACATAGAGTAATGGAATATATATACATATATGTACACTTTCCAATCCCATGATGATTCGTCGATAAGAACTAATTCCATTGTCGTCCAAAGGTTTCCGAATCCTCGTTCTAGATTTCTACACCACACTTTAAGTTATATTTTATATAACTTGTAAAGTAATAATATTTGGTTTATTCATATAATATTTCGCCACTTACTAATTCTATTTTACATATTTAGATTACGTAGAGAAAAATTCCATCGAGATGACTGTAAGGAGTCCCATACACGAAAGCTCTTGGTAAAGAAAAATTTGGAAATGCTCGTGTTTTGTTTCGTTGTTGAAACTCGTTCCAAAACCGCCGTGAAGTCTAGTACATTTAGCTTCCTTTCCATTACGGCTTCACTGGTTAAGCGGAATATATTAAAGTCACCCAAAATGACTATGCGATTTCTTAAGTCCAACTCCTGCTCTATGCAGTCTATAAGTTGCATTCCTCAACCTTGACACTGGAAATGAAGGATTTCTGTATAGTAATACATATATGATTTGAAGGTGCTTAAATGCAATAATTTGACACACCTCATTAATTTTTCGGGATTCTCGAAGATTTGCTTGTGAAACGGTACAAGATTCTTCTCAGTTCTGAGGCTCTTTAGCTCCAACCAATATGAACACGATACTGTTTCTTCCAAATATCTGGAATGTTTCTCTCTCTCCTTTATTAAAGCAATGTCGGCATCTGTCATATTTCCCTCCGACTTATTATTTAAGGCCACAGCAAATTCATAGTCTTCACGTTGTCTCATTATCTCCGTCAATTCAAAAAATTTAAATAAAACCCATAGCGGTGTGTTGGGTTTAAATATCCATTTGTCACCGACCGGCTGAAACTGTTTAAGGTCTCCAAAACTATTATGAAAATTCCTCCAAAATATTGGTTTGCTCTGTAAATTTGTTTTAAGCGGAACTCCAAATATGATAGCACTTTAGTTCCCACCAGTAATATTTCATCAATTATAATCAATTTGACATCCATAAGTTTGGAATAGTATTCAACGTATTTGCGCTTAATGGCTTCAGTCCAGCAGAAGACTGGTTCACGGGTAAACAATGAATACACTGTATGTCCTTGTATTCCAAAGGCCGCTTTACCTGTTGGAGATCATCATCTTCGAGATCATCATTATTATTTTGTTGTATTTCTCTTATTATTTCCTCAAAGTCTTCTTCACTTATTTTGTCGTAATTGTTTCTATTAGTTTCAATTAAGACTTTGTTCAGATTATACGTTTCATCATTATTTTTTCCAGGATATCCAATTGCTCATTTCGCCAAGGATAAAAAAGCAATACAAGTTCTCGATAATAGTCTGATCTTGAAGAATTTTTACTAAACTGTCTCCACCTCAAAATATATGGCTTACTTCGTTTCTTAAGAGAATCTGAATTGTTCAGCATGATTAGATTTTCTGCTGCAATATTCTCCTCTTCATCTTCCTCTTCATGGTCCGCATATTCATCTTGTTCATTTCTGGTTTTGCGGTATTTTCGATCGTAGAGTGCTACAAAATCCGCGAGACATACTTGCTCCATACTTTCCGGCCTAAGTGTAAAATAGTCATTTAATCCTGCGACGTATATATTTGTAGAGTCTGAGGGCAGTCGCTCCAACTCCTTTTTTGACTCTTTGCTCAGGAAGCGATGTATTTATGAACTTGCTTCCGTTAGTGGTCTCTGACAAATTTAGCCCTAAAATATTGTAAACAGCTTCCTGAGCTGATATTTCGGTTATATTTTTGAAATTATTTCCAAGATGCTGGAGTTTCTCCTTTACAGACCTATCGCTATGTCCTCCTTCTGTTATTTCTTCCATAGCTTCTCTAAGCAATATTGAAACTCCTATATTTGATTTGTTGATGTAGTTTATGATATAGCTACAACAACCGTACACATCTAAAATGTATTGAATGTCCATGTTGGCTCGGTGAAGTTTTAGTATGTCTTCCTTGTAAGCATTTAGCAGTCCATCCGAAAATTTTATACGTAGAAATATTTGCGGCTTCTTTAAAGTTGATCGAATAGCTAAAATATATTCTTCGTAATTGACCTCTAGTTTATCTCCGTTAGTCGAAATGAATCTGTCAATAAAGGCTATTACCTCCTCTAAATTACCGGAACCACTGTCACTCTGGATTTTTGGCGCATTTTGAAGCCATGGGAGTGTGTATTTGTATTTTGAAATTCAATTCTCCAATAAAAATGAGTCAAATTAAATTCCTCGAAAATATTTGATTTAAATAATTTCATCAATTGACGTAATCTATAGTCAAAGTACGTTGCGCAAGTAACTGGGTCCGATCTAATCAATCTAGCTTTTTCGGAACTAGAAAGATTGCCCGCCTCTTATTCGGTGATGGTTCTTCTAAACAAAATTTTACATAAATTTACAAGAAGCTCATTCCACTAGGTCTCAGCGTCAGTGAGCGTTATAAAAAAAGCGGGTAATCCAAATAGCCGAGTCATAAACCTTTTTCTTCTCAGCTTCCCAATGAGCTGGAGAGGATCGTAAGCCTTTCAAAAGGTGATATCCATCATAATGCTGTATTAAGCCGTTCACAACGGTTTTATCCATCATATTTGAAGCGGTAACATGTGAGTTTCCAGACGTTTTTCTTAAGCAAATTAAGATTGCGTCTTTGATAAGGGTAAGTTCATAGCGATTATACATATATAAAATTTTTGGATCTTTTGCACACCGTCGATTCGGTTTTACGAATTTGAGACTTAACTTTGCATTTAAAAAGTTCTCCACACGAAATGGTGGGAAAAGATAATTTCTCAGCATCTTCATCAGTTGTCATGTCTACCGGTCGACAACCCTCGCCGGGAGCCATCGCTACTGTTTCATGGTTTTCTACTAGATCGTTTTCTAATAAAGTTTCCTGTCCACCAGGACTTAAATTATCTTCATCAGAGCTGATCTGTGGAGCAGGATTGACTTCCATTTGCTCATTTAAAAGTGCCTCCACTATTGGGAGATCTCTGTTGTCAGCAATAAACGCAACTTCATTATTACCTCGAAATTCACAATAACGGCTCCTCTTACCGAGCATTTCCTATCATATCCCAATGAAACAATTCGGAAATCAATCTTTCTTCTAGGCATGTTAGATCGTTTAAACAAGGAGGCACTTCAGGTAGGTCGAAGCCCTCCGATAAGCATAAGTTTGGTATTTGGCCACGTTTTCCTTAGCCGCGGCATTTTGATAAAAATTCAACCGAAATGTTTCTCAAATTTAAGATTTAGATTTAAAATATGAAAAGAAGATATATATATATATATTATAATTGTAGTGTTATTGAATTACTCGAGGTCATACGTTGGTTAAAGTTAAGTGTGATGAAAGTTAAGTGGAATAAATCGTTGTGGTATAGAAGAAATTAAAATATAACCAACGTATGACCTCGAGTAATTCAATAACACTACAATTATTGTTTAGCAGGTTGATACAAAACCAACATATATATATTATATATATTCATATATATATATGATTATATATACAATATAGAAACTTATAAATAAACCTGAAAAAATGTGTAATACTAATCTACAAGAAATATTATTTTATGTCTACAAATGCAAATATTATATTAAGCTACAGCACCTATCTTTTGATGATCAATAAGTTGATAAGTCCAGATCCAATCCGGTTTCCAATGAAGTCTTGAAATGGATTTTTTTTCACACAAACACTTCACCACAAATCTTAACTCCGAAAAAAATCTAAAATACGAGTATCGCAGTTTAAATATAAAATTCTATTGCCCAATACCCCTACGTTTTTATGAGAATCGTGGAGAAGAGCACTTGCGTCAAATAAAGTTCGATTAACATGGCCAAAAATCACACAATTTCTTCAGCTTTAAAATGAATGGCGCATATATAAAGCTTTTATGAGAATCGAGGAGGTCAGCGCTGATAGTATCAAAACAAAATGTAATAATGAGGCCATTCCTTCAGGTTTAAATAAAGGCTTTAAACGTACATATTGAAACCTTAAAAAAAATATTACGATGGGAGCGATTCGAAAATTTTTTGTATGTAGAATTTACAAATAAAACAACAGTGAACCAAAGATCAATATAATCTATAAGATTTTTTTGCACACGAAATTTTTTGTGCTATTTTTTCAACTGGCTTTTCGCTCTCTTGCCCAAAAGCCAGTGAGAGAGCGCTCTAGAGCCAGCCGCTCTCTTGCACGCATACTGCGTCAGCTGACGACTGTATGTTTGCACATGTATTCACAAGCATTTCTTTGATAAAGCGCGCTGTCGAAATATTCTATTTATTTTACAATTCTAACATTATTAAAAATTATTATTTTGTATTGTCTTTATATGATAATTATTCAAATGTAGTATATTTTTTTTGTAATGACCATATATATCTACTTATATAAAGATACATAATTTATTTCATACATGACTTCACGTTGGAATAATTGTCATTAGGGTATTCAGCGTGCGACGTGTTAACGATTTTTAGGAGCCTCAGAAATTTCGCGATTGAACAGGATGAATATTTTTATATTTATTGAATCTTTTGCTTCATTTTAAAAATTAAACCTACCTGGTAAAAATAAATAATAAATATTTGTATATGTATTTGTATATTAACTATTTTATTTATTAAATATACTAAACAAAAAAATAGTTAATATGTTAAATATTCTATCAAATTGATTACATCAAGTCAATATATTTAATATACTATTAAATAATTAGAATACAACATATAAAACTGCTTGAATAAATATGAAAATGTTTAAATGCAAATTGCTAATATTAGATATTCGTATATACTTTAAATATTTTAAGTCATTAAATCAAGGTTTAATATATTCGAATAAAAACAAGTGAGAACGCTATAGTCCTGTGCCTCGACTATTAGATACCCGTTACTCAGTTCAAATTATCAATTTGAATTCGGCGATCTCTTAGACCTGGCAGCTTTACAGCACGAGCATCAGCACCATCGCTGCTTTAGCACAGGCAACTTTTGTCCTGCACCAACAGCTGTGTTTATGTTTATGTTTTGACTCATTGTTTGACTCAGAGCTCCAATTTGGCTAACTTGATTTGATTTGCATAGTTCCCGGGATATAGTTTGGTATTAACTAATGAAAACCATCGCAATTTCCTTTAATAGAAATCCTTATCGAGAATTAACGTTGACTCTGTTGAGCACCTTGACCAGCTGTTCCAAAGTGATCCGTTAGATGGCGCTATTGTATACGCCATGAAAGGCGGAAATGTAGGCGCTAGCCAGGCTTAAGCGTTTAATGGGTTTTTGGGCGTTAGAGTGGGCGTGGCAAACTTTTATTAGGCGAATCGATAGGTATTGACGAATCAAATACATAGCAATTAAAATTTTCATAATAGCATCAAAACTGTGGCCACAGCTTGGGGCTTGTGGGCGTCAGAGGGGGCGTGGCACCATTTTAAAACAAACTTGCGCTGCGTAGAAACTCCTAAAATCTACATGCAAAATGCCAATCTTCTAGTTTTTATAGTTTCCGAGATCAGCGTTCATACGGACGTTCATACGGACGGACAGACAGATCGACTCGGCTAGTGATCCTGAACAAGAATATATATACTTTATAGGGTCGGAAACGCTTCCTTCTACCTGTTACATACTTTTGCACGAATACAATATACCCTTTTACAATACGAGTAACGGGTATAATTAAATTTATTATTTCCATTTTAAAATTTATAAAAACCAGCCATGGATAAAAAATAAAGCCAAATATATTTTATTAAATATCGTTTAAATATATTCAATATATATATATATAAAAAATAGTTCGCTTTGTTTTTGTTTAACAATCATAGTATATTCACATCTTTTAAGCTTTATTGGAATATTTTTAAATTTAATCAAATAGTATTATATGTTTTTTTTTAAAAGTTATGTTTTTAGCTTTAATTTAAATATGTATGTTTTAACGAAACTATTAATTAAATATGCCGATATTCGTCTTTAAAATTGTACATCAAGCTTCATTGCCATATAAATGCAATTTAAATAAGCTTCCTGTACAATCATAGAAGTCCTTTTTTTTTCGGACGTTGATGCACTAAGATCAGCGCAAACAAGTGGCCCTTACGACACCAGGCAGTGCTTGTTACGCGCGGAGCCTTATAGGCGTAAAAACGAGATCGCGAGAAGTTAAAAAGCACAATGTAGAAGCGGACAGACTAAGATTAGAAATACGTACGAGACTAAATACTAATACTAATTTTGTGCTAAGTAAGATAAAATTAATGCTTTTAAGCTTGGCAAAGAGTCGGTAGTAGAAATAATGTGGTATAGTCTATTATAGTCGTTACACAGTACTCTAAACGGTTCATGCATATCAAAGTTAGATCTACAAATATTTAATGTAAGAGGAACATAGTTCCTGGTAATTCTATTAGGCACGGAGAAGCTTATGCGACCCAGTAACTCGGGACTCTCCACTTCCCCGTGAATAAGTTTATAGATAAAAGTTGTGCCAAGCATCGTTCTACGGTTTACTAATGATGGTAGATTAATTAGGAGGAGTCTACTAGAGTAGGATGGTAAAATAAGGCTTGCATTCCAGTTAAGGCCCCGTAGAGCAAATAATAAAAAGTTCTTTTGCACAGACTCTATCCGGTCTATATGTACACCATACTGAGGACTCCAAACTGCTGAACAGTACTCAAGGATTGGACGGACTAGTGAAATGAACAGAGTCTTTGTAACATAGGGATCATCGAATTCCTTTGACCACCTTTTTATAAATCCAAGTACTCCCCTGGCTTTATTTACTATAGAAGTAATATGGTCACAAAACTTAAGTTTTGGGTCAAGGAGGACGCCAAGGTCATCAACTTGCGTAATTCTAGACAACGCACAACCACCCAGCGTATACGTTGCGTATTGTGGGTTCACCCGAAAAAATGTCATTACTTTTCACTTAGCGCTATTTAAATCCAAAAGATTTTCACAACACCATGTTTGAAAAGCATTTAGGTCAGATTGTAAGTCGGAACTGCTAGAAATTTCGTTATATTGCAGGCATAACTTAACGTCGTCTGCGTACATAAGGACACGCGACTTTGTCAAGACTAGAGGGAGATCGTTTATAAATAAAGTAAAAAGAAGTGGGCCAAGGTGGCTTCCTTGTGGGACCCCTGAAGTAACTCGGATCAAATCCGAGATCGAGTTTTTAAAAAGCACTCGTTGAGGCCCTCCACTCAGATAACTTGAGATCCATGTTAGAAGATCACATGGAAACCCTAATAAGTCTAGCTTTAATACAAGAAGCGAGTGATTTACTGAATCAAACGCTTTACTAAAATCAGTGTAAACTACATCAGTCTGCATGTTCTTTCTAAAGCCATTTATTACAAAAGACGTTAGCTCCAAGAGGTTTGTCGTCGTAAATCTTCGCCTTATAAATCCATGTTGACATGGAGATATAATCGATCTACAAAGATGCTGCAAATGGGGTGTAATAGTATTTTCGAAAAGCTTTGGGATGGCGGATAATTTGGATATGCCTCTGTAATTACTTGTATTGCATTTATTTCCTTTCTTATGAAGGGGAATGACAAATGACTCCTTCCAAATAAGTGGGAAATGAGATGTTTTTAAAGACAAAGTAAACAATTTGTACAGAGGTCTACACAGATTTTCAGCACAGTATTTAAGCACGCAGCCTGGAACTCCGTCCGGACCCGGTGAATAGACTGGCTTAACTTTATGGAGATCCAAAAGAAGGGAGCTTTCGCTTAATCTCGGACAAAAAATCAAGTTCGACTTGGGTATGGCATTTGAATAAGACGGATTTGGACGGGATGAAACAGAATATGTTGTCTGGAAAAACTGGGCAAATAGATCGGCAATTTCCTGATCAGAGTTTGCCGTAGAGTTTTCAAATGATAGCGATGAAGGGTAACAGGATGATTTAGGCATAGTTTTAACAAAATTATAAAACTTTTTTGGATCTTGTGAAAATGGGACCCTACAACGAGTCAAATAGCTTTTATAACACCGGGCGTTAAGCACGATAAAATTTGACCGAGCCCTTAGCTACCGAGAGAAGGCAGGAGGTTTATTTGAAATTGACGGATAGTATAACGGAACACACAGATAAAAGCAGGAATTCAATGCATTATAAAAGATATTAACGGCCTTAGCCACGTTAGTGCATGAATAAAATTCGGACCAGTCATAGCCGGATATAAAAGTATTTAAAAGATGAAAGTTTGCCTTACGAAAGCAGCGGATTCGTTTAACCGACTTTTAGGATTTTTTATTCAGCTCTGTTCTTACGTCTACAGTCAGCTCTAGAGTTGGATGATAAGGATCTTCCGGTTGTGTAATTGGTCCCGTTCTTGATAGGCAAACGCTTTCTGAATTTGAAACAAAACACACAAAACACTATTTTGACACTCAATTAGTTTCTTAGTCCAGAAATGATTTCTGTCCAAAAATCGTCTTCTCAAACAAGTACGTACACATACGCACTTCCTTATTCGTGCAATTCTATTTTTAGATTTTTACGCTCTCAACTTTGTGCGAGCGGGGAGAGCGGAATTTTCGTCGCCACCAAAAAACAAGCTGCATATTGCAAAACCAACGTATGGCCATTATGCATCTTAGTGATTATATTAGTCTTTGAGTGAACGCTATAGTCGGGTGCCCCGACTATCATATTATATAGCAGTTACTCAGCCAAGGGTCCGATTTGAACAATTTTGAATGAGTATATTGGTATCGAATTACCATTTTACAAAATCAATTGAAATGCGGCTGCTAGTCAGAATTTAGCGTTGAAGGTTTTTGTGGGTGTGGCACTTGGCTGAAGCAAAAATGGTCCTCATGGTCACTAGTAGAATGCGTATGAAGAATTTTTACTCTCTCTCTCTCTTTAAAAATGTGGTTGCCAGAGCAACCGATTCCGATTTTTAAACAAGCGCCATCTATTGGGAAAAACTTTAATTGCTCTTAACTCATTAATAACTTATAAGCAATTAATTTTAAAAATATTCGAATATTAATAATCAAAATAAGATCTAAAGCGCTAGACAGACCTACTTAGCTTAGTTAGCGATTGTGGGCTTGGCACATTTGCATAACAATTTTGCGCTGGATGGGAAACTAAGGAAACTAAATCTAAAACCCAAACCCTCGAAATATTATAGCTTCCGAGATCACAGCGTTTATAAAAAAAAGTTCAATCATGATGGTCAAAAATGAGACAATTCATTCAGGTTTAAAATGCATGGCGCATATACAACGCTTTTATGAGAATCGAGTAGGACGGCACTGTACGATAGAAAAAATATAATCAACAATGATCCCAATTGTGGTGATACTCCAAAACTTTCAATCAAATATTAAAAAAATAATTTTAAATGAATAAATATGTTTAATTATATAGAAGAACTAATACCATTTTATTGTCATTTTATAATTCATATAGACAAGGAAGGAAAACTAACTTCGGGCGGAGCCGAAGTTGAAATACCCTTTCAGAATATTTTGTAAATTATATTCTCCAAAATTATTCATATGCATATGCATATGCATTCTTAACACTCATAAAAATCCCAACTTCCTAACTTTAAAAACACCAAAGTTATGGCAACTATAGAATATAGTCGGCCGATCTTTATGAAATTTGGTATGTCGGATTGATTGGCCAAAAATAAAACCGATAGAAAATGCCAACTTCCTAACTTAGCTATAGGATATAGTCGGCTCATCCAAGCCGTTCCGACTTATATACTGCGTGCAAAGGAAAGAAGGGTGTGTGCAAAGTTTCAATTAGATATCTTTAAAACTGAGAGACTAGTTCGAGTAGAAACAGACAGACGGACAGAAAGATGGAAAGACAGACAGACGGACAGACAGACAGACTGACAGACAGATAGACGGACAGACAGACGAATAGACAGACAGACGGACAAACAGACGGACAGACGGACATGCTGATATCAACTCAGGAGTTGATCCTGATCAAGAATATATACGTATACTTTACTAGAGCACCCGGCGAACTTTGCCTCGCCCCAATTTTACGACTTCATATAACCCCAGAGTAATAATAAAACACTGCTAATTCAAATTTCATAAAAATTTATTTTACTCGATAGAGCGATGTGATAAACAATATTTTTTGTTTTGTTATCCGGTGCAAAAATAAATAATGACGACGGCTTTCCCACACGCGAACAGGCTACGTATAACTGCCCATGTGAAAAACATTGATATTCCACATCAATCCCGCAGACATCCAACGATTGGCCTTGCGATTTATTGATTGTAATTCGTCTTGGCGTGGATGAACTGTGTATATTCGTCCGAGCGCATCAGTCGAATAGACACCAGCGAAGCCAGCAACAGTATCACCTTACTTCCGGCGTTGAAACTTCTTCGATGCAGCGTTCCATGTATAATAGCGAGGCATCTCTGAATAGAGTAAAGTCCTTGCGAATGGATCGCTTTCGCATGTCGAAAAGAAATTTGTCAACGTTGTCGCTGGTGGCCGTTCTGCTTTTTGCGCTGCGTTCGCGTCCGTAAAGTAGACACGCTGGCCGTTCTCCAAGAGTACAGATAACTGCACGACAGTCGGGTGACGTTCATGAATCGGAAATGAAAATAGCCGCCAAATGGCCTCGTTACATTTAAAGTAGCGTCTAAGTTGAAATTTCGTCACATCATCGTTTGCACTCGGATCGCCAATACCAAACACCGCCATGTCGCTCCCTTTGTTCACATACTTGCAAACGTATTTGATGGATTTGATATAGTTGCAGTACTGAACATTGGCAATGCGTTGAGAACGTTTTCGACAAAAGCGGGCAATATGGAACGATCCAGCGGTTATCCACGATTACTATTACGTTTGTTTCGTTACATTTCACCATTACTTCTATCCATTTGCCGTTGTCATCTGGAGAACGACGCCTATACAATGTATATCCATCATGTCCACTGATTGTTTCAGCCGTCGACGGACGGGAAAATCGTTTTGTGCAGTTTCCATTATCCATGCATACTGATTCTGGGTTGTGGACTCCGCAAGGGCCATGGATCATGCTCGTTGTCACAATGGAATGCAGCTCGGGATCAGTTTGTTTATCTGGTATTTCGGCTGAAATAATCGAATCAATTTGAACTGGTCGGATCTTGTCGAACATCCAAAGCAGAATGTGCGCATGTGGTAAGCCTCGCTTCTACCACTCAACCGAGTACATCCAACAACGAACTGCGCCAAAAACTTTCTGCTTAACGATGTAGTTCATATGTACTGTGATGTTTTGCTTGAATACTCGTGCAGTGATGTCAGGTCGATCGCTAGATGTTTGTCCTGAAAGCAACAGATTCGTAATTTCGGGCCATTTCGAATTGCATGTGAACGTGAGGAATAAATCCCAACGATGGACCACGCCCCCTCACAATAGCTGAGTACAGGGCACGCAACGAAAGGAAAAAACACCAAAGAAGACAAAAAGGAGCGGACACAGGATCAAACTTCTTCAAAAAAGGAAATTAATAAAGGACTTAATAAAAATTGCTACAACCCCTGAGGAAATTAACACGCACAAAGAAAATCTGGCCGTCATCGAACGAGAACTTTGCAGAAGAGCAAAGTAACGCAACAAGGGCTGCATTTATGCCAATGCCTAAGTTGCCTTTAATTTTAACCAACCTCTAACTCAAGCCGATGCGCGAAAGCGCTGCTTGGAAAATACTAACCACTGATAGGCTTTATACTAAAAATATGTAATTGATATTGATTTATATAGAACAAACCATTGTAAATCAGTTACATGTAAAACAAAAACAACCCTTTAAAAAAACTTTTTTCCTTTCATTTAAAAAAAAAAACACAAAAAAAAATTTATGCGATTATATTTCCAGATTTGAATTTAATATTTAGATTTCTTTTTTTTTTTCAAAAAAATTCCATAAAATATTTTTCTTATATAAAGAATTTGAACTGCCTAAAAATGGGTTGGTTCGGCTTCAAACAAAAGACAATACGGCCAATGTGGTCAATAACGTAAAAATCGTAGATCACACCGAGAAACTCGAAACCATAACGTTACTGCTTCTCATATTGACGATAGCTACAGTCGCCCAATTCCTACTTACCTTGTATGTGAAGCACAACAAGATAATTAAGAAGAGATATATTAGCAGAGCGGACAATTTGGAACGACTCGGTTAATCGCGTAAAACAATAGTTTAAAATTTAATGCCATCAATTTTATTTTTCTTTTATGCCTAAAATAGCCATTATGAATACCCAGGTGATAATTCAGAAAGTTTATCAGAGGGATCCTTTTTTTTAAGGAACGTGTCCTAACACTTATCTCCACCGTTCCAATTAACATTTAAGAATTAGAAAATAAATATACGGACACCTTTAATGTGGACATATTACCCATGATACATTTCTCAGCTACCAGGCGTTCCGGTGAAATCAGTAATAGAGGAACACGCCACATTGGGTAGGAACCTAGTAATGGTAGAATATAGAAAATAATTCATATCCATATAATAATGGAATGAAGTGAATTATATAAGGAATTAAATATCCTAAAAAGTGATTAGGAAAAATCGTATAAGTCGCTAACACAAAATTGAGCCACATTAAATAAACACGCCGAAATATTAGTGACCCGCTTTAATGCAGCACGTATGCTAATATACGCCAACAGAGAGAAATTAGATTAAGACCATTGGACTCAAGTATCTAAGTTCCTAAGCAGACAGCGATCGCGTTTAATAACAATAAAGGAAAGGTACAACTTAACAATTTCTGTACCGACCATACTAAATTTTCCGGCGATCCTAGAATCTGAAGACGATCCAGCAGAGGCAGAAGATTCTGACGCTGCAAGTCTACAAATAGAATCTGAATCATCAGATCAAGAACAGTCAGATTCGAATACCATTAACAGTGTAATAACATGACTAAAGGAAAATTTGTCCACGCAATTTGCAACAGACATTGACAATCTTCGAAAATTTTTGGAATCTGCATATATCGATGAGGGATTACCCTACGAGCATGCAGATAAGTTTAGCACAAAGAAAGCCATACAGGTCATGACGAAAAATTGTGACCAGCAAAAGCTAAAAATAATACTCGAGGCTGGAACGTTCACAACAATAAACGAAGCTGTGAGCAAATACATTAATTACAGCACAGAAATGACTGGAAATGCGACCACTCTTTTTTACAGTCACAGAGGCCAGGCCTACCGTGGTAATAACAACAGAAGTAATTATTGCGGCAGAGGCAATGGTCGTGGTTATTATAATAATAATTGTAATCACAATAGCGTCCAAAACAATAACTATTACCCCTATAATAATAACTATAGAGGAAAAAATAAAGGGTTCTTTAGAGAAAATTATAGGAAAAATAACAAACAAAATAGAGGTAATAACTCTAATAATAATAATAATAATAATAATAATAATAATAATAATAATAATAATAATAATAATAATAATAATAATAATAATAATAATTTTTTTTTTTTTTTTTTTTTTTTTTGGGCTGAGGGGGGAAAATGCCTTCTGCATCTCACACTACCGTCGTATGTGTGGTATGTGGGGCTTGCACCCACTAAAAACCCCTCCTCATCAGGCCTGTATCCACTTCGGAAAAGCTTCCGCATTACTTCAAAGTGGGGCCTCTTGCGCGCGATGCGCGTTCATCTACTCATACAAAGCTCTAAGGCTCGTCTCTACTTCAATGCCAATTTATACCGTAGTAGATATCCATTAGCACCCAAGGAGAGGCGATCCCCAGAGCCCGTCTGATGGTCTGCGTCCAGCCTGCCCTTTTTATACCCTTTCATCAAGGTCTAATTTCTTCAAGCGCAGAATGTCTCCGATAAAAGCGGCTACTGCTCTCCAGTTCTCTTCACTTTCGCACATCTTGGCGACTATAGTTTCCGGCGTAATCTGTCCGATCGCTCGTGACAGGGTATTTCGTTGCTGCGCGAATTGGGTACAATAAAACACTGTGTGTTCTGCGTTGTCGGCTTCCGCATCAGCGTAAATACAGCTGGCTTCCGTGCTTTTGCCCATCTTATTTAGAAAAAAACTAAAATAACCGTGACCTGTGAGCACTTGGGTGACGTAGTAGTCTACATCCCCGTGTCATCTCTCAACCCAGCTTTTAAGGTCGGGGATAAGTCTTCTTGTCCATCTTCCAGTGCCTTCGCGTTCCCATCTTTCTTGCCAGGCATTGATGGTCTCAGAATCGATTGTCTAGATGCTTCTCCAGCTTGTCGGAGGTCGTAGAGGCTCTTGCGTTCTTTCGCTAGCAGGTCTATCGGAACCACGCATGCTAAGACAAGTGCTGCAGCACACGACACCGTGCGATATGCGCTAATTATACGTAAGGCAGAGGTTCTTTGTATAGCCAATAAAGTCTTCAGTCTGCAATTTGTTTTTAGCGAATCAGCCCACACTTCACATCCATACAGAAGAATGGAGTTGTTTGTATTCATTAACAGCTTTCGTCTAGACGCTATTGGTCCACCGATGTTTGCCATAAGTCTACTAAGAGACCTTGTTGTCTCTGCAGCCTTGGTTCTAGCGTTATTAATTTGAGGTCCAAAGGTCAGCTTAGAGTCCAGCCTGACCCCAAGGTACTTTATTGACTTCTGTGTCCGAATAGTTGTCTCAGTGAGCCTTAATTCTATTTCCAGTGGCATCTGCTTTCTGGTGACTAGCAATAGCTCAGTTTTTTCTGAGGCCAGCTGTAAGCCACGAGAGTCCATCCATTCGTTTACCCGAATCATTACTTGATTTAGTATTCGTTGGGCGTACTCAGTATTGCGTGCTGGAATCACTGCGACTATGTCATCCGCATATCCTACGAGAAATGCGTCGCCAGGCATTTCTGTGCTGAGGATATCGTCATAACTGATATTCCACAGTTCCGGTCCTAGTATGGATCCTTGAGCTGCTCCCGAGGTGATGTCCATCCGTTTTTCGCCTCTTCTTGTCAGATAAATCAGTTTTCGATTCTGTAGATAGCTGTCTATTATCCGCATCAGGTATTCTGGGATGTGGAAACGTCTGTTTAGCGAATCGATCATGTCCGAACACCTGACACTATTAAACGCATTTTTGACGTCTAGTGTCGCCAAAAGCACAATGGGTCTGGATGCATGGTTGCCCACTTGGCTTGCCAATGCTGCATTAACGACTTCCTGTATTGCTCCGATTGTGGACCTCCCTGGTCGGAACCCGTATTGTCTGCTGGAGAGGCCACCTGATACCTCGACAGCAGCAGCTAGTCGAGGCTTGATCAGCTTTTCCAGTAGCTTTCCAGTCGTGTTGAGCATGCAGAGCGGTCGATAGGCTGATGGGGTTGCAGGGTTCCCCTTTCCTTTGCTTATCAAGACCAACCTCTGTGTTTTCCACGGATCGGGGAATATTCCATACTGAATTGACAATGTTTTCCATGTGCTCGTCGTCTATATCTGGCAGAGTACTTCTTGACCTAAGCTTCTTCATAACGAGTTTGTACCCCAGACCCCATGGGTCCTTGTTAACGTCATTGCAGAGGGATTTCCATTTATTTCGTTTACTTATGCGAATGGCAATATTAAGAAGCTTTTTCGCCTTCTTGTACTCCTCCTCCTGTGTAGCGAAGTTTCCGCTTCTCCTAGCTCGTGTGAGATGACGCCTATAGCGGAGGCTAGTCTCCCTTAAAGCATTTATCTCGTCCGTCCACCAGTATACCTCTGCTCCTCGCCTGTGGGGATTGCCAGACTTTGGCATTGCAGCATCACAAGCTCTTTTTATGGTGGACATAGTGCTGCTAACAACGCTCTCCACGCTAGTTCTCTCATTGCTATCGATTTGACTCCTGTCAATTTCTCCTATTAAGAGGTTCTTGTTTAGTCGGTTAACATTCCATCGGTGACTAGTTCGTATTTGATTTCCTACATGATGAACAGTACATCCTTCAGTACTGAAGGATATATACTCGTGGTCGCTTCCATTGTAGATGTCTAAAACTTTCCAGTCTAATATTCTGTGCGCAGAGTTCTCTGATACTAGCGATATATCAGGTATTGTGCCTGTTTGGCCCATTCGCTGAAACGTCGGAGCTCTGCCCACGTTAGCGACTACCAGTCCAACTCTTGCTGACATATTAAGAATTTTTCGGCCTCTGCTGTTGGTTGTTGGCATGCCCCATTCTTCTGCTCTAGAATTGAAGTCACCAGCTACTATAAGGCTCCCATGCATTTGCCGAGCTGTGTCTTCAATCTCATCGATTTTATGTTGGAAAGCTTCTATTGTATCGTTCGGGGTTAGATAACAACTGAATATGGTGAATATAATAATAATAATAAAAATAACAACAATATTAATAATAATAATAATAATAATAATAATAATAATAATAATAATAATAATAATAATAATAATAATAATAATAATAATAATAATAATAATAATAATAATAATAATAATAATAATAATAATAATAATAATAATAATAATAATAATAATAATAATAATAATAATAATAATAATAATAATAATAATAATAATTATAATAATAATAATAATAATAATAATAGTAACTACATCGGCTGTCCCACAATGCTTCGGGAAACTCCCAAGAACCTTTATATACTCAGCAATAGATAACGCTAAAGTTCACACTATCAATCTCAGTTTAAATGCATTTCTTACTTTAAGAAATGTCACAACAGAAAAAGAACTTGTCTTCTTAATAGACACTGGTGCAGATATATCCATTTTAAAGGAAGATTCCGAACATTTTGAGTTCATCCAAACAGATATATATATAAATATACAAGGAATAAGCCAAGAAGTTACCAAATCAAAAGAATTCATTTCTATCGAAATACAAACAGATAAATACATCATTCCACATGATTTTCATATCGTAAATCCAACATTTTTAATTCCTTGTGATGATATAATAGCCATAGATTTCATCAAAAAGACAACTGTCAGTTAGACTTTAAGCCATCAGAAGATTGACTTATAATTATACCAAATAATTTAAAATTACCAATTTATGTTCCAATAACATACAGTTCCTGGCAATAACTCCATAATTCTGCCAGCAAGATCCCAATTTGTTCAAAAATATAAAATATATTCAATAGAAGACAGCGTGTCAAAAATTGAGATTGGAGGACGGTGAACCAGTATATATAAAAAATTATAGAAGTCCCCATAGCCAAAAGAACAAAATTCATGTATCATGTATCTGCTTATAATAATACTTGTTGCTACCAAAGAAGTCACTTCCGAATTCTGACAAGAAAAAATGGCGACTAGTAATTGACTATCGTCAGATTACTAAAAAACTATTGACCGATAAATTGCAACTCCATTGAATTGAGGACATTTTGAATCTAGGTAGAGCAAAATATTTTTCAAGGCTTGACTTAATGTCAGGTTTTCACCAAATCGAGCTTGAACAAAAATCTAGAGATATAACGTCCTTCTCAACAAGCAATATCGCTTCACGCGATTAGCATTTGGCTTAAAAATAGCGCCAAACTCTTTTCAGAGAATAATGACTATAGCATTATTTGGACTAGATCCTTCTCAAGCATTCCTTTACATGAATGATCTAATAGTCATTGGTTGTTCCGAAAAACATACATATGTGAAAAATTAGATAGCCCCCTAATTTAATAAAAACCGAAAAACGAAAAGAAAAAGGTTAATTCAATTTCAACGAATGACTATCCAATATTTCGACAAAGTACTTAGAGCCTAGCTTAAAGACGGGGCGACTTCGCCGAGACCGAAAGAGAACTTTATTGTGCTAAACTAATTTACACTAAACTTCAAGTTTTTAACAATTTCATAAAAAATTCATAATTGAGCCAACCATGCTTAAAAATGTAACTGATGTTTTTGAGAAATGAACATATAAAATCAGCACTAATAAGCCCTACTTTTACCCAAATTTCAGCAAAGAGTTTTGGATAGTAACATATGCAAGTAAGCAAGCGTGTGGAGCAGTTTTAACTCAAAACAAAAATGAACGGCAACTCCCAGTAGCATACGCATCAAGAGCAT
This sequence comes from Drosophila fuyamai, assembly GCA_018153365.1. Taxonomy (NCBI): domain Eukaryota; kingdom Metazoa; phylum Arthropoda; class Insecta; order Diptera; family Drosophilidae; genus Drosophila; species Drosophila fuyamai. Next base: position 427,929 of record JAECXW010000002.1, read on the forward strand.
TTACAAAGGGTGAAAATAACAAAAGCACAACAGAACAAGAACTGGGAGCAATTCATTGGGCAATAACATACTTCAGACCATATATTAATAGCAGAAACTTAACTGTCAAAACAGATCACAGACAACTCATGTACTTGTTTTCAATGGCAAATCCTAATTCAAAACTGACACGCATGGGACTTGAATAAGAAGAATATAACTACACAGTAGAGTATCTAATTACGTAGCAGATGCGTAACAAAAGCCCAACGTATTAGAAGTCATTAATTCTGACGAAGTACGTAAAGTAGTGACCTTGTAAATAAAATATATGACCTTTTTTTTTAAACGTGAAAACAAAATTACTGCAAGATATAATGTTAGCGATTTATTTACCAATGGAATTCTTGACTTAGGTCTGTTCTTCAAAAGGCTTGAAATGCAAGCGGGTTTATACATATGTAACATAGTATGCAAATTATATGACACATTATTTAGGGGCTCTTACACAATTTTTAAACAACTTTGAGCGGGGAGCCAAGTTCCAGTTAACTCTGACAGACCTGAGATAAATCCAGGGTCAGCTATTTCTGTCTTTGATACGCCTTCAAATTATCCCCACCCAGATAAATTTCACGCAGTCCGCATCAAACGGATGCTGTAAACATCCAAGCCGATATTGTAAACATCGAGCTCCAAAGCGAGCCTAAAATAGCCATTATGAGTTCCCAGGTGATAATTCAGAAAGTTCATCAGAGGGATAATTTTTTTAGGGAACGTGTCCAAACAATTGTCTCCACCGTTCCAATTAGCATTTACGAATTAAAAAAAAAATATGTGGACATTTTTAATGTGGACATTTCACCCCTAATACATTGCTCAGCTACGCAAAAGTCAATTGTAGTAAGCACTATACCGAGCGTTCTGGTGAAATCAGTAATAGAGGAACACGCCACATTGGGTAGGAACACAGTAATGGTAGCATATAGAAAATAATATCCATACAATAATGGAATGGAGTGAATTATATAAAGAATTAAATATCTTAAAAAGTGACTTCGAAAAATCGTATAAGTCGCTAACACAAAATCGGCCAATACAACAAGCCACATTAAGTAAACACGCAGAAATATTATTGACCCGCTTTAATGTAGCACGTACGCTAATATACTGCAACAGAGAAAAATTAGATAAAGAGCATTGGACTCAAGTGTCTATGTTTTTATACAGACAGCGATCGAGTCCAATAACAATAAAACTAAGGTACAACTTAACAATTTCTGTACCGACCATCCTAAATTCTCCGGCGACCCTAGAATCTGAAGACGACTAAGCAGAGGCGGAAGATTCTGACACTGCAAGTCAAGAAATAGAAGAAAAAGACATAAATAACCTAAGTGTCCCCGCTGTTCTTATTCAATCTGAATCATCAGATCAAGAACAGTCAGATTTTGATACCGCTAATAGTGTAATAGAGCAAAAGCCCTACATCATGGCCGACGAATCAGCTGCCAAGAGGGCATATATAAAAGAAATTGCTCACGCGGTGCCTGAATTTGACGGAAGAAAAATAAATCTTCAAAGATTCATTACGGCAATAAACCTGGTGAACATGACAAAAGGACAATACGAACAATTAGCTGTAGAGGTTATTAAATCAAAAATAAGTGGATCAACCCTACACAAAGTGTAGGGTCTATAGTGAAACCACTATAGATGCTATTATCAGAAAGTTAAAAGATACAATTGTAGGTGAAACCTCTGATGTTATTAAAGCAAAAATGGCCAATGTTTACCAAAAAGGTAAAACGGCCACGCAATTCACAACAGACATTGACAATCTTCGAAAATTGTTGGAATCTGCATATATCGATGAGGGAAGGCAGCCATACGGGTCATGACGAAAAATTGTGACCAGTAAAAGCTAAAAAATACTCCAGGCTGGAACGTTCACAACAATGAACGAAGCTGTGAGCAAATACATTTATTACAGCTGAGAAATGACTGGAAATGCGAGGACCATTTTTTACAGTCACAGAGGCCAGGGTTACCGTGGTAATAGCAATTATCGCGGCAAAGGCAATGGTCGTGGATATTATAATAATAATTTTAATCACAATAATGGTCAAAACAATAACTATTACCCCTATAATAATAACTATAGAGGAAATAATACAGGCAACTTTAGAGAAAATTATAGGAAAAATAACAAACAAAATAGAGGTTATAACTCTAATAATAATAATAATAATAATAATTTTTTTTTTTTTTTTTTTTTTTTTTTTTGGGCTGAGGGGGGAAAATGCCTTCTGCATCTCACACTACCGTCGTATGTGTGGTATGTGGGGCTTGCACCCACTAAAAACCCCTCCTCATCAGGCCTGTATCCACTTCGGAAAAGCTTCCGCATTACTTCAAAGTGGGGCCTCTTGCGCGCGATGCGCGTTCATCTACTCATACAAAGCTCTAAGGCTCGTCTCTACTTCAATGCCAATTTATACCGTAGTAGATATCCATTGGCACCCAAGGAGAGGCGATCCCCAGAGCCCGTCTGATGGTCTGCGTCCAGCCTGCCCTTTTTATACCCTTTCATCAAGGTCTAATTTCTTCAAGCGCAGAATGTCTCCGATAAAAGCGGCTACTGCTCTCCAGTTCTCTTCACTTTCGCACATCTTGGCGACTATAGTTTCCGGCGTAATCTGTCCGATCGCTCGTGACAGGGTATTTCGTTGCTGCGCGAATTGGGTACAATAAAACACTGTGTGTTCTGCGTTGTCGGCTTCCGCATCAGCGTAAATACAGCTGGCTTCCGTGCTTTTGCCCATCTTATTTAGAAAAAAACTAAAATAACCGTGACCTGTGAGCACTTGGGTGACGTAGTAGTCTACATCCCCGTGTCATCTCTCAACCCAGCTTTTAAGGTCGGGGATAAGTCTTCTTGTCCATCTTCCAGTGCCTTCGCGTTCCCATCTTTCTTGCCAGGCATTGATGGTCTCAGAATCGATTGTCTAGATGCTTCTCCAGCTTGTCGGAGGTCGTAGAGGCTCTTGCGTTCTTTCGCTAGCAGGTCTATCGGAACCACGCATGCTAAGACAAGTGCTGCAGCACACGACACCGTGCGATATGCGCTAATTATACGTAAGGCAGAGGTTCTTTGTATAGCCAATAAAGTCTTCAGTCTGCAATTTGTTTTTAGCGAATCAGCCCACACTTCACATCCATACAGAAGAATGGAGTTGTTTGTATTCATTAACAGCTTTCGTCTAGACGCTATTGGTCCACCGATGTTTGCCATAAGTCTACTAAGAGACCTTGTTATCTCTGCAGCCTTGGTTCTAGCGTTATTAATTTGAGGTCCAAAGGTCAGCTTAGAGTCCAGCCTGACCCCAAGGTACTTTATTGACTTCTGTGTCCGAATAGTTGTCTCAGTGAGCCTTAATTCTATTTCCAGTGGCATCTGCTTTCTGGTGACTAGCAATAGCTCAGTTTTTTCTGAGGCCAGCTGTAAGCCACGAGAGTCCATCCATTCGTTTACCCAAATCATTACTTGATTTAGTATTCGTTGGGCGTACTCAGTATTGCGTGCTGGAATCACTGCGACTATGTCATCCGCATATCCTACGAGAAATCGTCATAACTGATATTCCACAGTTCCGGTCCTAGTATGGATCCTTGAGCTGCTCCCGAGGTGATGTCCATCCGTTTTTCGCCTCTTCTTGTCAGATAAATCAGTTTTCGATTCTGTAGATAGCTGTCTATTATCCGCATCAGGTATTCTGGGATGTGGAAACGTCTGTTTAGCGAATCGATCATGTCCGACCACCTGACACTATTAAACGCATTTTTGACGTCTAGTGTCGCCAAAAGCACAATGGGTCTGGATGCATGGTTGCCCACTTGGCTTGCCAATGCTGCATTAACGACTTCCTGTATTGCTCCGATTGTGGACCTCCCTGGTCGGAACCCGTATTGTCTGCTGGAGAGGCCACCTGATACCTCGACAGCAGCAGCTAGTCGAGGCTTGATCAGCTTTTCCAGTAGCTTTCCAGTCGTGTTGAGCATGCAGAGCGGTCGATAGGCTGATGGGGTTGCAGGGTTCCCCTTTCCTTTGCTTATCAAGACCAACCTCTGTGTTTTCCACGGATCGGGGAATATTCCATACTGAATTGACAATGTTTTCCATGTGCTCGTCGTCTATATCTGGCAGAGTACTTCTTGACCTAAGCTTCTTCATAACGAGTTTGTACCCCAGACCCCATGGGTCCTTGTTAACGTCATTGCAGAGGGATTTCCATTTATTTCGTTTACTTATGCGAATGGCAATATTAAGAAGCTTTTTCGCCTTCTTGTACTCCTCCTCCTGGGTAGCGAAGTTTCCGCTTCTCCTAGCTCGTGTGAGATGACGCCTATAGCGGAGGCTAGTCTCCCTTAAAGCATTTATCTCGTCCGTCCACCAGTATACCTCTGCTCCTCGCCTGTGGGGATTGCCAGACTTTGGCATTGCAGCATCACAAGCTCTTTTTATGGTGGACATAGTGCTGCTAACAACGCTCTCCACGCTAGTTCTCTCATTGCTATCGATTTGACTCCTGTCAATTTCTCCTATTAGGAGGTTCTTGTTTAGTCGGTTAACATTCCATCGGTGACTAGTTCGTATTTGATTTCCTACATGATGAACCGTACATCCTTCAGTACTGAAGGATATATACTCGTGGTCGCTTCCATTGTAGATGTCTAAAACTTTCCAGTCTAATATTCTGTGCGCAGAGTTATCTGATACTAGCGTTATATCAGGTATTGTGCCTGTTTGGCCCATTCGCTGAAACGTCGGAGCTCTACCCACGTTAGCGACTACCAGTCCAACTCTTGCTGACATATTAAGAATTTTTCGGCCTCTGCTGTTGGTTGTTGGCATGCCCCATTCTTCTGCTCTAGAATTGAAGTCACCAGCTACTATAAGGCTCCCATGCATTTGCCGAGCTGTGTCTTCAATCTCATCGATTTTATGTTGGAAGGCTTCTATTGTATCGTTCGGGGTTAGATAACAACTGAATATGGTGAATTCCTTAAGTTGTACGTATACGTAGCAGCTACCTCTGCCATCACCGAGACATCGTATGTCACCCGCAGCTGGGATCCATATAGCTGCAGTCTTATATTCATTTTCCAGCCAGATACCGGGTTGTTTCACTCTATATTGCTCGCAGATTATAACCAAATCCACGCAATGTTCCAGTACTATTTGGGACAGCAGATCATCTGCTATACGGCTTCTGTGAAGGTTTGCTTGTAGGATTTTCATATTTGGGTTTTACGGGTACTGGCTGCGCAGTTACTCGTCCCAGGGAAATGATTGAGATCCCTGCGGTTTTCATATGCACACAGGCAACATTTCGGTGTCTTCGTGCAGTTTCTCATCTTGTGCCCCGTCTCTCCACACCTAATACAGAGATCTCTCCTGTCTGGTCCCGAGCAATCCCTTTGTAGGTGCCCTACCCCAAAGCATCTGAAGCAGCGTGTAACTTCGATGCACCATTTCACTCGGCATCGCGTCCATCCAATCTTGATTCTTGGCTCCTTAAGAATTTTAGCTGCTTCTTCTGTTGGCAATATAACGAATGCACGTTTTTGCTCAGAACTGTTTGCGCCAGTTAGTCTCACTTTGACTTCCTGGCTCTGCTCGCCTATAATAGACTTGATTGCAGTTATGACTTCCTCCTCATTTGTCAGACTGTCTAGGTCTCGTATCTCCAACTTGCTCAACGGCCTGATAGTCTTCACTGTGGCGTTTTCTTTGAGCATGTGCTTAATACTTTCGCAAAGCTTATCGGACTTACTTCCTTTTGATAACTCGAGAAGCAAATCCCCTGACTTGGTTTTCCTGACTGATCGGATGGCTGATTCGGTCTCGTCAGGCTTCAAGTTTTCCCTAAGTTCCCTCAACACCTCGGCGTAGCTCCTGCCTTCTGCGGGCTTAACCAATACAGCTTCTGGGCGGGATCTTGACCGTACTTTAGAGTTTTCTCCTTTCCTCTCAGGGTTAACATTAACTGCTTTGTTCGTTTCCTCTGTTTGAGAAGTTTTGGGTTTTCCCTTCTTCCGAGTCACTGTCTTAAAGCCGTCCTTCGCTTCCTTACTTTTCGGCTTTTTAAATGCCTCTTGCTCAGCCGGGCTAGAAGCAACCCGCTTTTTTCGGGACGAAACGGGTGTGTCAGTTTCCTGCAGCTTTTTGTTGGCTTCAGCCGCTGAGTTCGTTTCCTTGACTCTCTGTGTTTCGGCTGTCTTCCAGCTTTTCCTGTAGTTTCCGACAATATCAAGGAGTTCGCTCAGTTCTGACGCACCGTCTTTCACATCCATACTGATGTTTCGCTGCTTTAGCATAGCATGCTTCATTTTTCGAAGCACTGCTCTGCATTTCTCGATCGTTTCCTCTTCTAGTGCTCTCATTTTATAGATGAGCTCTTGTCTTGGGGAGCCTACCGCAGGTCTGACATCTTGGGATGAAGCAGGGGTTTGCTGATCCTCGTGCAGTATTGCCGTAGATGGGTTTGGTTGTTCCTCCAGATGAACCTCTTGCGCCGTCTTTCCTTCTTCTGTAACGCTTTGATCTGGCGACCTCATCATTTTTCTACTCTTCTGGAATGCTCCTCTCTCTTCTTCTTGGGTTTTATTATTGTTCTGCATGCTATATGGGTCCAAACTTTAAGTCGCTATCTCCTCACATATGTACAGTCCTCCACGATGCCCCCATGGGTCCCTATGCAAGCAGTGAGGTCCATGCGAGGGTTGACGCAGGTCCTTATGGGTACCTGCGTTCAGAGCCAGGACGGATATTAAGCAGGAGTTGTCTCAACTGCACCTGTACCATCGGTTCCGCGATGATGTGATTAGAACGTATTTAAAGACTCGCCAAGTTTTAAAAGGACGGAGGTAACTTCAGCATTAGCCCAGCAGCCATTTAACCAGAGTTTCAATCTGGGTACTCAGGTGTTGGAATGCCGCTGTCATCAGCGGGGGACCTTCTTTAGTGTCTGCCGATCTGAAAAAAGACAATTGTGTAGCCGCCCAATATGGGACAGACGCTAACCCAGACGCCGCCCTCTTAGGGAACAGACGCGAACGGGATTTAAAAGCCGCCTTCTCACCTTAGCAAGTACCTTGTCGGTTGACAGAGATACAAGTTACCGGGACCGCCACGTGGAGGCGGTGAGATACTTGAAGCAGTTCTGCATGGATCATGCTGGGCTTTGCTATGTTAAAGCCAACCAGACACTTTGCCATGCAGAAACAGCTCCCGGTCCCATAATAATAATAATAATAATAATAATAATAATAATAATAATAATAATAATAATAATAATAATAATAATAATAATAATAATAATAATAATAATAATAATAATAATAATAATAATAATAGTAATAATAATAATAATAATAAGAATAATAATAATAATAATAATAATAATAATAATAATAATAATAATAATAATAATAATAATAATAATAATAATAATAATAATAATAATAATAATAATAATAATAATAATAATAATAATAATAATAATAATAATAATAATAATAATAATATTAAAATATTAATAATAATAATAATAATAATAATAATAATAATAATAATAATTATAATAACACACACTTACACACATTTCTCGCCTGTCTTTGTTTGGTACAGTAGCATCCTTTGTAATATTTTCAAGAGGTATCCACCCATTTTGAATTTCAGTACTAGTTCGTCTGTAATATTTTCCTATTTAACGCTGTTAAAAGCGTTTTTGACATCCAGTGTTGCTAAGAGTACTATAGGTCTCGAGTAGTGATTTCCTTGTTGACTTCGTGGTGCTTCGTAATATACCTTTTGAATTGCCCCTATTGTGGACCTCCCTGGTCTAAAACCGAACTGCATAGGAGAGAGTCCTCCGGCTCTGTTAACTGCTGCTGCTAGACGAGGTTTGATCATCTTTTCTAGGAGCTTTCCTGTAGTATTTAACATACGTAATGGTCGATATGCTGATGGCGATAAGGGATCTCCTTTGCCCTTGCTTATCAGAACCAGACGTTGCAGTTTCCATTGCTCGGGAAATAGTCCTTTTCGGATGCAAGCATTAAACATATCGAGTAGAAGATTAGGTCGCCTCTCTGCAATTGCTTGCAGGACCACCGCAGGTATGTTATCGGGTCCCGGGGCTTTCCCACTTTTAAAGCTTTTTGTTGCCCTGACAAGTTCTTCCAATGTAAACATGTCTACTCGTTCTTCAAGGTCGGACACCGTTCTTCTCGACGGCCTAATCTCATGAGTAGGGAAGAGTGTTCTGACGATATTGTCCATCTGATCTACCTGTAGCTCCGGCAATGGTCTCCGGGACCTAAGTTTTTTCATGACAATTTTGTAGCCTAGTCCCCATGGGTCAGAGTTGACATCATTGCAAAAGCACTTCCATTTATTAATCTTGGATTTCCGGATAGCAATATTAAGATCCTTCTTAGCTTTTTTGTACTCCTGCTCCTGGGTAATAAATATTCCTGTACGTCTTGCTCGGGTGAAGCGGCGTCTAGTTTTAAGGCACTTCTCTCTTAAGATTTTTATTTCATTTGTCCACCAGTATGCTTCTTGACCTTGCCTGTGTGGGTTTCCCCGTTTTGGCATTGCGACGTTTCACGCTTTTTTTATAATTGACATAATGTCGTTGACTATATTCTCGTCGTTTTGCCGTATAGTATTAGCTTTTCTATCAATTTCGTTGATGCGAGTTGTTTTGCTCAGTCTATTTACGTTCCATCCCTTTTTTCCTAGGCTAAGGAGATTTTCAGAACGATTTTGATCGCCTTGTGTCAGCTTGTAGGATATATACTCGTGATCGCTTCCGTTAAAGATCTCTAATACTTTCCATTCGGCAACCTTGTTTGCCATTTCTTCCGTCGCTAGCGTTATGTCCGGGATTGTTCCTTCATTTCCTGGTCGTCTCAATGTAGCGGTTGATTCTATGTTTGCAACTACCATTCCCAGCCTTGCCGCCATGTTTAGAATTCTGCCTCTGGAGTTGGTTGATGACATGCTCCATTCTTCCGCTCTTGAGTTAAAGTCACCTGCTAATAGGACTTTTCCCTGAGCTTGCTTGGCAGCATCTTCGATATCTTCGAGTTTTCTTTGGAAGGTCGTAATGTCATCGGAGGGTGTTAGGTAGCAGCTAATAATGGTCCAGTCCGCAACTTGTGCTGATACGTAACAATTCCGTCTAATGGGGGTATGATGTGTAACGGTGCTGAATACTGGGATCCATAAAGCCGCGGTTTTCGTCTCATCTTCTATCCACAGACCGTCCTCCCGAGTTTTGTATTGTTCGCTGATAATGGCTAGATCTACATGATGCTCCAATGCTATTTGGAGCAGCAGATCATTGGCTGTTCTGCTTCTGTGCATATTTGCTTGTAGGACTTTCATTCTCTGCTTTTACTTGCGCCGCTATGACATTTGTTTGTCCCCGGAAGGTGGTTTAACTCTTTCCTTTTTTCCGCTGCGCAAATACAACATCTTACTGGGTTTTTGCATTCTTTTATTTTGTGCCCAGCCTCTCCGCATCTGATACACAGGTTTCTTCGATCTGGCCCCTTACAGTCCCTTTGCGTGTGTCCCCCTCTAAAGCTTTTGAAGCATCGCATAGTGTCGATGCATTGTTTTACTCGACACAGGGTCCAGCCAATCCTGATTCTTGGGTCCTTCAGTATTTTCGCTGCATCTTCTGTCGCTAAGGTAACGAAGTATCGTCGTTGCTCCGAGCTGTTTACTCCAGTCAGATGAATTCTGATTTCTTCGGTAGTATCTCCTATCCCGGCTTTAATTGCGGAAATGATCTCGCTTTCCTCTGTAATACTATCAATATCTCGAATTTCCAGTTTGGTTTACTGTTTCATGGTCCTAACCGTTGCATCACCCTTGAGCGTGGTCTTGATAGTCTCGCATAATAATTCGGCTTTGCTTCCTCTAGACAGTTCTAGGAGCATGTCACCTGATCTTGTTTTTCTAATCGACAGGAAATTGCTGACATCTTTTTCTGGTTTCACGCTATTTCGTAGGTCCCTCAGAACCTGTGCATAGCTCTTTCCTTCAGTTAGCCTTACTAGCACAGCATCTGGTCGAGATCTTAATTTTGTCCTAGGTTAAACTCTCTTTTCACCATTAACGTCTCTTTTTATATTTCGTTCATCCGATTTTGCCTATTTTTTCCGTTTTTTGTTAGTTACCATTTGAAAGCCATCATTTGATTCTTTATCTCTGCCTTTTTTGCTTGCGTTCTGTAATGCCGCCTGGTAGCTGCTCTCTTTTGGGTTGACGATAGCGGGGTATCGACTATCTTCAAGTCCTTCGGTATTGCCTTTTTCATGTCATTTAGTTTTTCGATTTCAGCTTTCTTCCAGCTCGCTCTGTAGCTTTCTATTACATCGAAAAGCTCCGTGAGTTCAGCTGTACCGTCCTTGACTTCCATGCTGATATTTCTTTGTTTTTGCATCGTAATAATCATAATAATAATAATAATAATAATAATAATAATAATAATAATAATAATAATAATAATAATAATAATAATAATAATAATAATAATAATAATAATAATAATAATAATAATAATAATAATAATAATAATAATAATAATAATAATAATAATAATAATAATAATAATAATAATAATAATAATAATAATAATAATAATAATAATAATAATAATAATAATAATAATAATAATAATAATAATAATAATAATAATAAAAATAATAATAATAATAATAATAATAATAATAATAATAATAATAATAATAATAATAATAATAATAATAGTAATAATAATAATAATAATAATAATAATAATAATAATAATAATAAAAATAATAATAATAATAATAATAATAATAATAATAATAATAATAATAATAATAATAATAATAATAATAATAATAATAATAATAATCATAATAATAATAAAAATAAAATACCCACTAAAAACCCCTCCTCATCAGGCCTGTATCCACTTCGGAAAAGCTTTCGCATTACTTCGAAGTGGGGCCTCCTACGCGGCATGCGCTCTCGTCTTAATGCAAAGCTCTACGGCTCGTCCGTTTCTCGTCTATCAAGATCGTTTTTCTTTGACCTTAAGATCGATCCAACATAGGCTTTTACGTGATTCCAGGCCGCCTCACTGCTTATCATTCGATCAACTATGTTTTCAGGCGATATTTCTCCAATGGCATCCGTTAGCCCGGTGCGTTCTGATCGAAACCGCTCACAATGGAATATAGTGTGTTCTACACTGTCTCTCTCGGCGACTTCATAAATGCACGTAGCTTCTGAGCTTTTCGCGATAGTGTGCAAAAAGGACCTGAAGTAGCCGTGGCCGGTCAGCATTTGAGTTAGGTAGTAATCAACGTTTCCGTGTTTCCTTTTTGTCCACCCCTTGAGATTGGGTATAAGCCTAGCTGTCCATTTTCCCGAGCATTCATGCTCCCACCTTTTTTGCCACAAGTTCAGGGTCTCTTTTCTGCACAGCTCTTTTGTTTGTCTTGTCGCTACTCCACTTTGTTTTAGCTGGTAGACTTTTTGGCGCTATCTTGCTAAGAGATCGATCGGTATTACACCCGCAGTGACTAGAGCTGCTGATCCTGATACCGTTCTGTAGGCGCGGATTATCCTCAATGCTATTATCCTTTGAACTTCGAGCAAGGGTTTTAGTCTGCACTTTACGCGTCGGGTGTTAGCCCAAACCTCACATCCATAAAGCAGGATTGCGTTGTTCACTTCCATTAGGAGTTTGCGTTTCGACTAGATTGGCCCACCTATGTTTGCCATGAGTCTGCTAAGTGATTTTGCAGTGTCGGTCGCTCGGCTTTTAGCGTGCTGAATTTGAGCCTTAAACGTCAGCTTGGGCTCAAGACGAACTCCTAGATATTTATCACTTTCTGCGTCCTAATGATATTTTCTCCTACTCTCATATCTATTTCTAGTGGAAACTGCTTCGCAACAACTCGGTTTTTTCGTGGCCAGCTGTAAAACGTTATTGTCCATCCATCCTTTCACCCGACGCATCACCTGTTTTAGCTTACGCTGTATGTTTTCGGGGTTACGAGCCGACATAACTGCAACTATATCGTCTGCGTATCCTACTAAGGTCGTGTCTTCCGGCATTTCTATGCGCAGTATTTCGTCGTAGCTAATATTCCATAGCTCGGGTCACAGTATTGATCCTTGCGCTGCTCCTGATGTTACCTTTACACATTTCTCGCCTGCCTTTGTTTGGTACAGTAGCTTCCTGTTTTCGAGGTAGCTTTGTAATATTTTTAAGAGGTGTCCACCGATTTTGAATTTCTGTACTAGTGCGTCTGTAATATTTTATCATTTAACGCTGTTAAAAGCGTTTTTGAAATCCAGTGTTGCTAAGAGTACTATAGGTCTCGAGTAGTGATTTCCTTGTTGACTTCGTGTGCTTCGTAATATACCTTTTGAATTGCTCCTATTGTGGACCTCCCTGGTCTAAAACCGAACTGCATAGGAGAGAGTACTCCGGCTCTGTTAACTGCTGCTGCTAGACGAGGTTTGATCATCTTTTCTAGGAGCTTTCCTGTAGTATTTAACATACGTAATGGTCGATATGCTGATGGCGATAAGGGATCTCCTTTGCCCTTGCTTATCAGAACCAGACGTTGCAGTTTCCATTGCTCGGGAAATAGTCCTTTTCGGATGCAAGCATTAAACATATCGAGTAGAAGATTAGGTCGCCTCTCTGCAATTGCTTGCAGGACCTCCGCAGGTATGTTATCGGGTCCCGGGGCTTTCCCACTTTTAAAGCTTTTTGTTGCCCTGACAAGTTCTTCCAATGTAAACATGTCTACTCGTTCTTCAAGGTCGGACACCGTTCTTCTCGACGGCCTAATCTCATGAGTAGGGAAGAGTGTTCTGACGATATTGTCCATCTGATCTACCTGTAGCTCCGGCAAGGGTCTCCGGGACCTAAGTTTTTTCATGACAATTTTGTAGCCTAGTCCCCATGGGTCAGAGTTGACATCATTGCAAAGGCACTTCCATTTATTAATCTTGGATTTCCGGATAGCAATGTTACGATCCTTCTTAGCTTTTTTGTACTCCTGCTCCTGGGTAGTAAATATTCCTGTACGTCTTGCTCGGGTGAAGCGGCGTCTAGTTTTAAGGCACTTCTCTCTTAAGATTTTTATTTCATTTGTCCACCAGTATGCTTCTTGACCTTGCCTGTGTGGGTTTCCCCGTTTTGGGATTGCGACGTTGCACGCTTTTTTTATAATTGACATAGTGTCATTGACTATATTCTCGTCGTTTTGCCGTATAGTATTAGCTTTTCTATCAATTCCGTTGATGAGAGTTGTTTTGCTCAGTCTATTTACGTTCCATCCCTTTTTTCCTAGGCTAAGGCGATTTTCAGAAAGATTTTGATCGCCTTGTGTCAGCTTGTAGGATATATACTCGTGATCGCTTCCGTTAAAGATCTCTAATACTTTCCATTCGGCAACCTTGTTTGCCATTTCTTCCATCGCTAGCGTTATGTCCGGGATTGTTCCTTCATTTTTTGGTCGTCTAAATGAAGCGGTTGATCCTATGTTTGAAACTACCATTCCCAGCCTTGCCGCCATGTTTAGAATTTTTCTGCCTCTGGAGTTGGTTTATGACATGTCCCATTCTTCCGCTCTTGAGTTAAAGTCACCTGCTAATAGGACTTTTCCCTGAGCTTGCTTGGCAGCATCTTCGATATCTTCGAGTTTTCTTTGGAAGGTCGTAATGTCATCGGAGGGTGTTAGGTAGCAGCTAATAATGGTCCTGTTCGCAACTTCTGCTGATACGTAACAATTCCGTCTAATGGGGGTATGGTGTGTAACGGTGCTGAATACTGGGATCCATAAAGCCGCGGTTTTCGTCTCATCTTCTATCCACAGACCGTCCTCCCGAGTTTTGAATTGTTCGCTGATAATGGCTAGATCTACATGATGCTCCAATGCTATTTGGAGCAGCAGATAATTGGCCGTTCTGCTTCTGTGCATATTTGCTTGTAGGACTTTCATTCTCTGCTTTTACTTGCGCCGCTATGACATTTGTTTGTCCCCGGAAGGTGGTTTAACTCTTTCCTTTTTTCCGCTGCGCAAATACAACATCTTACTGGGTTTTTGCATTCTTTTATTTTGTGCCCAGCCTCTCCGCATCTGATACACAGGTTTCTTCGATCTGGCTCCTTACAGTCCCTTTGCGTGTGTCCCCCTCTAAAGCATTTGAAGCATCGCATAATGTCGATGCATTCTTTTACTCGACACAGGGTCCAGCCAATCCTGATTCTTTGGTCCTTCAGTATTTTCGCTGCATCTTCTGTCGCTAAGGTAAAGAAGGCTCGTCGTTGCTCCGAGCTGTTTACTCCAGTCAGATGAATTCTGATTTCTTCGGTGGTATCTCCTATCCCGGCTTTAATTGCGGAAATGATCTCGCTTTCCTCTGTAATACTATCAATATCTCGAATTTCCAGTTTGGTTTGCTGTTTCATGGTCCTAACCGTTGCATCACCCTTGAGCGTGGTCTTGATAGTCTCGCATAATAATTCGGCTTTGCTTCCTCTAGACAGTTCTAGGAGCATGTCACCTGATCATGTTTTTCTAATCGACAGGATATTGCTGTCATCGATTTCTGGTTTCACGCTATTTCGTAGGTCCCTCAGAACCTGTGCATAGGTCTTTCCTTCAGTTAGGCTTACTAGAACAGCATCTGGTCGAGGTCTTAATTTTGTCCTAGGTTTATCTCCATTAACGTCTCTTTTTATATTTCGTTCATCCAATTTTGCCTCTTTTTCCGTTTTTTGTTAGTTACCATTTGAAAGCCATCATTTGATTCTTTATCTCTGCCTTTTTTGCTTGCGTTCTGTAATGCCGGGCTGGTAGCTGCTCTCTTTTGGGTTGACGATTGCGGGGTATCGACTATCTTCAAGTCCTTCAGTATTGCCTTACTCATGTCATTTAGATTTTCGATTTCAGCTTTCTTCCAGCTCGCTCTGTAGCTTTCTATTACATCGAAGAGCTCCATGAGTTCAGCTGTACCGTCCTTGACTTCCATGCTGATATTTCTTTGTTTTTGCATCGCATGCTTCATCTTCCTTATTATTGCCTTCCACTTGGTCAGAGATTCTTCCTCTAATGTTTTCACCTTGAATATTAGTTCCTGTCGCGGGGAGCTTCGCTGTGTTGTCGGTGCTATCTCTTTCCTGTGTGTAGCAGGAGTTTGAAGGTCAATCTGCTGTGGTGCTTCGGAATCCTTTCCTTTTTTCGGAGTGTTCTGTTCAGCAAGTTCATTATTTTCCTTCCTTTCAATGGTCGTGTTTCCTTGGGGCGACCTAACCATCAAGTTGCTCTTCCGGAAAGCTTCTTCTATATTGTTTGGTGTTAATTGGGTTGTCATCTTGCATGAGTGGGTCCAAACTCTACGCCGCTATCTCCTCACCTATGTACAGTTGTCCGAAATGTCCCCATGGGTCCCTATGCAAGCAGTGAGGTCCATGCGAGGGTTGACAGAAAGCTTCATGGGCGGTTGTGTTCAGAGCCAGGACAGACGCGAAGCAGGAATCATTTCAACTGCACCTGTACCGCCGAGTCAACGGCGATGTGATTTGAACGTACGGAGAGACTTGCTAAGTTTTAACTGGACGGAGGCGAACGTAACATTATCCCGATAGCCGTTTCTCCAAAATGTCACTCTTGCGTACTAAGATGTCAGAATGCTGCATTCGTCAAGCCCGATATCATCAAACCGTCTTTTGTGTGCATAATCGTAAGTCAATTTATCGTTCCAGTGTCTAGCCGTGACTGGGGGACCGCGGGTATGTCAAGCCCATCACCCGGTTGTGGGTGCTCCTAATAATAATAATAATAATAATAATAATAATAATAATAATAATAATAATAATAATAATAATAATAATAATAATAATAATAATAATAATAATAATAATAATAATAATAATAATAATAATAATAATAATAATAATAATAATAATAATAATAATAATAATAATAATAATAATAATAATAATAATAATAATAATAATAATAATAATAATAATAATAATAATAATAATAATAATAATAATTTTTTTTTTTTTTTTTTTTTTGGACTGAGGGGGAAAATGCCTTCTGCATCTCACACTACCGTCGTATGTGTGGTATGTGGGGCTTGCACCCACTAAAAACCCCTCCTCATCAGGCCTGTATCCACTTCGGAAAAGCTTCCGCATTACTTCAAAGTGGGGCCTCTTGCGCGCGATGCGCGTTCATCTACTCATACAAAGCTCTAAGGCTCGTCTCTACTTCAATGCCAATTTATACCGTAGTAGATATCCATTGGCACCCAAGGAGAGCCGATCCCCAGAGCCCGTCTGATGGTCTGCGTCCAGCCTGCCCTTTTTATACCCTTTCATCAAGGTCTAATTTCTTCAAGCGCAGAATGTCTCCGATAAAAGCGGCTACTGCTCTCCAGTTCTCTTCACTTTCGCACATCTTGGCGACTATAGTTTCCGGCGTAATCTGTCCGATCGCTCGTGACAGGATATTTCGTTGCTGCGCGAATTGGGTACAATAAAACACTGTGTGTTCTGCGTTGTCGGCTTCCGCATCAGCGTAAATACAGCTGGCTTCCGTGCTTTTGCCCATCTTATTTAGAAAGAAACTAAAATAACCGTGACCTGTGAGCACTTGGGTGACGTAGTAGTCTACATCACCGTGTCGTCTCTCAACCCAGCTTTTAAGGTCGGGGATAAGTCTTCTTGTCCATCTTCCAGTGCCTTCGCGTTCCCATCTTTCTTGCCAGGCATTGATGGTCTCTCTTTTTAGAGCCAGAATCGATTGTCTAGATGCTTCTCCAGCTTGTCGGAGGTCGTAGAGGCTCTTGCGTTCTTTCGCTAGCAGGTCTATCGGAACCACGCATGCTAAGACAAGTGCTGCAGCACACGACACCGTGCGATATGCGCTAATTATACGTAAGGCAGAGGTTCTTTGTATAGCCAATAAAGTCTTCAGTCTGCAATTTGTTTTTAGCGAATCAGCCCACACTTCACATCCATACAGAAGAATGGAGTTGTTTGTATTCATTAACAGCTTTCGTCTAGACGCTATTGGTCCACCGATGTTTGCCATAAGTCTACTAAGAGACCTTGTTATCTCTGCAGCCTTGGTTCTAGCGTTATTAATTTGAGGTCCAAAGGTCAGCTTAGAGTCCAGCCTGACCCCAAGGTACTTTATTGACTTCTGTGTCCGAATAGTTGTCTCAGTGAGCCTTAATTCTATTTCCAGTGGCATCTGCTTTCTGGTGACAAGCAATAGCTCAGTTTTTTCTGAGGCCAGCTGTAAGCCACGAGAGTCCATCCATTCGTTTACCCGAATCATTACTTGATTTAGTATTCGTTGGGCGTACTCAGTATTGCGTGCTGGAATCACTGCGACTATGTCATCCGCATATCCTACGAGAAATGCGTCGCCAGGCATTTCTGTGCTGAGGATATCGTCATAACTGATATTCCACAGTTCCGGTCCTAGTATGGATCCTTGAGCTGCTCCCGAGGTGATGTCCATCCGTTTTTCGCCTCTTCTTGTCAGATAAATCAGTTTTCGATTCTGTAGATAGCTGTCTATTATCCGCATCAGGTATTCTGGGATGTGGAAACGTCTGTTTAGTGAATCGATCATGTCCGACCACCTGACACTATTAAACCTCTGTGTTTTCCACGGATCGGGGAATATTCCATACTGCAGGCACTTGTTGTACATATTTAATAGTACATCGGGTCTGCTCTTTGCGATGACTTTAAGAACTTCGGTCGGTATATTGTCGGGTCCCGGTGCTTTTCTATTCTTCATGCTGCCTATTGCCTTAGTTAATTCATCCTCACTGAATAACTCGAAGTGTTCCTCAGATGGCTGGAGTGCAGTGTAAACTGGTCTGATCGGATGGGGCGGAAACAGAGTTTTGACAATGTTATCCATGTGCTCGTCGTCTATATCTGGCAGAGTACTTCTTGACCTAAGCTTCTTCATAACGAGTTTGTACCCCAGACCCCATGGGTCCTTGTTAACGTCATTGCAGAGGGATTTCCATTTATTTCGTTTACTTATGCGAATGGCAATATTAAGAAGCTTTTTCGCCTTCTTGTACTCCTCCTCCTGGGTAGCGAAGTTTCCGCTTCTCCTAGCTCGTGTGAGATGACGCCTATAGCGGAGGCTAGTCTCCCTTAAAGCATTTATCTCGTCCGTCCACCAGTATACCTCTGCTCCTCGCCTGTGGGGATTGCCAGACTTTGGCATTGCAGCATCACAAGCTCTTTTTATGGTGGACATAGTGCTGCTAACAACGCTCTCCACGCTAGTTCTCTCATTGCTATCGATTTGACTCCTGTCAATTTCTCCTATTAGGAGGTTCTTGTTTAGTCGGTTAACATTCCATCGGTGACTAGTTCGTATTTGATTTCCTACATGATGAACCGTACATCCTTCAGTACTGAAGGATATATACTCGTGGTCGCTTCCATTGTAGATGTCTAAAACTTTCCAGTCTAATATTCTGTGCGCAGAGTTATCTGATACTAGCGTTATATCAGGTATTGTGCCTGTTTGGCCCATTCGCTGAAACGTCGGAGCTCTACCCACGTTAGCGACTACCAGTCCAACTCTTGCTGACATATTAAGAATTTTTCGGCCTCTGCTGTTGGTTGTTGGCATGCCCCATTCTTCTGCTCTAGAATTGAAGTCACCAGCTACTATAAGGCTCCCATGCATTTGCCGAGCTGTGTCTTCAATCTCATCGATTTTATGTTGGAAAGCTTCTATTGTATCGTTCGGGGTTAGATAACAACTGAATATGGTGAATTCCTTAAGTTGTACATATACGTAGCAGCTACCTCTGCCATCACCGAGACATTGTATGTCACCCGCAGCTGGGATCCATATAGCTGCAGTCTTATATTCATTTTCCAGCCAGATACCGGGTTGTTTCACTCTATATTGCTCGCAGATTATAACCAAATCCACGCAATGTTCCAGTACTATTTGGGACAGCAGATCATCTGCTATACGGCTTCTGTGAAGGTTTGCTTGTAGGATTTTCATATTTGGGTTTTACGGGTACTGGCTGCGCAGTTACTCGTCCCAGGGAAATGATTGAGATCCCTGCGGTTTTCATATGCACACAGGCAACATTTCGGTGTCTTCGTGCAGTTTCTCATCTTGTGCCCCGTCTCTCCACACCTAATACAGAGATCTCTCCTGTCTGGTCCCGAGCAATCCCTTTGTAGGTGGCCTACCCCAAAGCATCTGAAGCAACGTGTAACTTCGATGCACCGTTTCACTCGGCATCGCGTCCATCCAATCTTGATTCTTGGCTCCTTAAGAATTTTAGCTGCTTCTTCTGTTGGCAATATAACGAATGCACGTTTTTGCTCAGAACTGTTTGCGCCAGTTAGTCTCACTTTGACTTCCTGACTCTGCTCGCCTATAATAGACTTGATTGCAGTTATGACTTCCTCCTCATTTGTCAGACTGTCTAGGTCTCGTATCTCCAACTTGCTCAACGGGTCTTCACTGTGGCGTTTTCTTTGAGCGTGTGCTTAATGCTTTCGCAAAGCTTCTCGGACTTACTTCCTTTTGATAACTCGAGAAGCAAATCCCCTGACTTGGTTTTCCTGACTGATCGGATGGCTGATTCGGTCTCGTCAGGCTTCAAGTTTTCCCTAAGTTCCCTCAACACCTCGGCGTAGCTCCTGCCTTCTGCGGGCTTAACCAATACAGCTTCTGGGCGGGATCTTGACCGTACTTTAGAGTTTTCTCCTTTCCTCTCAGGGTTAACATTAACTGTTTTGTTCGTTTCCTCTGTTTGAGATGTTTTGGGTTTTCCCCTCTTCCGAGTCACTGTCTTAAAGCCGTCCTTCGCTTCCTTACTTTTCGGCTTTTAAAATGCCTCTTGCTCGGCCGGGCTAGAAGCAACCCGCTTTTTTCGGGACGAAACTGGTGTGTCAGTTTCCTGCAGCTTTTTGTTGGCTTCAGCCGCTGAGTTCGTTTCCTTGACTCTCTGTGTTTCGGCTGTCTTCCAGCTTTTCCTGTAGTTTCCGACAATATCAAGGAGTTCGCTCAGTTCTGACGCTCCGTCTTTCACATCCATACTGATGTTTCGCTGCTTTAGCATAGCATGCTTCATTTTTCGAAGCACTGCTCTGCATTTCTCGATCGTTTCCTCTTCTAGTGCTCTCATTTTATAGATGAGCTCTTGTCTTGGGGAGCCTACCGCAGGTCTGACATCTTGGGATGAAGCAGGGGTTTGCTGATCCTCGTGCAGTATTGCCGTAGATGGGTTTGGTTGTTCCTCCAGATGAACCTCTTGCGCCGTCTTTCCTTCTTCTGTAACGCCTTGATCTGGGGACCTCATTATTTTTCTACTCTTCTGGAATGCTCCTCTCTCTTCTTCTTGGGTTTTACTATTGTTCTGCATGCTATATGGGTCCAAACTTTAAGTCGCTATCTCCTCACATATGTACAGTCCTCCACGATGCCCCCATGGGTCCCTATGCAAGCAGTGAGGTTCATGCGAGGGTTGACGCAGGTCCTTATGGGTACCTGCGTTCAGAGCCAGCATTAGCCCAGCAGCCATTTAACCAGAGTTTCAATCTGGGTACTCAGGTGTTGGAATGCCGCTGTCATCAGCGGGGGACCTTCTTTAGTGTCTGCCGATCTGAAAAAAGACAATTGTGTAGCCGCCCAATATGGGACAGACGCTAACCCAGACGCCGCCCTCTTAGGGAACAGACGCGAACGGGATTTAAAAGCCGCCTTCTCACCTTAGCAAGTACCTTGTCGGTTGACAGAGATACAAGTTACCGGGACCGCCACGTGGAGGCGGTGAGATACTTGAAGCAGTTCTGCATGGATCATGCTGGGCTTTGCTATGTTAAAGCCAACCAGACACTTTGCCATGCAGAAACAGCTCCCGGTCCCATAATAATAATAATAATAATAATAATAATAATAATAATTATAATAATAATAATAATAATAATAATAATAATAATAATAATAATAATAATAATAATAATAATAATAATAATAATAATAATAATAATAATAATAATAATAATAATAATAATAATAATAATAATAATAATAATAATAATAATAATAATAATAATAATAATAATAATAATAATAATAATAATAATAATAATAATAATAATAATAATAATAATAATAATAAAAATAATAATAAAAACAATAATAATAATAATAATAATAAGAATAATAATTTATTTTTTTTTTTTTTTTTGGGCTGATGGTGGAAAATGCCTTCTGCATCTCACACTACCGTCGTATGTGTGGTATGTGGGCCGTATCCACTTCGGAAAAGCTTCCGCATTACTTCAAAGTGGGGCCTCTTGCGCGCGATGCGCGTTCATCTACTCATACAAAGCTCTAAGGCTCGTCTCTACTTCAATGCCAATTTATACCGTAGTAGATATCCATTGGCACCCAAGGAGAGGCGATCCCCAGAGCGCGTCTGATGGTCTGCGTCCAGCCTGCCCTTTTCATACCCTTTCATCAAGGTCTAATTTCTTCAAGCGCAGAATGTCTCCGATAAAAGCGGCTACTGCTCTCCAGTTCTCTTCGCTTTCGCACATCTTGGCGACTATAGTTTCCGGCGTAATCTGCCCGATCGCTCGTGACAGTATATTTCGTTGCTGCGCGAATTTGGTACAATAAAACACTGTGTGTTCTGCGTTGTCGGCTTCCGCATCAGCGTAAATACAGCTGGCTTCCGTGCTTTTGCCCATCTTATTTAGAAAGAAACTAAAATAACCGTGACCTGTGAGCACTTGGGTGACGTAGTAGTCTACATCACCGTGTCGTCTCTCAACCCAGCTTTTAAGGTCGGGGATAAGTCTTCTTGTCATCTTCCAGTGCCTTCGCGTTCCCATCTTTCTAGCCAGGCATTGATGGTCTCTCTTTTTAGGGCCAGAATCGATTGTCTAGATGCTTCTCCAGCTTGTCGAAGGTCGTAGAGGCTCTTGCGTTCTTTCGCTAGCAGGTCTATCGAAATCACGCATGCTAAGACAAGTGCAGCAGCACACGACACCGTGCGATATGCGCTAATTATACGTAAGGCAGAGGTTCTTTGTATAGCCAATAAAGTCTTCAGTCTGCAATTTATTTTTAGCGAATCAGCCCTCACTTCACATCCATACAGAAGAATGGAGTTGTTTGTGTTCATTAACAGCTTTCGTCTAGACGCTATTGGTCCACCGATGTTTGCCATAAGTCTACTAAGAGACCTTGTTGTATCTGCAGCCTTGGTTTAAGCGCTATTAATTTGAGGTCCAAAGGCCAGCTTAGAGTCCAGCCTGACCCCAAGGTAGTTTATTGACTTCTGTGTCCGAAGAGTTGTATCAGTGAGCCTTAATTCTCTTTCCATTGGCATCTGCTTTCTGGTGACTAGCAATAGCTCAGTTTTTTATGAGGCCAGCTGTAAGCCACGAGAGTCCATCCATTCGTTTACACGAATCATTACTTGATTTAGTATTCGTTGGGCGTACTCAGTATTGCGTGCTGGAATCACTGCGACTATGTCATCCGCATATCCTACAAGAAATGCGTCGCCAGGCATTTCTGTGCTGAGGATATCGTCATAACTGATATTCCACAGTTCCGGTCCTAGTATGGATCCTTGAGCTGCTCCCGAGGTGATGTCCATCCGTTTTTCGCCTCTTTTTGTCAGATAAATCAGTTTTCGATTCTGTAGATAGCTGTCTATTATCCGCATCAGGTATTCTGGGATGTAGAAACGTCTGTTTAGCGAATCGATCATGTCCGACCACCTGACACTATTAAACGCATTTTTGACGTCTAGTGTCGCCAAAAGCACAATGGGTCTGGATGCATGGTTGCCCACTTGGCTTGCCAGTGCTGCATCAACGACTTCCTGTATTGCTCCGATTGTGGACCTCCCTGGTCGGAACCCGTATTGCTGCAGGAGAGGCCACCTGATACCTCGACAGAAGCAGCTAGTCGAGGCTTGATCAGCTTTTCCAGTAGCTTTCCAGTCTTGTTGAGCATGCAGAACGGTCGATAGGCTGATGGGGTTGCAGGGTTCCCCTTTCCTTTGCTTATCAAGACCAACCTCTGTGTCTTCCACGGATCGGGGAATATTCCATACTGCAGGCACTTGTTGTACATATTTAATAGTACATCGGGTCTGCTCTTTGCGATGACTTTAAGAACTTCGGTCGGTATATCGTCGGGTACCGGTGCTTTCCTATTCTTCATGCTGCCTATTGCCTTAGTTAATTCATCCTCACTGAATAACTCGAAGTGTTCCTCAGATGGCTGGAGTGCAGTGTAAACTGGTCTGATCGGATGGGGCGGAAATAGAGTTTTGACAATGTTATCCATTTGCTAGTCGTCTATATCTGGCAGAGTACTTCTTGACCTAAGCTTCTTCATAACGAGTTTGTACCCCAGACCCCATGGGTCCTTGTTAACGTCATTACAGATGGATTTCCATTTATTTCGTTTACTTTTGCGAATGGCAATATTAAGAAGCTTTTTCCCCTTCTTGTACTCCTCCTGCTGTGTAGCGAAGTTTCCGCTTCTCCTAGCTCGTGTGAGATGACGCCTATAGCGGAGGCTAGTCTCCCTTAAAGCATTTATCTCGTCCGTCCACCAGTATACCTCTGCTCCTCGCCTGTGGGGATTGCCAGACTTTGGCATTGCAGCATCACAAGCTCTTTTTATGGTGGACATAGGCTGCTAACAACGCTCTCCACGCTAGTTCTCTCATAGCTATCGATTTGACTCCTGTCAATTTCTCCTATTAAGAGGTTCTTGTTTAGTCGGTTAGCATTCCATCGGTGACTAGTTCGTATTTGATTTCCTACATGATGAACCGTACATCCTTCAGTACTGAATGATATGTACTCGTGGTCGCTTCCATTGTAGATGTCTAAAACTTTCCAGTCTAATATTCTGTGCGCAGAGTTCCCTGATACTAGCGTTATATCAGGTATTGTGCCTGTTTAGCCCATTCGCTGAAACGTCGGAGCTCTGCCCACGTTAGCGACTACTAGTCCAACTCTTGCTGACATATTAAGAATTTTTCGGCCTCTGCTGTTGGTTGTTGGCATGCCCCATTCTTCTGCTCTAGAATTGAAGTCACCAGCTACTATAAGGCTTCCATGCATTTGCCGAGCTATGTGTTCAATCTCATCGATTTTATGTTGGAAAGCTTCTATTGTATCGTTCGGGGTTAGATAACTAGTGGACTCTGCTTCGTTGTTACTAGCAACAACTCGGTCTTTTCCGTGGCCTGCTGCAAACTGTTATTGTCCATCCATCCTTTCACCCGACGCATCACCTGTTTTAGCTTACGCTGTATGTTTTCGAGGTTACGAGCCGAGATAACTGCAACTATATCGTCTGCGTATCCTACTAAGGTCGTGTCTTCCGGCATTTCTATGCGCAGTATTTCGTCGTAGCTAATATTCCATAGCTCGGGTCCCAGTATTGATCCTTGCGCTGCTCCTGATGTTACCTTTACACATTTCTCGCCTGCCTTTGTTTGGTACAGTAGCTTCCTGTTTTCGAGGTAGCTTTGTAATATTTTCAAGAGGTATCCACCGATTTTAAATTTCTGTTCTAGTGCGTCTGTAATATTTTCCCATTAAACGCTGTTAAAAGCGTTTTTGACATCCAGTGTTGCTAAGAGTACTATAGGTCTCGAGTAGTGATTTCCTTGTTGACTTCGTAGTTCTTCGTAATATACCTTTTGAATTGCCCCTATTGTGGACCTCCCTGGTCTAAAACCGAACTGCATAGGAGAGAGTCCTCCGGCTCTGTTAACTGCTGCTGCTAGACGAGGTTTGATCATCTTTTCTAGGAGCTTTCCTGTAGTATTTAACATACATAACGCCCTTGCTTATCAAAACCAGACGTTGCAGTTTCCATTGCTCGGGAAATAGTCCTTTTCGGATGCAAGCATTAAACATATCGAGTAGAAGATAAGGTCGCCTCTCTGCAATTGCTTGCAGGACCTCCGCAGGTATGTTATCGGGTCCCGGGGCTTTCCCACTTTTAAAGCTTTTTGTTGCCCTGACAAGTTCTTCCAATATAAACATGTCTACTCGTTCTTCAAGGTCGGACACCGTTCTTCTCAACGGCCTAATCTCATGAGTAGGGAAGAGTGTTCTGACGATATTGTCCATCTAATCTACCTGTAGCTACGGCAAGGGTCTCCGAGACCTAAGTTTCTTCATGACGATTTTGTAGCCTAGTCCCCATGGGTCAGAGTTGACATCATTGCAAAGGCACTTCCATTTATTAATCTTGGACTTCCGGATAGCAATATTAAGATCCTTCTTAGCTTTTTTGTACTCCTGCTCCTGGGTAGTAAATATTCCTGTACGTCTTGCTCGGGTGAAGCGGCGTCTAGTTTTAAGGCACTTCTCTCTTAAGATTCTTATTTCATTTATCCACCAGTATGCTTCCTGACCTTGCCTGTGTGGGTTTCCCCGTTTTGGCATTGCAACGTTTCACGTTTGTTTTATAATTGACATAGTGTCGTTGACTATATTCTAGTCGTTTTGCCGTATAGTATTAGCTTTTCTATCAATTTCGTTGATGAGAGTTGTTTTGCTCAGTCTATTTACGTTCCATCCCTTTTTTCCTAGGCTAAGGCGATTTTCAGAATGATTTTTATTGCCTTGTGTCAGCTTGTAGGATATATACTCGTGATCGCTTCCGTTAAAGATCTCTAATACTTTCCATTCGGCAACCTTGTTTGCCATTTCTTCCGTCACTAGCGTTATGTCCGGGATTGTTCCTTCATTTCCTGGTCGTCTAAATGTAGCGGTTGATCCTATGTTTGAAACTACCATTCCCAGCCTTGCCGCCGTGTTTAGAATTTTTCTGCCTCTGGAGTTGGTTGATGACATGCCCCATTCTTCCGCTCTTGAGTTAAAGTCACCTGCTAATAGGAGTTTTCCCTGAGCTTGCTTGGCAGCATCTTCGATATCTTCGAGTTTTCTTTGGAAAGTCGTAATGTCAACGCAGTCCGCAACTTGTGCTGATACGTAACAATTCCGTCTAATGGGGGTATTGTGTGTAACGGTGCTGAATACTGGGATCCATAAAGCCGCGGTTTTCGTCTCATCTTCTATCCACAGACCGTCCTCCCGAGTTTTGTATTGTTCGCTGATAATGGCTAGATCTACCTGATGCTCCAATGCTATTTGGAGCAGCAGATCATTGGCCGTTCTGCGTCTGTGCATATTTGCTTGTAGGACTTTTATTTTCTGCTTTTACTTGCGCCGCTATGACATTTGTTTGTCCCCGGAAGGTGGTTTAACTCATTCTTTTTTTCCGCTGCGCAAATACAACATCTTACTGGGTTTTTGCATTCTTTTATTTTGTGCCCAGCCTCTCCGCATCTGATACACAGGTTTCTTCGATCTGGCCCCTTACAGTCCCTTTGCGTGTCTCCCCCTCTAAAGCATTTGAAGCATCGCATAGTGTCGATGCATTGTTTTACTCGACACAGGGTCCAGCCAATCCTGATTCTTGGGTCCTTCAGTATTTTCGCTGCATCTTCTGTCGCTAAGGCTCGTCGTTGCTCCGAGCTGTTTACTCCAGTCAGATGAATTCTGATTTCTTCGGTAGTATCTCCTATCCCGGCTTTAATTGCGGAAATGATCTCGATTTTCTCTGTTATACTATCAATATCTCGAATTTCCAGTTTGGTTTGCTGTTTCATGGTCCTAACCGTTGCATCACCCTTGAGCGTGGTCTTGATAGTCTCGCATAATAATTCGGCTTTGCTTTCTCTAGACAGTTCTAGGAGCAAGTCACCTGATCTTGTTTTTCTAATCGACAGGATATTGCTGTCATCTTTTTCTGGTTTCACGCTATTTCGTAGGTCCCTCAGAACTTGTGCATAGCTCTTTCCTTCAGTTAGCCTTACTAGCACAGCATCTGGTCGAGGTCTTAATTTTGTCCTAGGTTTATCTCTCTTTTCACCATTAACGTCTCTTTTTATATTTCGTTCATCCGATTTTGCCTCTTTTTTCCGTTTTTTGTTAGTTACCATTTGAAAGCCATCATTTGATTCTTTATCTCTGCCTTTTTTGCTTGCGTTCTGTAATGCCGGGCTGGTAGCTGCTCTCTTTTGGGTTGACGATAGCGGGGTATCGACTATCTTCAAGTCCTTCGGTATTGCCTTACTCATGTCATTTAGTTTTTTGATTTCAGCTTTCTTCCAGCTCGCTCTGTAGCTTTCCATTACATCGAAAAGCTCCGTGAGTTCAGCTGTACCGTCCTTGACTTCCATGCTGATATTTCTTTGTTTTTGCATCGCAAGCTTCATCTTCCTTATTATTGCCTTGCACTTAATCAGAGACTCTTCCTCTAATGTTCTCATCTTGTATATTAGTTCCTGTCGCGGGGAGCTTCGCTGTGTTGTCTGTGCTGTCTCTTTCCTGTGTGTAGCAGGAGTTTGAAGGTCAATCTGCTGTGGTGCTTCGGAATCCTTTCCTTTTTTCGGAGTGTTCTGTTCAGCAAGTTCATAATTTTCCTTCCTTTCAATGGTCGTGTTTCCTTGGGGCGACCTAACCATCAAGTTGCTCTTCCGGAAAGCTTCTTCTATATTGTTTGGTGTTAATTGGGTTGTCATCTTGCATGAGTGGGTCCAAACTCTACACCGCTATCTCCTCACCTATGTACAGTTGTCCGAAATGTCCCCATGGTTCCCTATGCAAGCAGTGAGGTCCATGCGAGGGTTGACACAAAGCTTCATGGGCGGTTGTGTTCAGAGCCAGGACAGACGCGAAGCAGGAATCATTTCAACTGCACCTAAACCGCCGAGTCAACGGCGATGTGATTTGAACGTACGGAGAGACTTGCTAAGTTTTAACTGGACGGAGGCGAACGTAACATTATCCCGATAGCCGTTTCTCCAAAATGTCACTCTTGCGTACTAATGTGTCAGAATAATGCATTCGTCAAGCCCGATATCATCAAATCGTCTTTTGTGTGCATAATCGTAAGTCAATTTATCGTTCCAGTGTCTAGCCGTGACTGGGGGACCGCGGGTATGTCAAGCCCGTCACCCGGTTGTTTTTGTTTTTTTTTTTTTGGGTGGAGGGGGAAAATGCCTTCTGCATCTCACACTACCGTCGTATGTGTGGTATGTGGGGCTTGCACCCACTAAAAACTCCTCCTCATCAGGCCTGTATCCACTTCGGAAAAGCTTTCGCATTACTTCGAAGTGGGGCCTCCTGCGCGGCATGCGCTCTCGTCTCAATGCAAAGCTCTACGGCTCGTCCGTTTCTCGTCTATCAAGATCGTTTTTCTTTGATTTTAAGATCGATCCAACATAGGCTTTTACGTGATTCCAGGCCGCCTCACTGCTTATCATTCGATCAACTATGTTTTCAGGCGATATTTCTCCAATGGCATCCGTTAGCCCGGTGCGTTCTGATCGAAACCGCTCACAATGGAATATAGTGTGTTCTACACTGTCCCTCTCGGCGTCTTCATAGATGCACGTAGCTTGTGAGCTTTTCGCGATAGTGTGCAAAAAGGCCCTGAAGTAGCCGTGGCCGGTCAGCATTTGAGTTAGGTTGTAATCAACGTTTCCGTGTTTCCGTTTTCTCCACCCCTTGAGATTGGGTA
The DNA here is from genome assembly GCA_018153365.1 of Drosophila fuyamai. Lineage (NCBI taxonomy): Eukaryota > Metazoa > Arthropoda > Insecta > Diptera > Drosophilidae > Drosophila > Drosophila fuyamai. The sequence continues at coordinate 456,666 of JAECXW010000002.1, forward strand.
TAAGCCTAGCTGTCAATTTTCCCGAGCATTCATGCTCCCACCTATTTTTCCACAAGTTCAGGGTCTCTTCTCTGAACATCTCTTTTGTTTGTCTTGTCGCTACTTCACTTTGTTTTACCTGGTAGACGTTTTGGCGTTCTCTTGCTAAGAGATCGATCGGTATTACACCCGCAGTGACTAGAGCTGCTGATCCTGATACCGTTCTATAGGCGCTGATTATCCTCAATGCTATTGCCCTTTGAACTTCGAGCAAGGGTTTTAGTCTGCACTTTACGCGTACGGTGTTAGCCCAAACCTCACATCCAAAAAGCAGGATTGCGTGGTTCACTTCCATTAGGAGTTTGCGTTTCGACTGGTTTGGCCCACCTATGTTTGCCATGAGTCTGCTAAGTGATTTTGCAGTGTCGGTCGCTCGGCTTTTAGCGTGCTGAATTTGAGCCTTAAACGTCAGTTTGGGCTCAAGACGAACTCCTAGATATTTTATCACTTTCTGCGTCCTAATGAAATTTTCTCCTACTCTCATATCTATTTCTAGTGGAAACTGCTTCGCAACAACTACTGGGATCCATAAAGCCGCGGTTTTCGTCTCATCTTCTATCCACAGACCGTCCTCCCGAGTTTTGTATTGTTCGCTGATAATGGCTAGATCTACATGATGCTCCAATGCTATTTGGAGCAGCAGATCATTGGCCGTTCTGCTTCTGTGCATATTTGCTTGTAGGACTTTCATTCTCTGCTTTTACTTGCGCCGCTAAGACATTTGTTTGTCCCCGGAAGGTGGTTTAACTCTTTCCTTTTTTCCACTGCGCAAATACAACATCTTACTGGGTTTTTGCATTCTTTTATTTTGTGCCCAGCCTCTCCGCATCTGATACACAGGTTTCTTTGATCTGGCCCCTTACAGTCCCTTTGCATGTGTCCCCCTCTAAAGCATTTGAAGCATCGCATAGTGTCGATGCATTCTTTTACTCGACACAGGGTCCAGCCAATCCTGATTCTTGGGTCCTTCAGTATTTTCGCTGCATCTTCTGTCGCTAAGGTAACGAAGTATCGTCGTTGCTCCGAGCTGTTTACTCCAGTCAGATGAATTCTGATTTCTTCGGTAGTATCTCCTATCCCGGCTTTAATTGCGGAAATGATCTCGCTTTCCTCTGTAATACTATCAATATCTCGAATTTCCAGTTTGGTCTGCTGTTTCATGGTCCTAACCGTTGCATCACCCTTGAGCGTGGTCTTGATAGTCTCGCATAATAATTCGGCTTTGCTTTCTCTAGACAGTTCTAGGAGCATGTCACCTGATCTTGTTTTTCTAATCGATAGGATATTGCTGACATCTTTTTCTGGTTTCACGCTATTTCGTAGGTCCCTCAGAACCTGTGCATAGCTCTTTCCTTCAGTTAGCCTTACTAGCACAGCATCTGGTCGAGATCTTAATTTTGTCATAGGTTTATCTCTCTTTTCACCATTAACGTCTCTTTTTATATTTCGTTCATCCGATTTTGCCTCTTTTTTCCGTTTTTTGTTAGTTACCATTTGAAAGCCATCATTTGATTCTTTATCTCTGCCTTTTTTGCATGCGTTCTGTAATGCCGGGCTGGTAGTTGCTCTCTTTTGGGTTGACGATAGCGGGGTATCGACTATCTTCAAGTCCTTCGGTATTGCCATACTCATGTCATTAATAATAATAATAATAATAATAATAATAATAATAATAATAATAATAATAATAATAATAATAATAATAATAATAATAATAATAATAATAATAATAATAATAATAATAATAATAATAATAATAATAATAATAATAATAATAATAATAATAATAATAATAATAATAATAATAATAACAATAATAATGATAATAATAATAATAATAATAATAATTTTTTTTTTTTTTTTTTTTTTTTTTTTTGGGCTGAGGGGGGAAAATGCCTTCTGCATCTCACACTACCGTCGTATGTGTGGTATGTGGGGCTTGCACCCACTAAAAACCCCTCCTCATCAGGCCTGTATCCACTTCGGAAAAGCTTCCGCATTACTTCAAAGTGGGGCCTCTTGCGCGCGATGCGCGTTCATCTACTCATACAAAGCTCTAAGGCTCGCCTCTACTTAAATGCCAATATATACCGTAGAAAATATCCATTGGCACCCAAGGAGAGGCGATCCCCAGAGCCCGTCTGATGGTCTGCGTCCAGCCTGCCCTTTTTATACCCTTGCATCAAGGTCTAATTTCTTCAAGCGCAGAATGTCTCCGATAAAAGCGGCTACTGCTCTCCAGTTCTCTTCGCTTTCGCACATCTTGGCTACTTCGAAGTGGGGCCTCCTGCGCGACATGCGCTCTCGTCTCAATGCAAAGCTCTACGACGCGTCCGTTTCTCGTCTATCAAGATCGTTTTTCTTTGACCTTAAGATCGTTCCAACATAGGCTTTTACGTGATTCCAGGCCACCTCACTGCTTATCATTCGATCAACTATGTTTTCAGGCGATATTTCTCCAATGGCATCCGTTAGTCCGGTGCGTTCTGATCGAAACCGCTCACAATGGAATATAGTGTGTTCTACACTGTCCCTCTCGGCGTCTTCATAAATGCACGTAGCTTGTGAGCTTTTCGCGATAGTGTGCAAAAAGGCCCGGAAATAGCCGTGGCCGGTCAGCATTTGAGTTAGGTAGTAATCAACGTTTCCGTGTTTCCTTTTTGTCCACCCCTTGAGATTGGGTATAAGCCTAGCTGTCCATTTTCCCGAGCATTCATGCTCCCACCTATTTTGCCACAAGTTCAGGGTCTCTTCTCTGCACAGCTCTTTTGTTTGTCTTGTCGCTACTCCACTTTGTTTTAGCTGGTAGACTTTTTGGCGTTCTCTTGCTAAGAGATCGATCGGTATTACACCCGCAGTGACTAGAGCTGCTGATCCTGATACCGTTCTATAGGCGCTGATTATCCTCAATGCTATTGTCCTTTGAACTTCGAGCAAGGGTTTAAGTCTGCACTTTACGCGTAGGGTGTTAGCCCAAACCTCACATCCATAAAGCAGGATTGCGTGGTTCACTTCCATTAAGAGTTTGCGTTTCGACTGGATTGGACCACCTATGTTTGCCATGAGTCTGCTAAGTGATTTTGCAGTGTCGGTCGCTCGGCTTTTAGCGTGCTGAATTTGAGCCTTAAACGTCAGTTTGGGCTCAAGACGAACTCCTAGATATTTTATCACCTTCTGCGTCCTAATGATATTTTCTCCTACTCTCATATCTATTTCTAGTGGAAACTGCTTCGTTGTTACTAGCAACAACTCGGTTTTTTCCGTGGCCAGCTGCAAACCGTTATTGTCCATCCATCCTTTCACCCGGCGCATCACCTGGTTTAGCTTACGCTGTATGTTTTCGGGGTTACGAGCCGAGATAACTGCAACTATATCGTCTGCGTATCCTACTAAGGTCGTGTCTTCCGGCATTTCTATGCGCAGTATTTCGTCGTAGCTAATATTCCATAGCTCGGGTCCCAGTATTGATCCTTGCGCTGCTCCTGATGTTACCTTTACACATTTCTCGCCTGCCTTTGTTTGGTACAGTAGCTTTCTGTTTTCGAGGTAGCTTTGTAATATTTTCAAGAGGTATCCACCGATTTTGAATTTCTGTTCTAGTGCGTCTGTAATATTTTCCCATTTAACGCTGTTAAAAGCGTTTTTGACATCCAGTGTTGCTAAGAGTACTATAGGTCTCGAGTAGTGATTTCCTTGTTGACTTCGTAGTGCTTCGTAATATACCTTTTGAATTGCCCCTATTGTGGACCTCCCTGGTCTAAAACCGAACTGCATAGGAGAGAGTCCTCCGGCTCTGTTAACTGCTGCTGCTAGACGAGGTTTGATCATCTTTTCTAGGAGCTTTCCTGTAGTATTTAACATACATAATGGTCGATATGCTGACGGCGATAAGGGATCTCCTTTGCCCTTGCTTATCAGAACCAGCCGTTGCAGTTTCCATTGCTCGGGAAATAGTCCCGTTCGGATGCAAGCATTAAACATATCGAGTAGAAGATTAGGTCGCCTCTCTGCAATTGCTTGCAGGACCTCCGCAGGTATGTTATCGGGTCCCGGGGCTTTCCTACTTTTTAAGCTTTTTGTTGCTCTGACAAGTTCTTCCAATGTAAACATGTCTACTCGTTCTTCAAGGTCGGACACAGTTCTTCTCGACGGCCTAATCTCATGAGTAGGGAAGAGTGTTCTGACGATATTGTCCATCTGATCTACCTGTAGATCCGGCAAGGGTCTCCGGGACCTAAGTTTCTTCATGACGATTTTGTAGCCTAGTCCCCATGGGTCAGAGTTGACATCATTGCAAAGGCACTTCCATTTATTAATCTTGGATTTCCGGATAGCAATATTAAGATCCTTCTTAGCTTTTTTGTACTCCTGCTCCTGGGTAGTAAATATTCCTCTACATCTTGCTCGGGTGAAGCGCCGTCTAGTTTTAAGGCATTTCTCTCTTAAGATTTTTATTTCATTTGTCCACCAGTATGCTTCTTGACCTTGCCTGTGTGGGTTTCCCCGTTTAGGCATTGCGGCGTTGCACGCTTTTTTTATAATTGACATAGTGTCGTTGACTATATTCTCGTCGTTTTGCCGTATAGTATTAGCTTTTCTATCAATTTCGTTGATGAGAGTTGTTTTGCTCAGTCTATTTACGTTCCATCCCTTTTTTCCTAGGCTAAGGCGATTTTCAGAACGATTTTGATCGCCTTGTGTCAGCTTGTAGGATATATACTCGTGATCGCTTCCGTTAAAGATCTCTAATACTTTCCATTCGGCAACCTTGTTTGCCATTTCTTCCGTCACTAGCGTTATGTCCGGGATTGTTCCTTCATTTCCTGGTCGTCTAAATGTAGCGGTTGATCCTATGTTTGCAACTACCATTCCCAGCCTTGCCGCCATGTTTAGAATTTTTCTGCCTCTGGAGTTGGTTGATGACATGCCCCATTCTTCCGCTCTTGAGTTAAAGTCACCTGCTAATAGGACTTTTCCCTGAGCTTGCTTGGCAGCATCTTCGATATCTTCGAGTTTTCTTTGGAAAGTCGTAATGTCATCGGAGGGTGTTAGGTAGCAGCTAATAATGGTCCAGTCCGCAACTTGTGCTGATACGTAACAATTCCGTCTAATGGGGGTATGGTGTGTAATGGTGCTGAATACTGGGATCCATAAAGCCGCGGTTTTCGTCTCATCTTCTATCCACAGACCGTCCTCCCGAGTTTTGTATTGTTCGCTGATAATGGCTAGATCTACATGATGCTCCAATGCTATTTGGAGCAGCAGATCATTGGCCGTTCTGCTTCTGTGCATATTTGCTTGTAGGACTTTCATTCTCTGCTTTTACTTGCGCCGCTATGACATTTGTTTGTCCCCGGAAGGTGGTTTAACTCTTTCCTTTTTTTCCTCTGCGCAAATACAACATCTTACTGGGTTTTTGCATTCTTTTATTTTGTGCCCAGCCTCTCCGCATCTGATACATAGGTTTCTTCGATCTGGCCCCTTACAGTCCCTTTGCGTGTGTCCCCCTCTAAAGCATTTGAAGCATCGCATAGTGTCGATGCATTCTTTTACTCGACACAGGGTCCAGCCAATCCTGATTCTTCGGTCCTTCAGTATTTTCGCTGCATCTTCTGTCGCTAAGGTAACGAAGGCTCGTCGTTGCTCCGAGCTATTTACTCCAGTCAGATTAATTCTGATTTCTTCGGTAGTATCTCCTATCCCGGTTTTAATTGCGGAAAAGATCTCGCTTTCCTCTGTAATACTATCAATATCTCGAATTTCCAGTTTGGTTTGCTGTTTCATGGTCCTAACCGTTGCATCACCCTTGAGCGTGGTCTTGATAGTCTCGCATAATAATTCGGCTTTGCTTCCTCTGGACAGTTCTAGGAGCATGTCACCTGATCTTGTTTTTCTTATCGACAGGATATTGCTGACATCTTTTTCTGGTTTCACGCTAATTCGTAGGTCCCTCAGAACCTGTGCATAGCTCTTTCCTTCAGTTAGCCTTACTAGCACAGCATCTGGTCGAGATCTTGATTTTGTCCTAGGTTTATCTCTCTTTTCACCATTAACGTCTCTTTTTATATTTCGTTCATCCGATTTTGCCTCTTTTTTCCGTTTTTTGTTAGTTACCATTTGAAAGCCATCATTTGATTCTTTATCTCTGCCTTTTTTGCTTGCGTTCTGTAATGCTGGGCTGGTAGCTGCTCTCTTTTGGGTTGACGATAGCGGGGTATCGACTATCTTCAAGGCCTTCGGTATTGCCTTACTCATGTCATTTAGTTTTTCGATTTCAGCTTTCTTCCAGCTCGCTCTGTAGCTTTCTATTACATCGAGAAGCTCCGTGAGTTCAGCTGTACCGTCCTTAACTTCCATGCTGATATTTCTTTGTTTTTGCATCGCATGCTTCATCTTCCTTATTATTGCCTTGCACTTGGTCAGAGATTCTTCCTCTAATGTTCTCATCTTGTATATTAGTTCCTGTCGCGGGGAGCTTCGCTGTATTGTCGGTGCTGTCTCTTTCCTGTGTGTAGCAGGAGTTTGAAGGTCAATCAATAATAGTAATAATAATAATAATAATAATAATAATAATAATAATAATAATAATAATAATAACAATAATAATCATAATAATAATAAAAATAATAGTAATAATAATAATAATAATAATAATAATAATAATAATAATAATAATAATAATAATAATAATAATAATAATAATAATAATAATAATAATAATAATAATAATAATAATAATAATAATAATAATAATAATAATAATAATAATAATAATAATAATAATAATAATAATAATAATAGTAATAATAATAATAATAATAATAATAATAATAATAATAATAATAATAATAATAATAATAATAATCATAATAATAATAAAAATAAAATACCCACTAAAAACCCCTCCTCATCAGGCCTGTATCCACTTCGGAAAAGCTTTCGCATTACTTCGAAGTGGGGCCTCCTACGCGGCATGCGCTCTCGTCTTAATGCAAAGCTCTACGGCTCGTCCGTTTCTCGTCTATCAAGATCGTTTTTCTTTGACCTTAAGATCGATCCAACATAGGCTTTTACGTGATTCCAGGCCGCCTCACTGCTTATCATTCGATCAACTATGTTTTCATGCGATATTTCTCCAATGGCATCCGTTAGCCCGGTGCGTTCTGTGTGTTCTACACTGTCTCTCTCGGCTACTTCATAAATGCACGTAGCTTCTGAGCTTTTCGCGATAGTGTGCAAAAAGGCCCTGAAGTAGCCGTGGCCGGTCAGCATTTGAGTTAGGTAGTAATCAACGTTTCCGTGTTTCCTTTTTGTCCACCCCTTGAGATTGGGTATAAGCCTAGCTGTCCATTTTCCCGAGCATTCATGCTCCCACCTTTTTTGCCACAAGTTCAGGGTCTCTTTTCTGCACAGCTCTTTTGTTTGTCTTGTCGCTACTCCACTTTGTTTTAGCTGGTAGACTTTTTGGCGCTATCTTGCTGAGAGATCGATCGGTATTACACCCGCAGTGACTAGAGCTGCTGATCCTGATACCGTTCTGTAGGCGCGGATTATCCTCAATGCTATTATCCTTTGAACTTCGAGCAAGGGTTTTAGTCTGCACTTTACGCGTCGGGTGTTAGCCCAAAACCTCACATCCATAAAGCAGGATTGCGTTGTTCACTTCCATTAGGAGTTTGCGTTTCGACTAGATTGGCCCACCTATGTTTGCCATGAGTCTGCTAAGTGATTTTGCAGTGTCGGTCGCTCGGCTTTTAGCGTGCTGAATTTGAGCCTTAAACGTCAGCTTGGGCTCAAGACGAACTCCTAGATATTTTATCACTTTCTGCGTCCTAATGATATTTTCTCCTACTCTCATATCTATTTCTAGTGGAAACTGGTTCGCAACAACTCGGTTTTTTCGTGGCCAGCTGTAAACCGTTATTGTCCATCCATCCTTTCACCCGACGCATCACCTGTTTTAGCTTACGCTGTATGTTTTCGGGGTTACGAGCCGAGATAACTGCAACTATATCGTCTGCGTATCCTACTAAGGTCGTGTCTTCCGGCATTTCTATGCGCAGTATTTCGTCGTAGCTAATATTCCATAGCTCGGGTCACAGTATTGATCCTTGCGCTGCTCCTGATGTTACCTTTACACATTTCTCGCCTGCCTTTGTTTGGTACAGTAGCTTTCGAGGTAGCTTTGTAATATTTTCAAGAGGTGTCCACCGATTTTGAATTTCTGTACTAGTGCGTCTGTAATATTTTATCATTTAACGCTGTTAAAAGCGTTTTTGAAATCCAGTGTTGCTAAGAGTACTATAGGTCTCGAGTAGTGATTTCCTTGTTGACTTCGTGTGCTTCGTAATATACCTTTTGAATTGCTCCTATTGTGGACCTCCCTGGTCTAAAACCGAACTGCATAGGAGAGAGTACTCCGGCTCTGTTAACTGCTGCTGCTAGACGAGGTTTGATCATCTTTTCTAGGAGCTTTCCTGTAGTATTTAACATACGTAATGGTTGATATGCTGATGGCGATAAGGGATCTCCTTTGCCCTTGCTTATCATAACCAGAATTTGCAGTTTCCATTGCTCGGGAAAAAGTCCTTTTCGGATGCAAGCATTAAACATATCGAGTAGAAGATTAGGTCGCCTCTCTGCAATTGCTTGCAGGACCTCCGCAGGTATGTTATCGGGTCCCGGGGCTTTCCCACTTTTAAAGCTTTTTGTTGCCCTGACAAGTTCTTCCAATGTAAACATGTCTACTCGTTCTTCAAGGTCGGACACCGTTCTTCTCGACGGCCTAATCTCATGAGTAGGGAAGAGTGTTCTGACGATATTGTCCATCGGATCTACTGTAGCTCCGGAAAGGGTCTCCGGGACCTAAGTTTCTTCATGACGATTTTGTAGCCTAGTCCCCATGGGTCAGAGTTGACATCATTGCAAAGGCACTTCCATTTATTAATCTTGGATTTCCGGATAGCAATGTTACGATCCTTCTTAGCTTTTTTGTACTCCTGCTCCTGGGTAGTAAATATTCCTGTACGTCTTGCTCGGGTGAAGCGGCGTCTAGTTTTAAGGCACTTCTCTCTTAAGATTTTTATATCATTTGTCCACCAGTATGCTTCTTGACCTTGCCTGTGTGGGTTTTGGCATTGCGACGTTGCACGCTTTTTTTATAATTGACATAGTGTCGTTGACTATATTCTCGTCGTTTTGCCGTATAGTATTAGCTTTTGTATCAATTCCGTTGATGAGAGTTGTTTTGCTCAGTCTATTTACGTTCCATCCCTTTTTTCCTAGGCTAAGGCGATTTTCAGAAGGATTTTGATCGCCTTGTGTCAGCTTGTAGGATATATACTCGTGATCGCTTCCGTTAAAGATCTCTAATACTTTCCATTCGGCAACCTTGTTTGCCATTTCTTCCGTCACCAGCGTTATGTCCGGGATTGTTCCTTCATTTCCTGGTCGTCTACATGAAGCGGTTGATCCTATGTTTGAAACTACCATTCCCAGCCTTGCCGCCATGTTTAGAATTTTTCTGCCTCTGGAGTTGGTTGATGACATGCTCCATTCTTCCGCTCTTGAGTTAAAGTCACCTGCTAATAGGACTTTTCCCTGAGCTTGCTTGGCAGCATCTTCGATATCTTCGAGTTTTCTTTGGAAGGTCCTAATGTCATCGGAGGGTGTTAGGTAGCAGCTAATAATGGTCCTGTCCGCAACTTGTGCTGATACGTAACAATTCCGTCTAATGGGGGTATGGTGTGTAAAGGTGCTGAATACTGGGATCCATAAAGCCGCGGTTTTCGTCTCATCTTCTATCCACAGACCGTCCTCCCGAGTTTTGTATTGTTCGCTGATAATGGCTAGATCTACATGATGCTCCAATGCTATTTGAAGCAGCAGATCATTGGCCGTTCTGCTTCTGTGCATATTTGCTTGTAGGACTTTCATTCTCTGCTTTTACTTGCGCCGCTATAACATTTGTTTGTCCCCGGAAGGTGGTTTAACTCTTTCCTTTTTTCCGCTGCGCAAATACAACATCTTACTGGGTTTTTGCATTCTTTTATTTTGTGCCCAGCCTCTCCGCATCTGATACACAGGTTTCTTCGATCTGGCCCCTTACAGTCCCTTTGCGTGTCTCCCCCTCTAAAGCATTTGAAGCATCGCATAGTGTCGATGCATTCTTTTACTCGACACAGGGTCCAGCCAATCCTGATTCTTGGGTCCTTCAGTATTTTCGCTGCATCTTCTGTCGCTAAGGTAAAGAAGGCTCGTCGTTGCTCCGAGCTGTTTACTCCAGTCAGATGAATTCTGATTTCTTCGGTAGTATCTCCTATCCCGGCTTTAATTGCGGAAATGATCTCGCTTTCCTCTGTAATACTATCAATATCTCGAATTTCCAGTTTGGTCTGCTGTTTCATGTTCCTAACCGTTGCATCACCCTTGAGCTTGGTCTTGATAGTCTCGCATAATAATTCGGCTTTGCTTCCTCCAGACAGTTCTAGGAGCATGTCACCTGATCATGTTTTTCTAATCGACAGGATATTGCTGACATCTTTTTCTGGTTTCACGCTATTTCGTAGGTCCCTCAGAACCTGTGCATAGCTCTTTCCTTCAGTTAGCCTTACTAGCACAGCATCTGGTCGAGGTCTTAATTTTGTCCTAGGTTTATCTCTCTTTTCACCATTAACGTCTCTTTTTATATTTCGTTCATCCGATTTTGCCTCTTTTTTCCGTTTTTTGTTAGTTACCATTTGAAAGCCATCATTTGATTCTTTATCTCTGCCTTTTTTGCATGCGTTCTGTAATGCCGGGCTGGTAGCTGCTCTCTTTTGGGTTGACGATAGCGGGGTATCGACTATCTTCAAGTCCTTCGGTATTGCCTTACTCATGTCATTTAGTTTTTCGATTTCAGCTTTCTTCCAGCTTGCTCTGTAGCTTTCTATTACATCGAAAAGCTCTGTGAGTTCAGCTGTACCTCCCTTGACTTCCATGCTGATATTTCTTTGTTTTTGCATCGCATGCGTCATCTTCCTTATTATTGCCTTGCACTTGGTCAGAGATTCTTCCTCTAATGTTCTCATCTTGTATATTAGTTCCTGTCGCGGGGAGCTTCGCTGTGTTGTCGGTGCTATCTCTTTCCTGTGTGTAGCAGGAGTTTGAAGGTCAATCTGCTGTGGTGCTTCGGAATCCTTTCCTTTTTTCGGAGTGTTCTGTTCAGCAAGTTCATTATTTTCCTTCCTTTCAATGGTCGTGTTTCCTTAGGGCGACCTGCCTATCAAGTTGCTCTTCCGGAAAGCTTCTTCTATATTGTTTGGTGTTAATTGGGTTGTCATCTTGCATGAGTGGGTCCAAACTCTACGCCGCTATCTCCTCACCTATGTACAGTTGTCCGAAATGTCCCCATGGGTCCCTATGCAAGCAGTGAGGTCCATGCGAGGGTTGACACAAAGCTTCATGGGCGGTTGTGTTCAGAGCCAGGACAGACGCGAAGCAGGAATCATTTCAACTGCACCTGTACCGCCGAGTCAACGGCGATGTGATTTGAACGTACGGGTGGAGGGGGAAAATGCCTTCTGCATCTCAAACTACCGTCGCATGTGTGTTATGTGGGGCTTGCACCCACTAAAAACCCCTCCTCATCAGGCCTGTATCCACTTCGGAAAAGCTTTCGCATTACTTCGAGGTGGGGCCTCCTGCGCGGCATGCGCTCTCGTCTCAATGCAAAGCTCTACGGCTCGTCCGTTTGTTGTCGATCAAGATCGTTTTTCTTTGACCTTAAGATCGATCCAACATAGGCTTTTACGTGATTCCAGGCCGCCTCACTGCTTATCATTCGATCAACTATGTATTCAGGCGATATTTCTCCAATGGCATCCGTTAGCCCTGCGTTCTGATCGAAACCGCTCACAATGGAATATAGTGTGTTCTACACTGTCCCTCTCGGCGTCTTCATAAATGCACGTAGCTTGTGAGCTTTTCGCGATAGTGTGCAAAAAGGCCCTGAAGTAGCCGTGGCCGGTCAGCATTTGAGTTAGGTAGTAATCAACGTTTCCGTGTTTCCTTTTTGTCCACCCCTTGAGATTGGGTATAAGCCTAGCTGTCCATTTTCCCGAGCATTCATGCTCCCACCTATTTTGCCACAAGTTCAGGGTCTCTTCTCTGCACAGCTCTTTTGTTTGTCTTGTCGCTACTCCACTTTGTTTTAGCTGGTAGACTTTTTGGCGTTCTCTTGCTAAGAGATCGATCGGTATTACACCCGCAGTGACTAGAGCTGCTGATCCTGATACCGTTCTATAGGCGCTGATTATCCTCAATGCTATTGTCCTTTGAACTTCGAGCAAGGGTTTTAGTCTGCACTAGGGTGTTAGGGTGTTAGCCCAAACCTCACATCCATAAAGCAGGATTGCGTGGTTCACTTCCATTAGGAGTTTGCGTTTCGACTGAATTGGTCCACTTATGTTTGCCATGAGTCTGCTAAGTGATTTTGCAGTGTCGGTCGCTCGGCTTTTAGCGTGCTGAATTTGAGCCTTAAACGTCAGCTTGGGCTCAAGACGAACTCCTAGATATTTTATCACTTTCTGCGTCCTAATGATATTTTATCCTACTCTCATATTTATTTCTAGTGGAAACTGCTTTGCAACAACTCGGTTTTTTCGTGGCCAGCTGCAAACCGTTATTGTCCATCCATCCTTTCACCCGACGCATCACCTGTTTTAGCTTACGCTGTATGTTTTCGGGGTTACGAGCCGAGATAACTGCAACTATATCGTCTGCGTATCCTACTAAGGTCGTGTCTTCCGGCATTTTTTCTTCGGACGTTGATGCACTAAGATCAGCGCAAACAAGTGGCCCTTACGACACCAAGCAGTGCTTGTTACGCGCGGAGCCTTATAGGCGTAAAAACGAGATCGCGAGAAGTTAAAAAGCACAATGTAGAAGCGGACAGACTAAGATTAGAAATACGTACGAGACTAAATACTAATACTAATTTTGTGCTAAGTAAGATAAAATTAATGCTTTTAAGCTTGGCAAAGAGTCGGTAGTAGAAATAATGTGGTATAGTCTATTATAGTCGTTACACAGTACTCTAAACGGTTCATGCATATCAAAGTTAGATCTACAAATATTTAATGTAAGAGGAACATAGTTCCTGGTAATTCTATTAGGCACGGAGAAGCTTATGCGACCCAGTAACTCGGGACTCTCCACTTCCCCGTGAATAAGTTTATAGATAAAAGTTGTGCCAAGCATCGTTCTACGGTTTACTAATGATGGTAGATTAATTAGGAGGAGTCTACTAGAGTAGGATGGTAAAATAAGGCTTGCATTCCAGTTAAGGCCCCGTAGAGCAAATAATAAAAGTTCTTTTGCACAGACTCTATCCGGTCTATATGTACACCATACTGAGGACTCCAAACTGCTGAACAGTACTCAAGGATTGGACGGACTAGTGAAATGAACAGAGTCTTTGTAACATAGGGATCATCGAATTCCTTTGACCACCTTTTATAAATCCAAGTACTCCCCTGGCTTTATTTACTATAGAAGTAATATGGTCACAAAACTTAAGTTTTGGGTCAAGGAGGACGCCAAGGTCATCAACTTGCGTAATTCTAGACAACGCACAACCACCCAGCGTATACGTTGCGTATTGTGGGTTCACCCGAAAAAATGTCATTACTTTGCACTTAGCGCTATTTAAATCCAAGAGATTTTCACAACACCATGTTTGAAAAGCATTTAGGTCAGATTGTAAGTCGGAACTGCTAGAAATTTCGTTATATTGCAGGCACAACTTAACGTCATCTGCGTACATAAGGACACGCGACTTTGTCAAGACTAGAGGGAGATCGTTTATAAATAAAGTAAAAAGAAGTGGGCCAAGGTGGCTTCCTTGTGGGACCCCTGAAGTAACTCGGATCAAATCCGAGATCGAGTTTTTAAAAAGCACTCGTTGAGTCCTACCACTCAGATAACTTGAGATCCATGTTAGAAGATCACATGGAAACCCTAATAAGTCTAGCTTTAATACAAGAAGCGAGTGATTTACTGAATCAAACGCTTTACTAAAATCAGTGTAAACTACATCAGTCTGCATGTTCTTTCTAAAGCCATTTATTACAAAAGACGTTAGCTCCAAGAGGTTTGTCGTCGTAGATCTTCGCCTTATAAATCCATGTTGACATGGAGATATAATCGATCTACAAAGATGCTGCAAATGGGGTGTAATAGTATTTTCGAAAAGCTTTGGGATGGCGGATAATTTGGATATGCCTCTGTAATTACTTGTATTGCATTTATTCCCTTTCTTATGAAGGGGAATGACAAATGACTCCTTCCAAATAAGTGGGAAATGAGATGTTTTTAAAGACAAAGTAAACAATTTGTGCAGAGGTCTACACAGAGTTTCAGCACAGTATTTAAGCACGCAGCCTGGAACTCCGTCCGGACCCGGTGAATAGACTGGCTTAACTTTATGGAGATCCAAAAGAAGGGAGCTTTCGCTTAATCTCGGACAAAAAATCAAGTTTGACTTGGGTATGGCATTTGAATAAGACTGATTTGGACGGGATGAAACAGAATATGTTGTCTGGAAGAACTGGGCAAATAGATCGGCAATTTCCTGATCAGAGTTTGCCGTAGAGTTTTCAAATGATAGTGATGAAGGGTAACAGGCTGATTTACGCTTAGTGTTAACAAAATTATAAAACTGTTTTGGATCTTGTGAAAATTGGACCCTACAACGAGTCAAATAGCTTTTATAACACCGGGCGTTAAGCACGATAAAATTTGACCGAGCCCTTAGGTACAGAGAAGGTAGATTGTGAACCGCACATTTTAAATTTATTGAAAAGTCTGGACTTTATATTTTTTAGGTGTGACAACTCTTTATTAAACCACGGAGGTTTATTTGAAATTGACGGATAGTATAACGGAACACACAGATAAAAGAAGGAATTCAATGCATTATAAAAGATATTAACGGCCTTAGCTACGTCAGTGCATGAATAAAATTCGGACCAGTCATAGCCGGATATAAAAGTATTTAAAAGATGAAAGTTTGCCTTACGAAAGCAGCGGATTCGTTTAACCGACTTTTCGGATTTTTTATTCAGCTCTGTTCTTACGTCTACAGTCAGTTCTAGAGTTGGATGATAGGGATCTTCCGGTTGTGTAAGTGGTCCCGTTCTTGATAGGCAAACGCCTTCTGAATTTGAAACAAAACCCAAGTCCAGTAAACGCCCTAATGAGTTCTTAACATGCTTCACTTGGGATAGCGCAATGTCAAGCAAGCCGTCAATAAAGTCATGCTGCGCTAAAGGAAGCAACATATTAGAGTTTTCGTCAGGGGACCATGTCGCACTAGGTATATTAAAATCACCCAATACTATTAACTGGTCTTGATTTGACAGTTTTTTGAAAATTGACTGAATACAGGAAAGGTGATTTGCGTAAATAGGGAACTCAGATGATGGTGGGATATATGAACAAGTAATGTATACAAAACTACCGGGAAACGATAATTTTATACCTAGGAATTCGATGTCATAAAATTCGTCGAAAGTTATGTTTCTTTACTGGTATTTTCCATTTCCCCTGAACTATTCTTTTTTCTCTTAGCTTCGTACTCTTTTACAAATATGCCCTCGGGCCAGAAACTGGTGGAACACACAGATGCATAAAGAGCACAAGGAATACCAATCTTAAATGATGATACTTTCCTAGCATAAGAAAATTTAAATTGTTCGACCTTCAAATCATCAACTTGGACTTTGTTACGGATATAAGCCGTAATATCCAGTGATGAGAGGTCTGGGGCGAGCCGTGAAACAAATACATGTTTTAGCTGGGGCACCCGAACACAAGTAACCGTTTTTGGTACAACACATGAAACCCTTTTTGGTACTACAGAATTTGTACCTGTACTACCAGTATCGGCCGGTGATCCGGACGTTAAGTCTACATGAGGTGTTGGGGCCACTACTGTATTTTGATCGGACAGAGCGGAAGTACATAGCGGAGCCACATCGATTCCGGCGACTTCGGATACCGAATCACTTTTTGCCCCCGATCTTAGTACCATTTCAGTGGCGCCTAAGATTGGCAGCTGAGCTGGAATCGAATCGCGGGCAGTAGGTTGCACGGCACCTGCCATAGAATGCCCACCGACCGCGACTTTTTTGCGCTTTGGGGAATCGGACTCAGCTAGCATGCGACTAGTGAGCTGCGATTCAAGCGCCACGAGCAGGTCCGTATTTTTACGGCAGTTCCGGATTAATTCCGTAACACTGCTTTTCGTGAGCCGCCTAATAGTTATTGCCTGGTTCTCATAAACAATGCATTCATCGCAGTAGTAGCGTAGGCCACTCCTCTTATCGATGGCATCACGAACCAGGCCAGAATAACCAAGACACTTTGCGTGATAAATTTTATCACATGTATGGCAGGGAATACTTTGCTGCCCAGCCGAGATAACTTTCTTACAATTTTTTAATGAACAGAAAGCCATTTTCGCTGACCACGGACCACTGTGCACTATAGCGGACAAAAAAAAAATCGAAAGCGCTCAAGAACTTTTTAATGAGAGATAGATCAGAGCGACAAAGCGGGAGCGAAACACCGAATAACTTTGATGTTAGGCACCACGAAACGAAATAGAAAACGAAAAGAGAGAGAGAGCGGGAATATTAACCGATTAACTCCGGTATAAAACACCTCAGAAAGAGTGCGTTGGAGTGCGTGCCGTTCCAACAGCGCTCAACGACGAAGAGAAAGACTGAAAAGAGGGGCAATGGAAAACAATAACAACAAACCAGCACCGAATTAAAATATGATAAAAATGTTTATTAAACACAAGTTAATCACGATGCACTCGCGAAGCGAACGGAAAGTTGTTAGAAAACACTTAAAGGTGTAGAAACGTTAAAGAGATTTAAGTAAACCCCGGTGGTTTCAATAAGAAAAATGAAAATTCGGAGCGCAAAACAAAAACACGACCGTTCTCTGTGAAGACGCACTTATCTTATTTCTATGCGCAGTCTTTCGTCGTAGCTTATATTCCATAGCTCGGGTCACAGTATTGATCCTTGCGCTGCTCCTGATGTTACCTTTACACATATCTCGCCTGCCTTTGTTTGGTACAGTAGCT
The DNA here is from genome assembly GCA_018153365.1 of Drosophila fuyamai. Classification (NCBI taxonomy): domain Eukaryota; kingdom Metazoa; phylum Arthropoda; class Insecta; order Diptera; family Drosophilidae; genus Drosophila; species Drosophila fuyamai. The sequence goes on from JAECXW010000002.1 coordinate 473,842, forward strand.
TCCTATTTTCAAGAGGTATCCACCGATTTTGAATTTCTGTTCTAGTGCGTCCGTAATATTTTCCCATTTAACGCTTTTAAAAGCGTTTTTGACATCCAGTGTTGCAAAGAGTACTATAGGTCTCGAGTAGTGATTTCCTTGTTGACTTCGTAGTGCTTCGTAATATACCTTTTGAATTGCTCCTATTGTGGACCTCCCTGGTCTAAAACCGAACTGCATAGGAGAGAGTCCTCCGGCTCTGTTAACTGCTGCTGCTAGACGGGTTTTGATCATCTTTTCTAGGAGCTTTCCTGTAGTATTTAACATACATAATGGTCGATATGCTGATGGCGATAAGGGATCTCCTTTGCCCATGCTTATCAGAAACAGACGTTGCAGTTTCCATTGCTCGGGAAATAGTCCTTTTCAATGCAAGCATTAAACATATCGAGTAGAAGATTGCTCGCAGGACCTACGCAGGTATGTTATCGGGTCCTTGGGCTTTCCCACTTTTAAAACTTTTTGTTGCCCTGACAAGTTCTTCCAAGGTCGGACACCGTTCTTCTCGACGGCCTAATCTCATGAGTAGGGAAGAGTGTTCTGACGATATTGTCCATCTGATCTACCTGTAGCTCCGGCAAGGGTCTCCGGGACCTAAGTTTCCTCATGACGATTTTGTAGCCTAGTCCCCATGGGTCAGAGTTGACATCATTGCAAAGGCACTTCCATTTATTAATCTTGGATTTCCGGATAGCAATATTAAGATCCTTCTTAGCTTTTTTGTACTCCTGCCCCTGGGTAGTAAATATTCCTGTACGTCTTGCTCGGGTGAAGCGGCGTCTAGTTTTAAGGCACTTCTCTCTTAAGATTTTTATTTCATTTGTCCACCAGTATGCTTCTTGACCTTGCCTGTGTGGGTTTCCCCGTATTGGCATTGCGACGTTGCACGCTTTTTTTATAATTGACATAGTGTCGTTGACTATATTCTCGTCGTTTTGCCGTATAGTATTAGCTTTTCTATCAATTCCGTTGATGAGAGTTGTTTTGCTCAGTCTATTTACGTTCCATCCCTTTTTTCCTAGGCTAAGCCGATTTTCAGAACGATTTTGATCGCCTTGTGTCAGCTTGTAGGTGATCGATTCCGTTAAAGATTTCTAATACTTTCCATTCGGCAACCTTGTTTGCCATTTCTTCCGTCACTAGCGTTATGTCCGGGATTGTTCCTTCATTTCCTGGTCGTCTAAATGTAGCGGTTGATCCTATGTTTGAAACTACTATTCCCAGCCTTGCCGCCATGTTTAGAATTTTTCTGCCTCTGGAGTTGGTTGATGACATGCCCCATTCTTCCGCTCTTGAGTTAAAGTCACCTGCTAATAGGACTTTTCCCTGACCTTGCTTGGCAGCATCTTCGATATCTTCGAGTTTTCTTTGGAAGGTCGTAATGTCATCGGAGGGTATTAGGTAGCAGCTTATAATGGTCCAGTCCGCAATATGTGCTGATACGTAACAATTCCGTCTAATGGGGGTATGGTGTGTAACGGTGCTGAATACTGGGATCCATAAATCCGCGGTTTTCGTCTCATCTTCTATCCACAGACCGTCCTCCCGAGTTTTGTATTGTTCGCTGATAATGGCTAGATCTACCTGATGCTCCAATGCTATTTGGAGCAGCAGATCATTGGCCGTTCAGCTTCTGTGCATATTTGCTTGAAGGACTTTCATTCTCTGCTTTTACTTGCGCCGCTATGACATTTGTTTGTCCCCGGAAGGTGGTTTAACTCTTTCCTTTTTTCCACTGCGCAAATACAACATCTTACTGGGTTTTTGCATTCTTTTATTTTGTGCCCAGCCTCTCCGCATCTGATACACAGGTTTCTTCGATCTGGCCCCTTACAGTCCCTTTGCGTGTCTCCCCCTCTAAAGCATTTGAAGCATCGCATAGTGTCGTTGCATTGTTTTACTCGACACAGGGTCCAGCCAATCCTGATTCTTGGGTCCTTCAGTATTTTCGCTGCATCTTCTGTCGCTAAGGCTCGTCGTTGCTCCGAGCTGTTTACTCCAGTCAGATGAATTCTGATTTCTTCGGTAGTATCTCCTATCCCGGCTTTAATTGCGGAAATGATCTCGATTTTCTCTGTAATACTATCAATATCTCGAATTTCCAGTTTGGTTTGCTGTTTCATGGTCCTAACCGTTGCATCACCCTTGAGCGTGGTCTTGATAGTCTCGCATAATAATTCGGCTTTGCTTTCTCTAGACAGTTCTAGGAGCAAGTCACCTGATCTTGTTTTTCTAATCGACAGGATATTGCTGTCATCTTTTTCTGGTTTCACGCTATTTCGTAGGTCCCTCAGAACTTGTGCATAGCTCTTTCCTTCAGTTAGCCTTACTAGCACAGCATCTGGTCGAGGTCTTAATTTTGTCCTAGGTTTATCTCTCTTTTCACCATTAACGTCTCTTTTTATATTTCGTTCATCCGATTTTGCCTCTTTTTTCCGTTTTTTGTTAGTTACCATTTGAAAGCCATCATTTGATTCTTTATCTCTGCCTTTTTTGCTTGCGTTCTGTAATGCCGGGCTGGTAGCTGCTCTCTTTTGGGTTGACGATAGCGGGGTATCGACTATCTTCAAGGCCTTCGGTATTGCCTTACTCATGTCATTTAGTTTTTTGATTTTAGCTTTCTTCCAGCTCGCTCTGTAGCTTTCCATTACATCGAAAAGCTCCGTGAGTTCAGCTGTACCGTCCTTGACTTCCATTCTGATATTTCTTTGTTTTTGCATCGCATGCTTCATCTTCCTTATTATTGCCTTGCACTTGGTCAGAGACTCTTCCTCTAATGTTCTCATCTTGTATATTAGTTCCTGTCGCGGGGAGCTTCGCTGTGTTGTCTGTGCTGTCTCTTTCCTGTGTGTAGCAGGAGTTTGAAGGTCAATCTGCTGTGGTGCTTCGGAATCCTTTCCTTTTTTCGGAGTGTTCTGTTCGGCAAGTTCATTATTTTCCTTCCTTTCAATGGTCGTGTTTCCTTAGGGCTACCTACCCATCAAGTTGCTCTTCCGGAAAGCTTCTTCTATATTGTTTGGTGTTAATTGGGTTGTCATCTTGCATGAGTGGGTCCAAACTCTACGCCGCTATCTCCTCACCTATGTACAGTTGTCCGAAATGTCTCCATAGGTCCCTATGCAAGCAGTGAGGTGCATGCGAGGGTTGACAGAAAGCTTCATGGGCGGTTGTGTTCAGAGCCAGGACAGACGCGAAGCAGGAATGCGCCGCTATGACATTTGTTTGTCCCCGGAAGGTGGTTTAACTCTTTCCTTTTTTCCACTGCGCAAATACAACATCTTACTGGGTTTTTGCATTCTTTTATTTTGTGCCCAGCCTCTCCGCATCTGATACACAGGTTTCTTCGATCTGGCCCCTTACAGTCCCTTTGCGTGTCTCCCCCTCTAAAGCATTTGAAGCATCGCATAGTGTCGTTGCATTGTTTTACTCGACACAGGGTCCAGCCAATCCTGATTCTTGGGTCCTTCAGTATTTTCGCTGCATCTTCTGTCGCTAAGGCTCGTCGTTGCTCCGAGCTGTTTACTCCAGTCAGATGAATTCTGATTTCTTCGGTAGTATCTCCTATCCCGGCTTTAATTGCGGAAATGATCTCGATTTTCTCTGTAATACTATCAATATCTCGAATTTCCAGTTTGGTTTGCTGTTTCATGGTCCTAACCGTTGCATCACCCTTGAGCGTGGTCTTGATAGTCTCGCATAATAATTCGGCTTTGCTTTCTCTAGACAGTTCTAGGAGCAAGTCACCTGATCTTGTTTTTCTAATCGACAGGATATTGCTGTCATCTTTTTCTGGTTTCACGCTATTTCGTAGGTCCCTCAGAACTTGTGCATAGCTCTTTCCTTCAGTTAGCCTTACTAGCACAGCATCTGGTCGAGGTCTTAATTTTGTCCTAGGTTTATCTCTCTTTTCACCATTAACGTCTCTTTTTATATTTCGTTCATCCGATTTTGCCTCTTTTTTCCGTTTTTTGTTAGTTACCATTTGAAAGCCATCATTTGATTCTTTATCTCTGCCTTTTTTGCTTGCGTTCTGTAATGCCGGGCTGGTAGCTGCTCTCTTTTGGGTTGACGATAGCGGGGTATCGACTATCTTCAAGTCCTTCGGTATTGCCTTACTCATGTCATTTAGTTTTTTGATTTTAGCTTTCTTCCAGCTCGCTCTGTAGCTTTCCATTACATCGAAAAGCTCCGTGAGTTCAGCTGTACCGTCCTTGACTTCCATTCTGATATTTCTTTGTTTTTGCATCGCATGCTTCATCTTCCTTATTATTGCCTTGCACTTGGTCAGAGACTCTTCCTCTAATGTTCTCATCTTGTATATTAGTTCCTGTCGCGGGGAGCTTCGCTGTGTTGTCTGTGCTGTCTCTTTCCTGTGTGTAGCAGGAGTTTGAAGGTCAATCTGCTGTGGTGCTTCGGAATCCTTTCCTTTTTTCGGAGTGTTCTGTTCGGCAAGTTCATTATTTTCCTTCCTTTCAATGGTCGTGTTTCCTTAGGGCTACCTACCCATCAAGTTGCTCTTCCGGAAAGCTTCTTCTATATTGTTTGGTGTTAATTGGGTTGTCATCTTGCATGAGTGGGTCCAAACTCTACGCCGCTATCTCCTCACCTATGTACAGTTGTCCGAAATGTCTCCATAGGTCCCTATGCAAGCAGTGAGGTGCATGCGAGGGTTGACAGAAAGCTTCATGGGCGGTTGTGTTCAGAGCCAGGACAGACGCGAAGCAGGAATCATTTCAACTGCACCTAATACGATAATAATAATAATAATAATAATAATAATAATAATAATAATAATAATAATAATAATAATAATAATAATAATAATAATAATAATAATAATAATAATAATAATAATAATAATAATAATAATAATAATAATAATAATAATAATAATAATAATAATAATAATAATAATAATAATAATAATAATAATAATAATAATAATAATAATAATAATAATAATAATAATAATAATAATAATAATAATAATAATAATAATAATAATAATAATAATAATAATAATAATAATAATAATAATAATTTTTTTTTTTTTTTTTTTTTTTTTTGGGCTGAGGGGGAAAATGCCTTCTGCATCTCACACTACCGTCGTATGTGTGGTATGTGGGGCTTGCACCCACTAAAAACCCCTCCTCATCAGGCCTGTATCCACTTCGGAAAAGCTTCCGCATTACTTCAAAGTGGGGCCTCTTGCGCGCGATGCGCGTTCATCTACTCATACAAAGCTCTAAGGCTCGTCTCTACTTCAATGCCAATTTATACCGTAGTAGATATCCATTGGCACCCAAGGAGAGGCGATCCCCAGAGCCCGTCTGATGGTCTGCGTCCAGCCTGCCCTTTTTATACCCTTTCATCAAGGTCTAATTTCTTCAAGCGCAGAATGTCTCCGATAAAAGCGGCTACTGCTCTCCAGTTCTCTTCACTTTCGCACATCTTGGCGACTATAGTTTCCGGCGTAATCTGTCCGATCGCTCGTGACAGGATATTTCGTTGCTGCGCGAATTGGGTACAATAAAACACTGTGTGTTCTGCGTTGTCGGCTTCCGCATCAGCGTAAATACAGCTGGCTTCCGTGCTTTTGCCCATCTTATTTAGAAAGAAACTAAAATAACCGTGACCTGTGAGCACTTGGGTGACGTAGTAGTCTACATCCCCGTGTCGTCTCTCAACCCAGCTTTTAAGGTCGGGGATAAGTCTTCTTGTCCATCTTCCAGTGCCTTCGCGTTCCCATCTTTCTTGCCAGGCATTGATGGTCTCTCTTTTTAGAGCCAGAATCGATTGTCTAGATGCTTCTCCAGCTTGTCGGAGGTCGTAGAGGCTCTTGCGTTCTTTCGCTAGCAGGTCTATCGGAACCACGCATGCTAAGACAAGTGCTGCAGCACACGACACCGTGCGATATGCGCTAATTATACGTAAGGCAGAGGTTCTTTGTATAGCCAATAAAGTCTTCAGTCTGCAATTTGTTTTTAGCGAATCAGCCCACACTTCACATCCATACAGAAGAATGGAGTTGTTTGTATTCATTAACAGCTTTCGTCTAGACGCTATTGGTCCACCGATGTTTGCCATAAGTCTACTAAGAGACCTTGTTGTCTCTGCAGCCTTGGTTCTAGCGTTATTAATTTGAGGTCCAAAGGTCAGCTTAGAGTCCAGCCTGACCCCAAGGTACTTTATTGACTTCTGTGTCCGAATAGTTGTCTCAGTGAGCCTTAATTCTATTTCCAGTGGCATCTGCTTTCTGGTGACTAGCAATAGCTCAGTTTTTTCTGAGGCCAGCTGTAAGCCACGAGAGTCCATCCATTCGTTTACCCGAATCATTACTTGATTTAGTATTCGTTGGGCGTACTCAGTATTGCGTGCTGGAATCACTGCGACTATGTCATCCGCATATCCTACGAGAAATGCGTCGCCAGGCATTTCTGTGCTGAGGATATCGTCATAACTGATATTCCACAGTTCCGGTCCTAGTATGGATCCTTGAGCTGCTCCCGAGGTGATGTCCATCCGTTTTTCGCCTCTTCTTGTCAGATAAATCAGTTTTCGATTCTGTAGATAGCTGTCTATTATCCGCATCAGGTATTCTGGGATGTGGAAACGTCTGTTTAGCGAATCGATCATGTCCGACCACCTGACACTATTAAACGCATTTTTGACGTCTAGTGTCGCCAAAAGCACAATGGGTCTGGATGCATGGTTGCCCACTTGGCTTGCCAATGCTGCATTAACGACTTCCTGTATTGCTCCGATTGTGGACCTCCCTGGTCGGAACCCGTATTGTCTGCTGGAGAGGCCACCTGATACCTCGACAGCAGCAGCTAGTCGAGGCTTGATCAGCTTTTCCAGTAGCTTTCCAGTCGTGTTGAGCATGCAGAGCGGTCGATAGGCTGATGGGGTTGCAGGGTTCCCCTTTCCTTTGCTTATCAAGACCAACCTCTGTGTTTTCCACGGATCGGGGAATATTCCATACTGCAGGCACTTGTTGTACATATTTAATAGTACATCGGGTCTGCTCTTTGCGATGACTTTAAGAACTTCGGTCGGTATATTGTCGGGTCCCGGTGCTTTTCTATTCTTCATGCTGCCTATTGCCTTAGTTAATTCATCCTCACTGAATAACTCGAAGTGTTCCTCAGATGGCTGGAGTGCAGTGTAAACTGGTCTGATCGGATGGGGCGGAAACAGAGTTTTGACAATGTTATCCATGTGCTCGTCGTCTATATCTGGCAGAGTACTTCTTGACCTAAGCTTCTTCATAACGAGTTTGTACCCCAGACCCCATGGGTCCTTGTTAACGTCATTGCAGAGGGATTTCCATTTATTTCGTTTACTTATGCGAATGGCAATATTAAGAAGCTTTTTCGCCTTCTTGTACTCCTCCTCCTGTGTAGCGAAGTTTCCGCTTCTCCTAGCTCGTGTGAGATGACGCCTATAGCGGAGGCTAGTCTCCCTTAAAGCATTTATCTCGTCCGTCCACCAGTATACCTCTGCTCCTCGCCTGTGGGGATTGCCAGACTTTGGCATTGCAGCATCACAAGCTCTTTTTATGGTGGACATAGTGCTGCTAACAACGCTCTCCACGCTAGTTCTCTCATTGCTATCGATTTGACTCCTGTCAATTTCTCCTATTAAGAGGTTCTTGTTTAGTCGGTTAACATTCCATCGGTGACTAGTTCGTATTTGATTTCCTACATGATGAACCGTACATCCTTCAGTACTGAAGGATATATACTCGTGGTCGCTTCCATTGTAGATGTCTAAAACTTTCCAGTCTAATATTCTGTGCGCAGAGTTCTCTGATACTAGCGTTATATCAGGTATTGTGCCTGTTTGGCCCATTCGCTGAAACGTCGGAGCTCTACCCACGTTAGCGACTACCAGTCCAACTCTTGCTGACATATTAAGAATTTTTCGGCCTCTGCTGTTGGTTGTTGGCATGCCCCATTCTTCTGCTCTAGAATTGAAGTCACCAGCTACTATAAGGCTCCCATGCATTTGCCGAGCTGTGTCTTCAATCTCATCGATTTTATGTTGGAAAGCTTCTATTGTATCGTTCGGGGTTAGATAACAACTGAATATGGTGAATTCCTTAAGTTGTACATATACGTAGCAGCTACCTCTGCCATCACCGAGACATCGTATGTCACCCGCAGCTGGGATCCATATAGCTGCAGTCTTATATTCATTTTCCAGCCAGATACCGGGTTGTTTCACTCTATATTGCTCGCAGATTATAACCAAATCCACGCAATGTTCCAGTACTATTTGGGACAGCAGATCATCTGCTATACGGCTTCTGTGAAGGTTTGCTTGTAGGATTTTCATATTTGGGTTTTACGGGTACTGGCTGCGCAGTTACTCGTCCCAGGGAAATGATTGAGATCCCTGCGGTTTTCATATGCACACAGGCAACATTTCGGTGTCTTCGTGCAGTTTCTCATCTTGTGCCCCGTCTCTCCACACCTAATACAGAGATCTCTCCTGTCTGGTCCCGAGCAATCCCTTTGTAGGTGGCCTACCCCAAAGCATCTGAAGCAGCGTGTAACTTCGATGCACCGTTTCACTCGGCATCGCGTCCATCCAATCTTGATTCTTGGCTCCTTAAGAATTTTAGCTGCTTCTTCTGTTGGCAATATAACGAATGCACGTTTTTGCTCAGAACTGTTTGCGCCAGTTAGTCTCACTTTGACTTCCTGACTCTGCTCGCCTATAATAGACTTGATTGCAGTTATGACTTCCTCCTCATTTGTCAGACTGTCTAGGTCTCGTATCTCCAACTTGCTCAACGGCCTGATAGTCTTCACTGTGGCGTTTTCTTTGAGCGTGTGCTTAATGCTTTCGCAAAGCTTCTCGGACTTACTTCCTTTTGATAACTCGAGAAGCAAATCCCCTGACTTGGTTTTCCTGACTGATCGGATGGCTGATTCGGTCTCGTCAGGCTTCAAGTTTTCCCTAAGTTCCCTCAACACCTCGGCGTAGCTCCTGCCTTCTGCGGGCTTAACCAATACAGCTTCTGGGCGGGATCTTGACCGTACTTTAGAGTTTTCTCCTTTCCTCTCAGGGTTAACATTAACTGCTTTGTTCGTTTCCTCTGTTTGAGATGTTTTGGGTTTTCCCTTCTTCCGAGTCACTGTCTTAAAGCCGTCCTTCGCTTCCTTACTTTTCGGCTTTTTAAATGCCTCTTGCTCGGCCGGGCTAGAAGCAACCCGCTTTTTTCGGGACGAAACTGGTGTGTCAGTTTCCTGCAGCTTTTTGTTGGCTTCAGCCGCTGAGTTCGTTTCCTTGACTCTCTGTGTTTCGGCTGTCTTCCAGCTTTTCCTGTAGTTTCCGACAATATCAAGGAGTTCGCTCAGTTCTGACGCTCCGTCTTTCACATCCATACTGATGTTTCGCTGCTTTAGCATAGCATGCTTCATTTTTCGAAGCACTGCTCTGCATTTCTCGATCGTTTCCTCTTCTAGTGCTCTCATTTTATAGATGAGCTCTTGTCTTGGGGAGCCTACCGCAGGTCTGACATCTTGGGATGAAGCAGGGGTTTGCTGATCCTCGTGCAGTATTGCCGTAGATGGGTTTGGTTGTTCCTCCAGATGAACCTCTTGCGCCGTCTTTCCTTCTTCTGTAACGCCTTGATCTGGCGACCTCATCATTTTTCTACTCTTCTGGAATGCTCCTCTCTCTTCTTCTTGGGTTTTACTATTGTTCTGCATGCTATATGGGTCCAAACTTTAAGTCGCTATCTCCTCACATATGTACAGTCCTCCACGATGCCCCCATGGGTCCCTATGCAAGCAGTGAGGTTCATGCGAGGGTTGACGCAGGTCCTTATGGGTACCTGCGTTCAGAGCCAGGACGGATGTTAAGCAGGAGTTGTCTCAACTGCACCTGTACCATCGGTTCCGCGATGATGTGATTAGAACGTATTTAAAGACTCGCCAAGTTTTAAAAGGACGGAGGTAACTTCAGCATTAGCCCAGCAGCCATTTAACCAGAGTTTCAATCTGGGTACTCAGGTGTTGGAATGCCGCTGTCATCAGCGGGGGACCTTCTTTAGTGTCTGCCGATCTGAAAAAAGACAATTGTGTAGCCGCCCAATATGGGACAGACGCTAACCCAGACGCCGCCCTCTTAGGGAACAGACGCGAACGGGATTTAAAAGCCGCCTTCTCACCTTAGCAAGTACCTTGTCGGTTGACAGAGATACAAGTTACCGGGACCGCCACGTGGAGGCGGTGAGATACTTGAAGCAGTTCTGCATGGATCATGCTGGGCTTTGCTATGTTAAAGCCAACCAGACACTTTGCCATGCAGAAACAGCTCCCGGTCCCATAATAATAATAATAATAATAATAATAATGATAATAATAATAATAATAATAATAATAATAATAATAATAATAATAATAATAATAATAATAATAATAATAATAATAATAATAATAATAATAATAATAATAATAATAATAATAATAATAATAATAATAATAATAATAATAATAATAATAATAATAATAATAATAATAATAATAATAATAATAATAATAATAATAATAATAATAATAATAATAATAATAATAATAATAATAATAATAATAATAATAATAATAATAATAATAATAATAATAATAATAATAATAATAATAATAATAATAATAATAATAATAATAATAATAATAATAATAATAATAATAATAATAATAATAATAATAATAATAATAATAATAATAATAATAATAATAATTTTTTTTTTTTTTTTTTTTTGGGCTGGGTGGGGGAAAATGCCTTCTGCATCTCACACTACCGTCGTATGTGTGGTATGTGGGGCTTGCACCCACTAAAAACCCCTCCTCATCAGGCCTGTATCCACTTCGGAAAAGCTTCCGCATTACTTCAAAGTGGGGCCTCTTGCGCGCGATGCGCGTTCATCTACTCATACAAAGCTCTAAGGCTCGTCTCTACTTCAATGCCAATTTATACCGTAGTAGATATCCATTGGCACCCAAGGAGAGGCGATCCCCAGAGCCCGTCTGATGGTCTGCGTCCAGCCTGCCCTTTTTATACCCTTTCATCAAGGTCTAATTTCTTCAAGCGCAGAATGTCTCCGATAAAAGCGGCTACTGCTCTCCAGTTCTCTTCACTTTCGCACATCTTGGCGACTATAGTTTCCGGCGTAATCTGTCCGATCGCTCGTGACAGGATATTTCGTTGCTGCGCGAATTGGGTACAATAAAACACTGTGTGTTCTGCGTTGTCGGCTTCCGCATCAGCGTAAATACAGCTGGCTTCCGTGCTTTTGCCCATCTTATTTAGAAAGAAACTAAAATAACCGTGACCTGTGAGCACTTGGGTGACGTAGTAGTCTACATCCCCGTGTCGTCTCTCAACCCAGCTTTTAAGGTCGGGGATAAGTCTTCTTGTCCATCTTCCAGTGCCTTCGCGTTCCCATCTTTCTTGCCAGGCATTGATGGTCTCTCTTTTTAGAGCCAGAATCGATTGTCTAGATGCTTCTCCAGCTTGTCGGAGGTCGTAGAGGCTCTTGCGTTCTTTCGCTAGCAGGTCTATCGGAACCACGCATGCTAAGACAAGTGCTGCAGCACACGACACCGTGCGATATGCGCTAATTATACGTAAGGCAGAGGTTCTTTGTATAGCCAATAAAGTCTTCAGTCTGCAATTTGTTTTTAGCGAATCAGCCCACACTTCACATCCATACAGAAGAATGGAGTTGTTTGTATTCATTAACAGCTTTCGTCTAGACGCTATTGGTCCACCGATGTTTGCCATAAGTCTACTAAGAGACCTTGTTGTCTCTGCAGCCTTGGTTCTAGCGTTATTAATTTGAGGTCCAAAGGTCAGCTTAGAGTCCAGCCTGACCCCAAGGTACTTTATTGACTTCTGTGTCCGAATAGTTGTCTCAGTGAGCCTTAATTCTATTTCCAGTGGCATCTGCTTTCTGGTGACTAGCAATAGCTCAGTTTTTTCTGAGGCCAGCTGTAAGCCACGAGAGTCCATCCATTCGTTTACCCGAATCATTACTTGATTTAGTATTCGTTGGGCGTACTCAGTATTGCGTGCTGGAATCACTGCGACTATGTCATCCGCATATCCTACGAGAAATGCGTCGCCAGGCATTTCTGTGCTGAGGATATCGTCATAACTGATATTCCACAGTTCCGGTCCTAGTATGGATCCTTGAGCTGCTCCCGAGGTGATGTCCATCCGTTTTTCGCCTCTTCTTGTCAGATAAATCAGTTTTCGATTCTGTAGATAGCTGTCTATTATCCGCATCAGGTATTCTGGGATGTGGAAACGTCTGTTTAGCGAATCGATCATGTCCGACCACCTGACACTATTAAACGCATTTTTGACGTCTAGTGTCGCCAAAAGCACAATGGGTCTGGATGCATGGTTGCCCACTTGGCTTGCCAATGCTGCATTAACGACTTCCTGTATTGCTCCGATTGTGGACCTCCCTGGTCGGAACCCGTATTGTCTGCTGGAGAGGCCACCTGATACCTCGACAGCAGCAGCTAGTCGAGGCTTGATCAGCTTTTCCAGTAGCTTTCCAGTCGTGTTGAGCATGCAGAGCGGTCGATAGGCTGATGGGGTTGCAGGGTTCCCCTTTCCTTTGCTTATCAAGACCAACCTCTGTGTTTTCCACGGATCGGGGAATATTCCATACTGCAGGCACTTGTTGTACATATTTAATAGTACATCGGGTCTGCTCTTTGCGATGACTTTAAGAACTTCGGTCGGTATATTGTCGGGTCCCGGTGCTTTTCTATTCTTCATGCTGCCTATTGCCTTAGTTAATTCATCCTCACTGAATAACTCGAAGTGTTCCTCAGATGGCTGGAGTGCAGTGTAAACTGGTCTGATCGGATGGGGCGGAAACAGAGTTTTGACAATGTTATCCATGTGCTCGTCGTCTATATCTGGCAGAGTACTTCTTGACCTAAGCTTCTTCATAACGAGTTTGTACCCCAGACCCCATGGGTCCTTGTTAACGTCATTGCAGAGGGATTTCCATTTATTTCGTTTACTTATGCGAATGGCAATATTAAGAAGCTTTTTCGCCTTCTTGTACTCCTCCTCCTGTGTAGCGAAGTTTCCGCTTCTCCTAGCTCGTGTGAGATGACGCCTATAGCGGAGGCTAGTCTCCCTTAAAGCATTTATCTCGTCCGTCCACCAGTATACCTCTGCTCCTCGCCTGTGGGGATTGCCAGACTTTGGCATTGCAGCATCACAAGCTCTTTTTATGGTGGACATAGTGCTGCTAACAACGCTCTCCACGCTAGTTCTCTCATTGCTATCGATTTGACTCCTGTCAATTTCTCCTATTAAGAGGTTCTTGTTTAGTCGGTTAACATTCCATCGGTGACTAGTTCGTATTTGATTTCCTACATGATGAACCGTACATCCTTCAGTACTGAAGGATATATACTCGTGGTCGCTTCCATTGTAGATGTCTAAAACTTTCCAGTCTAATATTCTGTGCGCAGAGTTCTCTGATACTAGCGTTATATCAGGTATTGTGCCTGTTTGGCCCATTCGCTGAAACGTCGGAGCTCTACCCACGTTAGCGACTACCAGTCCAACTCTTGCTGACATATTAAGAATTTTTCGGCCTCTGCTGTTGGTTGTTGGCATGCCCCATTCTTCTGCTCTAGAATTGAAGTCACCAGCTACTATAAGGCTCCCATGCATTTGCCGAGCTGTGTCTTCAATCTCATCGATTTTATGTTGGAAAGCTTCTATTGTATCGTTCGGGGTTAGATAACAACTGAATATGGTGAATTCCTTAAGTTGTACATATACGTAGCAGCTACCTCTGCCATCACCGAGACATCGTATGTCACCCGCAGCTGGGATCCATATAGCTGCAGTCTTATATTCATTTTCCAGCCAGATACCGGGTTGTTTCACTCTATATTGCTCGCAGATTATAACCAAATCCACGCAATGTTCCAGTACTATTTGGGACAGCAGATCATCTGCTATACGGCTTCTGTGAAGGTTTGCTTGTAGGATTTTCATATTTGGGTTTTACGGGTACTGGCTGCGCAGTTACTCGTCCCAGGGAAATGATTGAGATCCCTGCGGTTTTCATATGCACACAGGCAACATTTCGGTGTCTTCGTGCAGTTTCTCATCTTGTGCCCCGTCTCTCCACACCTAATACAGAGATCTCTCCTGTCTGGTCCCGAGCAATCCCTTTGTAGGTGGCCTACCCCAAAGCATCTGAAGCAGCGTGTAACTTCGATGCACCGTTTCACTCGGCATCGCGTCCATCCAATCTTGATTCTTGGCTCCTTAAGAATTTTAGCTGCTTCTTCTGTTGGCAATATAACGAATGCACGTTTTTGCTCAGAACTGTTTGCGCCAGTTAGTCTCACTTTGACTTCCTGACTCTGCTCGCCTATAATAGACTTGATTGCAGTTATGACTTCCTCCTCATTTGTCAGACTGTCTAGGTCTCGTATCTCCAACTTGCTCAACGGCCTGATAGTCTTCACTGTGGCGTTTTCTTTGAGCGTGTGCTTAATGCTTTCGCAAAGCTTCTCGGACTTACTTCCTTTTGATAACTCGAGAAGCAAATCCCCTGACTTGGTTTTCCTGACTGATCGGATGGCTGATTCGGTCTCGTCAGGCTTCAAGTTTTCCCTAAGTTCCCTCAACACCTCGGCGTAGCTCCTGCCTTCTGCGGGCTTAACCAATACAGCTTCTGGGCGGGATCTTGACCGTACTTTAGAGTTTTCTCCTTTCCTCTCAGGGTTAACATTAACTGCTTTGTTCGTTTCCTCTGTTTGAGATGTTTTGGGTTTTCCCTTCTTCCGAGTCACTGTCTTAAAGCCGTCCTTCGCTTCCTTACTTTTCGGCTTTTTAAATGCCTCTTGCTCGGCCGGGCTAGAAGCAACCCGCTTTTTTCGGGACGAAACTGGTGTGTCAGTTTCCTGCAGCTTTTTGTTGGCTTCAGCCGCTGAGTTCGTTTCCTTGACTCTCTGTGTTTCGGCTGTCTTCCAGCTTTTCCTGTAGTTTCCGACAATATCAAGGAGTTCGCTCAGTTCTGACGCTCCGTCTTTCACATCCATACTGATGTTTCGCTGCTTTAGCATAGCATGCTTCATTTTTCGAAGCACTGCTCTGCATTTCTCGATCGTTTCCTCTTCTAGTGCTCTCATTTTATAGATGAGCTCTTGTCTTGGGGAGCCTACCGCAGGTCTGACATCTTGGGATGAAGCAGGGGTTTGCTGATCCTCGTGCAGTATTGCCGTAGATGGGTTTGGTTGTTCCTCCAGATGAACCTCTTGCGCCGTCTTTCCTTCTTCTGTAACGCCTTGATCTGGCGACCTCATCATTTTTCTACTCTTCTGGAATGCTCCTCTCTCTTCTTCTTGGGTTTTACTATTGTTCTGCATGCTATATGGGTCCAAACTTTAAGTCGCTATCTCCTCACATATGTACAGTCCTCCACGATGCCCCCATGGGTCCCTATGCAAGCAGTGAGGTTCATGCGAGGGTTGACGCAGGTCCTTATGGGTACCTGCGTTCAGAGCCAGGACGGATGTTAAGCAGGAGTTGTCTCAACTGCACCTGTACCATCGGTTCCGCGATGATGTGATTAGAACGTATTTAAAGACTCGCCAAGTTTTAAAAGGACGGAGGTAACTTCAGCATTAGCCCAGCAGCCATTTAACCAGAGTTTCAATCTGGGTACTCAGGTGTTGGAATGCCGCTGTCAT
The DNA here is from genome assembly GCA_018153365.1 of Drosophila fuyamai. NCBI lineage: Eukaryota > Metazoa > Arthropoda > Insecta > Diptera > Drosophilidae > Drosophila > Drosophila fuyamai. The sequence goes on from JAECXW010000002.1 coordinate 489,636, forward strand.
CAGCGGGGGACCTTCTTTAGTGTCTGCCGATCTGAAAAAAGACAATTGTGTAGCCGCCCAATATGGGACAGACGCTAACCCAGACGCCGCCCTCTTAGGGAACAGACGCGAACGGGATTTAAAAGCCGCCTTCTCACCTTAGCAAGTACCTTGTCGGTTGACAGAGATACAAGTTACCGGGACCGCCACGTGGAGGCGGTGAGATACTTGAAGCAGTTCTGCATGGATCATGCTGGGCTTTGCTATGTTAAAGCCAACCAGACACTTTGCCATGCAGAAACAGCTCCCAGTCCAATAATAATAATAATAATAATAATAATAATAATAATAATAATAATAATAATAATAATAATAATAATAATAATAATAATAATAATAATAATAATAATAATAATAATAATAATAATAATAATAATAATAATAATAATAATAATAATAATAATAATAATAATAATAATAATAATAATAATAATAATAATAATAATAATAATAATAATAATAATAATAATAATAATAATAATAATAATAATAATAATAATAATAATAATAATAATAATAATAATAATAATAATAATAATAATAATAATAATAATAATAATAATAATAATAATAATAATAATAATAATAATAATAATAATAATAATAATAATAATAATAATAATAATAATAATAATAATAATAATAATAATAATAATAATAATAATAATAATAATAATAATAATAATAATAATAATAATAATAATAATAATAATAATAATAATAATAATAATAATAATAATAATATAATAATATTTTTTTTTTTTTTTTTTTTTTTTTTGGGCTGAGGGGGAAAATGCCTTCTGCATCTCACACTACCGTCGTATGTGTGGTATGTGGGGCTTGCACCCACTAAAAACCCCTCCTCATCAGGCCTGTATCCACTTCGGAAAAGCTTCCGCATTACTTCAAAGTGGGGCCTCTTGCGCGCGATGCGCGTTCATCTACTCATACAAAGCTCTAAGGCTCGCCTCTACTTAAATGCCAATATATACCGTAGAAAATATCCATTGGCACCCAAGGAGAGGCGATCCCCAGAGCCCGTCTGATGGTCTGCGTCCAGCCTGCCCTTTTTATACCCTTGCATCAAGGTCTAATTTCTTCAAGCGCAGAATGTCTCCGATAAAAGCGGCTACTGCTCTCCAGTTCTCTTCGCTTTCGCACATCTTGGCTACTTCGAAGTGGGGCCTCCTGCGCGACATGCGCTCTCGTCTCAATGCAAAGCTCTACGACGCGTCCGTTTCTCGTCTATCAAGATCGTTTTTCTTTGACCTTAAGATCGTTCCAACATAGGCTTTTACGTGATTCCAGGCCGCCTCACTGCTTATCATTCGATCAACTATGTTTTCAGGCGATATTTCTCCAATGGCATCCGTTAGTCCGGTGCGTTCTGATCGAAACCGCTCACAATGGAATATAGTGTGTTCTACACTGTCCCTCTCGGCGTCTTCATAAATGCACGTAGCTTGTGAGCTTTTCGCGATAGTGTGCAAAAAGGCCCGGAAATAGCCGTGGCCGGTCAGCATTTGAGTTAGGTAGTAATCAACGTTTCCGTGTTTCCTTTTTGTCCACCCCTTGAGATTGGGTATAAGCCTAGCTGTCCATTTTCCCGAGCATTCATGCTCCCACCTATTTTGCCACAAGTTCAGGGTCTCTTCTCTGCACAGCTCTTTTGTTTGTCTTGTCGCTACTCCACTTTGTTTTAGCTGGTAGACTTTTTGGCGTTCTCTTGCTAAGAGATCGATCGGTATTACACCCGCAGTGACTAGAGCTGCTGATCCTGATACCGTTCTATAGGCGCTGATTATCCTCAATGCTATTGTCCTTTGAACTTCGAGCAAGGGTTTAAGTCTGCACTTTACGCGTAGGGTGTTAGCCCAAACCTCACATCCATAAAGCAGGATTGCGTGGTTCACTTCCATTAAGAGTTTGCGTTTCGACTGGATTGGACCACCTATGTTTGCCATGAGTCTGCTAAGTGATTTTGCAGTGTCGGTCGCTCGGCTTTTAGCGTGCTGAATTTGAGCCTTAAACGTCAGTTTGGGCTCAAGACGAACTCCTAGATATTTTATCACCTTCTGCGTCCTAATGATATTTTCTCCTACTCTCATATCTATTTCTAGTGGAAACTGCTTCGTTGTTACTAGCAACAACTCGGTTTTTTCCGTGGCCAGCTGCAAACCGTTATTGTCCATCCATCCTTTCACCCGGCGCATCACCTGGTTTAGCTTACGCTGTATGTTTTCGGGGTTACGAGCCGAGATAACTGCAACTATATCGTCTGCGTATCCTACTAAGGTCGTGTCTTCCGGCATTTCTATGCGCAGTATTTCGTCGTAGCTAATATTCCATAGCTCGGGTCCCAGTATTGATCCTTGCGCTGCTCCTGATGTTACCTTTACACATTTCTCGCCTGCCTTTGTTTGGTACAGTAGCTTTCTGTTTTCGAGGTAGCTTTGTAATATTTTCAAGAGGTATCCACCGATTTTGAATTTCTGTTCTAGTGCGTCTGTAATATTTTCCCATTTAACGCTGTTAAAAGCGTTTTTGACATCCAGTGTTGCTAAGAGTACTATAGGTCTCGAGTAGTGATTTCCTTGTTGACTTCGTAGTGCTTCGTAATATACCTTTTGAATTGCCCCTATTGTGGACCTCCCTGGTCTAAAACCGAACTGCATAGGAGAGAGTCCTCCGGCTCTGTTAACTGCTGCTGCTAGACGAGGTTTGATCATCTTTTCTAGGAGCTTTCCTGTAGTATTTAACATACATAATGGTCGATATGCTGACGGCGATAAGGGATCTCCTTTGCCCTTGCTTATCAGAACCAGCCGTTGCAGTTTCCATTGCTCGGGAAATAGTCCCGTTCGGATGCAAGCATTAAACATATCGAGTAGAAGATTAGGTCGCCTCTCTGCAATTGCTTGCAGGACCTCCGCAGGTATGTTATCGGGTCCCGGGGCTTTCCTACTTTTTAAGCTTTTTGTTGCTCTGACAAGTTCTTCCAATGTAAACATGTCTACTCGTTCTTCAAGGTCGGACACAGTTCTTCTCGACGGCCTAATCTCATGAGTAGGGAAGAGTGTTCTGACGATATTGTCCATCTGATCTACCTGTAGATCCGGCAAGGGTCTCCGGGACCTAAGTTTCTTCATGACGATTTTGTAGCCTAGTCCCCATGGGTCAGAGTTGACATCATTGCAAAGGCACTTCCATTTATTAATCTTGGATTTCCGGATAGCAATATTAAGATCCTTCTTAGCTTTTTTGTACTCCTGCTCCTGGGTAGTAAATATTCCTCTACATCTTGCTCGGGTGAAGCGCCGTCTAGTTTTAAGGCATTTCTCTCTTAAGATTTTTATTTCATTTGTCCACCAGTATGCTTCTTGACCTTGCCTGTGTGGGTTTCCCCGTTTAGGCATTGCGGCGTTGCACGCTTTTTTTATAATTGACATAGTGTCGTTGACTATATTCTCGTCGTTTTGCCGTATAGTATTAGCTTTTCTATCAATTTCGTTGATGAGAGTTGTTTTGCTCAGTCTATTTACGTTCCATCCCTTTTTTCCTAGGCTAAGGCGATTTTCAGAACGATTTTGATCGCCTTGTGTCAGCTTGTAGGATATATACTCGTGATCGCTTCCGTTAAAGATCTCTAATACTTTCCATTCGGCAACCTTGTTTGCCATTTCTTCCGTCACTAGCGTTATGTCCGGGATTGTTCCTTCATTTCCTGGTCGTCTAAATGTAGCGGTTGATCCTATGTTTGCAACTACCATTCCCAGCCTTGCCGCCATGTTTAGAATTTTTCTGCCTCTGGAGTTGGTTGATGACATGCCCCATTCTTCCGCTCTTGAGTTAAAGTCACCTGCTAATAGGACTTTTCCCTGAGCTTGCTTGGCAGCATCTTCGATATCTTCGAGTTTTCTTTGGAAAGTCGTAATGTCATCGGAGGGTGTTAGGTAGCAGCTAATAATGGTCCAGTCCGCAACTTGTGCTGATACGTAACAATTCCGTCTAATGGGGGTATGGTGTGTAATGGTGCTGAATACTGGGATCCATAAAGCCGCGGTTTTCGTCTCATCTTCTATCCACAGACCGTCCTCCCGAGTTTTGTATTGTTCGCTGATAATGGCTAGATCTACATGATGCTCCAATGCTATTTGGAGCAGCAGATCATTGGCCGTTCTGCTTCTGTGCATATTTGCTTGTAGGACTTTCATTCTCTGCTTTTACTTGCGCCGCTATGACATTTGTTTGTCCCCGGAAGGTGGTTTAACTCTTTCCTTTTTTCCTCTGCGCAAATACAACATCTTACTGGGTTTTTGCATTCTTTTATTTTGTGCCCAGCCTCTCCGCATCTGATACATAGGTTTCTTCGATCTGGCCCCTTACAGTCCCTTTGCGTGTGTCCCCCTCTAAAGCATTTGAAGCATCGCATAGTGTCGATGCATTCTTTTACTCGACACAGGGTCCAGCCAATCCTGATTCTTCGGTCCTTCAGTATTTTCGCTGCATCTTCTGTCGCTAAGGTAACGAAGGCTCGTCGTTGCTCCGAGCTATTTACTCCAGTCAGATTAATTCTGATTTCTTCGGTAGTATCTCCTATCCCGGTTTTAATTGCGGAAATGATCTCGCTTTCCTCTGTAATACTATCAATATCTCGAATTTCCAGTTTGGTTTGCTGTTTCATGGTCCTAACCGTTGCATCACCCTTGAGCGTGGTCTTGATAGTCTCGCATAATAATTCGGCTTTGCTTCCTCTGGACAGTTCTAGGAGCATGTCACCTGATCTTGTTTTTCTTATCGACAGGATATTGCTGACATCTTTTTCTGGTTTCACGCTAATTCGTAGGTCCCTCAGAACCTGTGCATAGCTCTTTCCTTCAGTTAGCCTTACTAGCACAGCATCTGGTCGAGATCTTAATTTTGTCCTAGGTTTATCTCTCTTTTCACCATTAACGTCTCTTTTTATATTTCGTTCATCCGATTTTGCCTCTTTTTTCCGTTTTTTGTTAGTTACCATTTGAAAGCCATCATTTGATTCTTTATCTCTGCCTTTTTTGCTTGCGTTCTGTAATGCTGGGCTGGTAGCTGCTCTCTTTTGGGTTGACGATAGCGGGGTATCGACTATCTTCAAGGCCTTCGGTATTGCCTTACTCATGTCATTTAGTTTTTCGATTTCAGCTTTCTTCCAGCTCGCTCTGTAGCTTTCTATTACATCGAGAAGCTCCGTGAGTTCAGCTGTACCGTCCTTAACTTCCATGCTGATATTTCTTTGTTTTTGCATCGCATGCTTCATCTTCCTTATTATTGCCTTGCACTTGGTCAGAGATTCTTCCTCTAATGTTCTCATCTTGTATATTAGTTCCTGTCGCGGGGAGCTTCGCTGTATTGTCGGTGCTGTCTCTTTCCTGTGTGTAGCAGGAGTTTGAAGGTCAATCTGCTGTGGTGCTTCGGAATCCTTTCCTTTTTTCGGAGTGTTTTGTTCAGCAAGTTCATTATTTTCCTTCCTTTCAATGGTCGTGTTTCCTTGGGGTGACCTACCCATCAAGTTGCTCTTCCGGAAAGCTTCTTCCATATTGTTTGGTGTTAATTGGGTTGTCATCTTGCATAAGTGGGTCCAAACTCTACGCCGCTATCTCCTCACCTATGTACAGTTGTCCAAAATGTCCCCATGGGTCCCTATGCAAGCAGTGAGGTCCATGCGAGGGTTGACACAAAGCTTCATGGGCGGTTGTGTTCAGAGCCAGGACAGACGCGAAGCAGGAATCATTTCAACTGCACCTGTACCGCCGAGTCAACGGCGCTGTGATTTGAACGTACGGAGAGACTTGCTAAGTTTTAACTGGACGGAGGCGAACGTAACATTATCCCGATAGCCGTTTCTCCAAAATGTCACTCTTGCGTACTAAGGTGTCAGAATGCTGCATTCGTCAAGCCCGATATCATCAAATCGTCTTTTGTGTGCATAATCGTAAGTCAATTTATCGTTCCTGTGTCTTGCCGTGACTGGGGGACCGCGGGTATGTCAAGCCCGTCACCCGGTTGTGGGTGCCCCTGGGGATAATAATAATAATAATAATAATAATAATAATAATAATAATAATAATAATAATAATAATAATAATAATAATAATAATAATAATAATAATAATAATAATAATAATAATAATAATAATAATAATAATAATAATAATAATAATAATAATAATAATAATAATAATAATAATAATAATAATAATAATAATAATAATAATAATAATAATAATAATAATAATAATAATAATAATAATAATAATAATAATAATAATAATAATAATAATAATAATAATAATAATAATAATAATAATAATAATAATAATAATAATAATAATAATAATAATAATAATAATTTTTTTTTTTTTTTTTTTTTTGGGCTGAGGGGGGAAAATGCCTTCTGCATCTCACACTACCGTCGTATGTGTGGTATGTGGGGCTTGCACCCACTAAAAACCCCTCCTCATCAGGCCTGTATCCACTTCGGAAAAGCTTCCGCATTACTTCAAAGTGGGGCCTCTTGCGCGCGATGCGCGTTCATCTACTCATACAAAGCTCTAAGGCTCGTCTCTACTTCAATGCCAATTTATACCGTAGTAGATATCCATTGGCACCCAAGGAGAGGCGATCCCCAGAGCCCGTCTGATGGTCTGCGTCCAGCCTGCCCTTTTTATACCCTTTCATCAAGGTCTAATTTCTTCAAGCGCAGAATGTCTCCGATAAAAGCGGCTACTGCTCTCCAGTTCTCTTCACTTTCGCACATCTTGGCGACTATAGTTTCCGGCGTAATCTGTCCGATCGCTCGTGACAGGATATTTCGTTGCTGCGCGAATTGGGTACAATAAAACACTGTGTGTTCTGCGTTGTCGGCTTCCGCATCAGCGTAAATACAGCTGGCTTCCGTGCTTTTGCCCATCTTATTTAGAAAGAAACTAAAATAACCGTGACCTGTGAGCACTTGGGTGACGTAGTAGTCTACATCCCCGTGTCGTCTCTCAACCCAGCTTTTAAGGTCGGGGATAAGTCTTCTTGTCCATCTTCCAGTGCCTTCGCGTTCCCATCTTTCTTGCCAGGCATTGATGGTCTCTCTTTTTAGAGCCAGAATCGATTGTCTAGATGCTTCTCCAGCTTGTCGGAGGTCGTAGAGGCTCTTGCGTTCTTTCGCTAGCAGGTCTATCGGAACCACGCATGCTAAGACAAGTGCTGCAGCACACGACACCGTGCGATATGCGCTAATTATACGTAAGGCAGAGGTTCTTTGTATAGCCAATAAAGTCTTCAGTCTGCAATTTGTTTTTAGCGAATCAGCCCACACTTCACATCCATACAGAAGAATGGAGTTGTTTGTATTCATTAACAGCTTTCGTCTAGACGCTATTGGTCCACCGATGTTTGCCATAAGTCTACTAAGAGACCTTGTTGTCTCTGCAGCCTTGGTTCTAGCGTTATTAATTTGAGGTCCAAAGGTCAGCTTAGAGTCCAGCCTGACCCCAAGGTACTTTATTGACTTCTGTGTCCGAATAGTTGTCTCAGTGAGCCTTAATTCTATTTCCAGTGGCATCTGCTTTCTGGTGACTAGCAATAGCTCAGTTTTTTCTGAGGCCAGCTGTAAGCCACGAGAGTCCATCCATTCGTTTACCCGAATCATTACTTGATTTAGTATTCGTTGGGCGTACTCAGTATTGCGTGCTGGAATCACTGCGACTATGTCATCCGCATATCCTACGAGAAATGCGTCGCCAGGCATTTCTGTGCTGAGGATATCGTCATAACTGATATTCCACAGTTCCGGTCCTAGTATGGATCCTTGAGCTGCTCCCGAGGTGATGTCCATCCGTTTTTCGCCTCTTCTTGTCAGATAAATCAGTTTTCGATTCTGTAGATAGCTGTCTATTATCCGCATCAGGTATTCTGGGATGTGGAAACGTCTGTTTAGCGAATCGATCATGTCCGACCACCTGACACTATTAAACGCATTTTTGACGTCTAGTGTCGCCAAAAGCACAATGGGTCTGGATGCATGGTTGCCCACTTGGCTTGCCAATGCTGCATTAACGACTTCCTGTATTGCTCCGATTGTGGACCTCCCTGGTCGGAACCCGTATTGTCTGCTGGAGAGGCCACCTGATACCTCGACAGCAGCAGCTAGTCGAGGCTTGATCAGCTTTTCCAGTAGCTTTCCAGTCGTGTTGAGCATGCAGAGCGGTCGATAGGCTGATGGGGTTGCAGGGTTCCCCTTTCCTTTGCTTATCAAGACCAACCTCTGTGTTTTCCACGGATCGGGGAATATTCCATACTGCAGGCACTTGTTGTACATATTTAATAGTACATCGGGTCTGCTCTTTGCGATGACTTTAAGAACTTCGGTCGGTATATTGTCGGGTCCCGGTGCTTTTCTATTCTTCATGCTGCCTATTGCCTTAGTTAATTCATCCTCACTGAATAACTCGAAGTGTTCCTCAGATGGCTGGAGTGCAGTGTAAACTGGTCTGATCGGATGGGGCGGAAACAGAGTTTTGACAATGTTATCCATGTGCTCGTCGTCTATATCTGGCAGAGTACTTCTTGACCTAAGCTTCTTCATAACGAGTTTGTACCCCAGACCCCATGGGTCCTTGTTAACGTCATTGCAGAGGGATTTCCATTTATTTCGTTTACTTATGCGAATGGCAATATTAAGAAGCTTTTTCGCCTTCTTGTACTCCTCCTCCTGTGTAGCGAAGTTTCCGCTTCTCCTAGCTCGTGTGAGATGACGCCTATAGCGGAGGCTAGTCTCCCTTAAAGCATTTATCTCGTCCGTCCACCAGTATACCTCTGCTCCTCGCCTGTGGGGATTGCCAGACTTTGGCATTGCAGCATCACAAGCTCTTTTTATGGTGGACATAGTGCTGCTAACAACGCTCTCCACGCTAGTTCTCTCATTGCTATCGATTTGACTCCTGTCAATTTCTCCTATTAAGAGGTTCTTGTTTAGTCGGTTAACATTCCATCGGTGACTAGTTCGTATTTGATTTCCTACATGATGAACCGTACATCCTTCAGTACTGAAGGATATGTACTCGTGGTCGCTTCCATTGTAGATGTCTAAAACTTTCCAGTCTAATATTCTGTGCGCAGAGTTCTCTGATACTAGCGTTATATCAGGTATTGTGCCTGTTTGGCCCATTCGCTGAAACGTCGGAGCTCTGCCCACGTTAGCGACTACCAGTCCAACTCTTGCTGACATATTAAGAATTTTTCGGCCTCTGCTGTTGGTTGTTGGCATGCCCCATTCTTCTGCTCTAGAATTGAAGTCACCAGCTACTATAAGGCTTCCATGCATTTGCCGAGCTATGTCTTCAATCTCATCGATTTTATGTTGGAAAGCTTCTATTGTATCGTTCGGGGTTAGATAACAACTGAATATGGTGAATTCCTTAAGTTGTACATATACGTAGCAGCTACCTCTGCCATCACCGAGACATCGTATGTCACCCGCAGCTGGGATCCATATAGCTGCAGTCTTATATTCATTTTCCAGCCAGATACCGGGTTGTTTCACTCTATATTGTTCGCAGATTATAACCAAATCCACGCAATGTTCCAGTACTATTTGGGACAGCAGATCATCTGCTATACGGCTTCTGTGAAGGTTTGCTTGTAGGATTTTCATATTTGGGTTTTACGGGTACTGGCTGCGCAGTTACTCGTCCCAGGGAAATGATTGAGATCCGTGCGGTTTTCATATGCACACAGGCAACATTTCGGTGTCTTCGTGCAGTTTCTCATCTTGTGCCCCGTCTCTCCACACCTAATACAGAGATCTCTCCTGTCTGGTCCCGAGCAATCCCTTTGTAGGTGGCCTACCCCAAAGCATCTGAAGCAGCGTGTAACTTCGATGCACCGTTTCACTCGGCATCGCGTCCATCCAATCTTGATTCTTGGCTCCTTAAGAATTTTAGCTGCTTCTTCTGTTGGCAATATAACGAATGCACGTTTTTGCTCAGAACTGTTTGCGCCAGTTAGTCTCACTTTGACTTCCTGACTCTGCTCGCCTATAATGAACTTGATTGCAGTTATGACTTCCTCCTCATTTGTCAGACTGTCTAGGTCTCGTATCTCCAACTTGCTCAACGGCCTGATAGTCTTCACTGTGGCGTTTTCTTTGAGCGTGTGCTTAATGCTTTCGCAAAGCTTCTCGGACTTACTTCCTTTTGATAACTCGAGAAGCAAATCCCCTGACTTGGTTTTCCTGACTGATCGGATGGCTGATTCGGTCTCGTCAGGCTTCAAGTTTTCCCTAAGTTCCCTCAACACCTCGGCGTAGCTCCTGCCTTCTGCGGGCTTAACCAATACAGCTTCTGGGCGGGATCTTGACCGTACTTTAGAGTTTTCTCCTTTCCTCTCAGGGTTAGCATTAACTGCTTTGTTCGTTTCCTCTGTTTGAGATGTTTTTGGTTTTCCCTTCTTCCAAATCACTGTTTTAAAGCCGTCCTTCGCTTCCTTACTTTTCGGCTTTTTAAATGCCTCTTGCTCGGCCGGGCTAGAAGCAGCCCGCTTTTTGCGGGTCGAAACTGGTGTGTCAGTTTCCTGACAATATTAAGGAGTTTGCTCAGTTCTGATGCTCCGTCTTTCACATCCATACTGATGTTTCGCTGCTTTAGCATAGCATGCTTCATTTTTCGAAGCACTGCTCTGCATTTCTCGATCGTTTCCTCTTCTAGTGCTCTCATTTTATAGATGAGCTCTTGTCTTGGGGAGCCTACCGCAGGTCTGACATCTTGGGATGAAGCAGGGGTTTGCTGATCCTCGTGCAGTATTGCCGTAGATGGGTTTGGTTGTTTCTCCAGATGACCCTCTTGCGCCGTCTTTCCTTCTTCTGTAACGCCTTGATCTGGCGCTAACCCAGACGCCGCCCTCTTAGGGAACAGACGCGAACGGGATTTAAAAGCCGGCTTCTCACCTTAGCAAGTACCTTGTCGGTTGACAGAGATACAAGTTACCGGGACCGCCACGTGGAGGCGGTGAGATACCTGAAGCAGTTCTGCATGGATCATGCTGGGCTTTGCTATGTTAAAGCCAACCAGACACTTTGCCGTGCAGAAACAGCTCCTGGTCCCATAATAATAATAATAATAATAATAATAATAATAATAATAATAATAATAATAATAATAATAATAATAATAATAATAATAATAATAATAATAATAATAATAATAATAATAATAATAATAATAATAATAATAATAATAATAATAATAATAATAATAATAATAATAATAATAATAATAATAATAATAATAATAATAATAATAATAATAATAATAATAATAATAATAATAATAATAATAATAATAATAATAATAATAATAATAATAATAATAATAATAATAATAATAATAATAATAATAATAATAATAAAAATAATAATAATTATAATAATAATCATTACTTGATTTAGTATTCGTTGGGCGTCCTCAGTATTGCGTGCTGGAATCACTGCGACTATGTCATCCGCATATCCTACGAGAAATGCGTCGTCAGGCATTTCCGTGCTGAGTATATCGTCGAGGCTTGATTAGCTTTTCCAGTAGCTTTCCAGTCGTGTTGAGCATGCAGAGCGGTCGATAGGCTGATGGGGTTGCAGGGTTCCCCTTTCCTTTGCTTATCAAGACCAACCTCTGTGTCTTCCACGGATCGGGGAATATTCCATACTGCAGGCACTTGTTGTACATATTTAATAGTACATCGGGTCTGCTCTTTGCGATGACTTTAAGAACTTCGGTCGGTATATCGTCGGGTCCCGGTGCTTTCCTATTCTTCATGCTGCCTATTGCCTTAGTTTATTCATACTCACTGAATAACTCGAAATGTTCCTCAGATGGCTGGAGTGCAGTGTAAACAGGTCTGATCGGATGGGGCGGAAACACAGTTTTGACAATGTTATCCATGTGCTCGTCGTCTATATCTGGCAGAGTACTTCTTGACCTAAGCTTCTTCATAACGAGTTTGTACCCCAGACCCCATGGGTCCTTGTTAACGTCATTACAGAGGGATTTCCATTTATTTCGTTTACTTTGGCGAATGGCAATATTAAGAAGCTTTTTCCCCTCCTGCTGTGTAGCGAAGTTTCCGCTTCTCCTAGCTCGTGTGAGATGACGCCTATAGCGGAGGCTAGTCTCCCTTAAAGCATTTATCTCGTCCGTCCACCAGTATACCTCTGCTCCTCGCCTGTGGGGATTGCCAGACTTTGGCATAGCAGCATCACAAGCTCTTTTTATGGTGGACATAGTGCTGCTAACAACGCTCTTCACGCTAGTTCTCTCAATGCTATCGATTTGACTCCTGTCAATTTCTCCTATTAAGAGGTTCTTGTTTAGTTGGTTAACATTTAATCGGTGACTAGTTCGTATTTGATTTCCTACATGATGAACCGTACATCCTTCAGTACTGAAAGATATGTACTCGTGGTCGCTTCCATTTTAGATGTCTAAAACTTTCCAGTCTAATATTCTGTGCGCAGAGTTCTTTGTTACTAGCGTTATATCAGGTATTGTGCCTGTTTGGCCCATTCGCTGAAACGTCGGAGCTCTGCCCACGTTAGCGACTACCAGTCCAACTCTTGCTGACATATTAAGAATTTTTCGGCCTCTGCTGTTGGTTGTTGGCATGCCCCATTCTTCTACTCTAGAATTGAAGTCACCAGCTAATATAAGGCTTCCATGCATTTGCCGAGCTATGTCTTCAATCTCATCGATTTTATATTGGAAAGCTTCTATTGTATCGTTCGGGGTTAGATAACAACTGAATATGGTGAATTCCTCAAGTTGTACATATACGTAGCAGCTACCTCTGCCATCACCGAGACATCGTATGTCACCGGCAGCTGGGATCCATATAGCTGCAGTCTTATATTCATTTTCTAGCCAGATACCGGGTTGTTTCACTCTATATTGTTCGCAGATTATAACCAAATCCACGCAATGTTCCAGTACTATTTGGGACAGCAGGTCATCTGACTTTTCGTTTCCGACTTTCAAAGTGAACGGTCGTGTTTTTTTTTCTGCGCTTCGAATTTTGTATTTTGTTTTCGTTTATTCCCATCGGTGGGTGGTATCAAAACAATTTTAATTTTCATCCGTGTTATTTAAACATAAATTTATACTCCGTTCGCTTCGCGAGTGCACTTTGTATTTAATACTAATTAATTGTTTTATTTTCGTAATTCTTATCTGTGTTTTCTTTTCTTTTATCCACACCGCTTCCTCTTTTGTGCATGCACTTTAAATTAGTTACGCTCCCGCTCTCTTGCTCTCTTTGCTTTGAATGTTCTAAGCGTGCGGTTTCTGCGCTCTTGCGGTACTTATAACTGCTCGCTTATAAATTTCAATTCGCTTTCTTGGTACAGTGGTCCCAATAAATAAAATGAATAATAAAAATTTAGTCTGCTTCTGCAAGAAATGCAGCCTCGTAATCAGGGCTGACCAGTCGAATATGACTTGCTGGCTGTGTGAAAATATGGTGCACACCAAGTGCGCCGGTTTTACTGGCCGGACAAGTGATGACCTATCAAAGGGGCCCAATTTGCAGTTTTGTTGTGGCGCTTGTGTCGAGGTTGCGAACGAGATGAAATCGTTCATGCGCCAAACTAAAGGCGGCCTGATGGGGCTGATTAGCTGTTTCGGTGTTGCTAGAGATAGTTTTCGCCAAGCTGATGATCTCCTCTCTGCGCTGGACTCGCAGTTTAATAGTCGTAAGCTATTAGAAGAGTCCCCTAAGCGCAAAAAGGCCGCTGGTGGTAAGGAGCAAAAGGGGAACACCCCGCAACCGAAATCAAAAGAACAACAGAGCATTCCGGCGGATCAGCAGCCGATTTCAGCAAACCCTCAAATGTTGCTAAGATCGGCAGCTAAAAAAGATTCGGTATCCGAACAATCCGTTTCGGAATGCATGCAACCAGGGACTTCTAAGAATTCCGATTTGTCCGTAGTGGTTTCACAATTAGTGGATCCACCTATCTCTCAGAATGTAGCATCTCCACCACAAGGGACTACTGAGTCCGGACAACCGGCTCAAGTTGGTTTGGCAGAAGCAATGTCTGCTCCACCAAAATCCCTTTCAGTTGTTCCACTCAAGAAACAAATTTTCGTTTCTCGGCTTTCCCCTGATCAAACATCTTCTGATGTATTGTCTTATATACAAGACAAAACTAAAGCCGATAATAGTGTAAAGGTGGAAAAGTTTAAGTTTTCTTATGCTAGAGACATTTCATCTTTCAAGATAACTGTCCCTAACGAGTTTTTTGAAGCCATATGCTCGGGCGACTTTTGGCCGGATAATATGGTTGTAAAAGAGTTCGAGGCTAAGATAAAGAAGAAGGGGCCCGTGGGAGTAAAACTTCCTAGTCGAGGCCAAACCAGTGTACCAATTTCAAAAAACTAACTTCTAACCTCCTTCTTTCCTATCAGAATGCAAGAGGTCTGAGGAGTTATTATACCCTTGCAGAGGGTATTATAATTTTGGTCAAAAGTGTGCAACGCAGTGAAGGAGACATCTCCGACCCTATAAAGTATATATATTCTTGATCAGGATCACCTCCTGAGTTGATATAGCCATGTCCGTCTGTCCGTCTGTCCGTCTGTCTGTCCGTCTGTCTGTTTCTACGCGAACTAGTCTCTCAGTTTTAAAGATATCGAATTGAAACTTTGCACACACCCATCTTTCCTTTGCACGCAGTATATAAGTCGGAAAGGCCGGGATCGGCCGACTATATCCTATAGCTGCCATATAACTGAACGATAGGAAATGCCATAACTCTGCTGTTTGTAAAGTTAGGAAGTTGGGATTTTCTATGGCTTCTTTATTTGGCCAATCAATTCGACCTACCAAATTTCATAAGGATCGGCCGACTATATCCTATAGCTCCCATATAACGATAGGAAATATCATAACTTTGGTGTTTTTAGAGTTAGGAAGTTGGGATTTTCTATGGGTTTTATATTTGGCCAATCAATCCGACCTACCAAATTTTATAGGGATCGGCCGACTATATCCTATAGCTGCCATATAACTGAACGATTGAAATTGCCATAACTTTGGTGTTTTTAAAGTTAGGAAGTTGGGATTTTTATTAGTATTAAGAATGCATCATATGAATAATTTTGGAGAATATTATTTACAGAATATTCTGCAAGGGTATATCAACTTCGGCTCCGCCCGAAGTTAGCTTTCCTTTCTTGTTTTTTGATGAATTCAATACCATTGAATTTATTTGTGTAAAGTTATCGCTTCCTGGTAACTTTATATACATGACTTGCTCATATATACCGCCGTTGTCTGAACTTCCTGATTATTTAAATCACCTATCCGTCATTAAGTCCGTTGCAAATAAGCTTTCCGATAGGGATCAGTTGATAGTTCTAGGTGATTTTAATATACCTGGAGTTACTTGGTCCACTGAGGATGGATCGAATGTCTTACTACCTATAGCACAGCATGATTTTATTGATGGCCTGCTTGACATATCTCTATCTCAAGTAAACCATGTTCGAAATTCGTTAGGTCGCCTACTTGATTTGTGTTTTGTATCAAATCCCGAAGGTGTGATTCTGTCCAGAGTAGCACCACTCACGCAACCTGAAGATCCATATCACCCAACATTCGAACTTTCATTTGATACGGGTAGAGTTATAGAAGAAAAATCAGAAAATTCCAAACGAATACATTGTTTTCGCAAGGCAGACTTTCTGAGGCTAAATAATTTTATTTCTGGCTTTAATTGGTCTGATCTTTACCTATGCATTAATATGTCCGATGCAGTTAATGTTTTTTACACTGCAATAAACTCATTTTTTAATTCCTGTGTTCCGTGGTACTATCCGTCAACTTCCAATAAATCACCTTGGTTTAGCAAAGAGTTGACACACTTAAGAAATGTAAAGTCCAGACCTTTTATGAAATATAAAAATACCGGTTCTCAATCTGTTTTTACTAGATATTTAAGTGCTCGGTCAAGATTTACCGTGCTTAATGCTCAGTGTTATAACAGTTACTTATACCGTTGTAAGGTCCAGTTCTCTCAGGACCCGAAACAGTTTTAAAATTTTGTTAACATCAAGCGTAAATCTAATTTTTTTTCTTCCTCGCTATCGTTCGAAAACATGACGGCAACCACAGATCAGGCAATAGCCGATTTATTTGCCAAATTTTTTCAAACGACTTACTCTACTTTAGATTATTCATCACAGCCTTATTCTTACAACATATCCAAGTCAAACCTCATATTCTGTCCCACTTTAACAGAAAGCTCTCTTCTTTTGGATCTTCTTCGTATTAAACCTGTTTATTCGCCAGGGCCCGATGGTATTCCTGGGTGCGTGCTTAGGTATTGCGCTAAGGCCCTGTGCAAACCTCTTCACAAGTTGTTTACCTTATCTATAGAAACCTCCCAATTCCCAAATATTTGGAAGGAATCATTTGTTATTCCTCTTTTCAAAAAAGGTAACAAGTTAGAAGCCAGTAACTACAGAGGTATTTGTATAGATAATAAAGTCTTCAGTCTGCAATTTGTTTTTAGCGAATCAGCCCACACTTCACATCCATACAGAAGAATGGAGTTTTTTGTATTCATTAACAGCTTTCGTCTAGACGCTATTAGTCCACCGATGTTTGCCATAAGTCTACTAAGAGACCTTGTTGTCTCTGCAGCCTTCCTTCTAGCGTTATTAATTTGAGGTCCAAAGGTCAGCTTAGAGTCCAGCCTGACCCCAAGGTAGTTTATTGACTTCTGTGTCCGAAGAGTTGTCTCAGTGAGCCTTAATTCTCTTTCCATTGGCATCTGCTTTCTGGTGACTAGCAATAGCTCAGTTTTTTCTGAGGCCAGCTGTAAGCCACGAGAGTCCATCCATTCGTTTACACGAATCATTACTTGATTTAATATTCGTTGGGTGTACTCAGAATTGCGTGCTGGAATCTTTGCGACTATGTCATCCGCATATCCTACGAGAAATGCATCGCCAGGCATTTCTGTGCTGAGGATATCGTCACAGTTCCACAGTTCCGGTCCTAGTATGGATCCTTGAGCTGCTCCCGAGGTGATGTCCATCCGTTTTTCGCCTCTTCTTGTCAGATAAATCAGTTTTCGATTCTGTAGATAGCTGTCTATTATCCGCATCAGGTATTCTGGGATGTAGAAACGTCTGTTTAGCGAATCGATCATGTCCGACCACCTGACACTATTAAACGCATTTTTGACGTCTAGTGCGCCAAAAGCACAATGGGTCTGGATGCATGGTTGCCCACTTGGCTTGCCAGTGCTGCATCAACGACTTCCTGTATTGCTCCGATTGTGGACCTCCCTGGTCGGAACCCGTATTGCCTGCGGGAGAGGCCACCTGATACCTCGACAGCAGCAGCTAGTCGAGGCTTGATCAGCTTTTCCAGTAGCTTTCCAGTCGTGTTGAGCATGCAGAGCGGTCGATAGGCTGATGTTGTTGCAGGGTTCCCCTTTCCTTTGCTTATCAAGACCAACCTCTGTGTCTTCCACGGATCGGGGAATATTCCATACTGCAGGCACTTGTTGTACATATTTAATAGTACATCGGGTCTGCTCTTCGCGATGACTTTAAGAACTTCGGTCGGTATATCGTCGGGTCCCGGTGCTTTCCTATTCTTCATGCTGCCTATTGCCTTAGTTAATTCATCCTCACTGAATAACTCGAAGTGTTCCTCAGATGGCTGGAGTGCAGTGTAAACTGGTCTGATCGGATGGGGCGGAAACAGAGTTTTGACAATGTTATCCATGTGCTCGTCGTCTATATCTGGCAGAGTACTTCTTGACCTAAGCTTCTTCATAACGAGTTTGTACCCCACACCCCATGGGTCCTTGTTAACGTCATTACAGAGGGATTTCCATTTATTTCGTTTACTTATGCGAATGGCAATATTAAGAAGCTTCTTGTACTCCTCCTCCTGTGTAGCGAAGTTTCCGCTTCTCCTAGCTCGTGTGAGATGACGCCTATAGCGGAGGCTAGTCTCCCTTAAAGCATTTATCTCGTCCGTCCACCAGTATACCTCTGCTCCTCGCCTGTGGGGATTGCCAGACTTTGGCATTGCAGCATCACAAGCTCTTTTTATGGTGGACATAGTGCTGCTAACAACGCTCTCCACGCTAGTTCTCTCATTGCTATCGATTTGACTCCTGTCAATTTCTCCTATTAAGAGGTTCTTGTTTAGTCGGTTAACATTCGGCTTACATTCCATCGGTGACTAGTTCCTATTTGATTTCCTACATGCTGAACCGTACATCCTTCAGTACTGAAGGATATGTACTCGTGGTCGCTTCCATTGAAGATGTCTAAAACTTTCCAGTCTAATATTCTGTGCGCAGAGTTCTCTGATACTAGCGTTATATCAGGTATTGTGCCTGTTTGGCCCATTCGCTGAAACGTCGGAGCTCTGCCCACGTTAGCGACTTCCAGTCCAACTCTTGTTGGCATGCCCCATTCTTCTGCTCTAGAATTGAAGTCACCAGCTACTATAAGGCTTCCATGCATTTGCCGAGCTATGTCTTCAATCTCATCGATTTTATGTTGAATAATAATAATAATAATAATAATAATAATAATAATAATAATAATATTAAAAATAATAATAATAATAATAATAATAATAATAATAATAATAATAATAATAATAATAATAATAATAATAATAATAATAATAATTTTTTTTTTTTTTTTGGGCTGAGGGGGGAAAATGCCTTCTGCATCTCACACTACCGTCGTATGTGTGGTATGTGGGGCTTGCACCCACTAAAAACCCCCTCCTCATCAGGCCTGTATCCACTTCGGAAAAGCTTCCGCATTACTTCAAAGTGGGGCCTCTTGCGCGCGATGCGCGTTCATCTACTCATACAAAGCTCTAAGGCTCGCCTCTACTTAAATGCCAATATATACCGTAGAAAATATCCATTGGCACCCAAGGAGAGGCGATCCCCAGAGCCCGTCTGATGGTCTGCGTCCAGCCTGCCCTTTTTATACCCTTGCATCAAGGTCTAATTTCTTCAAGCGCAGAATGTCTCCGATAAAAGCGGCTACTGCTCTCCAGTTCTCTTCGCTTTCGCACATCTTGGCTACTTCGAAGTGGGGCCTCCTGCGCGACATGCGCTCTCGTCTCAATGCAAAGCTCTACGACGCGTCCGTTTCTCGTCTATCAAGATCGTTTTTCTTTGACCTTAAGATCGTTCCAACATAGGCTTTTACGTGATTCCAGGCCGCCTCACTGCTTATCATTCGATCAACTATGTTTTCAGGCGATATTTCTCCAATGGCATCCGTTAGTCCGGTGCGTTCTGATCGAAACCGCTCACAATGGAATATAGTGTGTTCTACACTGTCCCTCTCGGCGTCTTCATAAATGCACGTAGCTTGTGAGCTTTTCGCGATAGTGTGCAAAAAGGCCCGGAAATAGCCGTGGCCGGTCAGCATTTGAGTTAGGTAGTAATCAACGTTTCCGTGTTTCCTTTTGTCCACCCCTTGAGATTGGGTATAAGCCTAGCTGTCCATTTTCCCGAGCATTCATGCTCCCACCTATTTTGCCACAAGTTCAGGGTCTCTTCTCTGCACAGCTCTTTTGTTTGTCTTGTCGCTACTCCACTTTGTTTTAGCTGGTAGACTTTTTGGCGTTCTCTTGCTAAGAGATCGATCGGTATTACACCCGCAGTGACTAGAGCTGCTGATCCTGATACCGTTCTATAGGCGCTGATTATCCTCAATGCTATTGTCCTTTGAACTTCGAGCAAGGGTTTAAGTCTGCACTTTACGCGTAGGGTGTTAGCCCAAACCTCACATCCATAAAGCAGGATTGCGTGGTTCACTTCCATTAAGAGTTTGCGTTTCGACTGGATTGGACCACCTATGTTTGCCATGAGTCTGCTAAGTGATTTTGCAGTGTCGGTCGCTCGGCTTTTAGCGTGCTGAATTTGAGCCTTAAACGTCAGTTTGGGCTCAAGACGAACTCCTAGATATTTTATCACCTTCTGCGTCCTAATGATATTTTCTCCTACTCTCATATCTATTTCTAGTGGAAACTGCTTCGTTGTTACTAGCAACAACTCGGTTTTTTCCGTGGCCAGCTGCAAACCGTTATTGTCCATCCATCCTTTCACCCGGCGCATCACCTGGTTTAGCTTACGCTGTATGTTTTCGGGGTTACGAGCCGAGATAACTGCAACTATATCGTCTGCGTATCCTACTAAGGTCGTGTCTTCCGGCATTTCTATGCGCAGTATTTCGTCGTAGCTAATATTCCATAGCTCGGGTCCCAGTATTGATCCTTGCGCTGCTCCTGATGTTACCTTTACACATTTCTCGCCTGCCTTTGTTTGGTACAGTAGCTTTCTGTTTTCGAGGTAGCTTTGTAATATTTTCAAGAGGTATCCACCGATTTTGAATTTCTGTTCTAGTGCGTCTGTAATATTTTCCCATTTAACGCTGTTAAAAGCGTTTTTGACATCCAGTGTTGCTAAGAGTACTATAGGTCTCGAGTAGTGATTTCCTTGTTGACTTCGTAGTGCTTCGTAATATACCTTTTGAATTGCCCCTATTGTGGACCTCCCTGGTCTAAAACCGAACTGCATAGGAGAGAGTCCTCCGGCTCTGTTAACTGCTGCTGCTAGACGAGGTTTGATCATCTTTTCTAGGAGCTTTCCTGTAGTATTTAACATACATAATGGTCGATATGCTGACGGCGATAAGGGATCTCCTTTGCCCTTGCTTATCAGAACCAGCCGTTGCAGTTTCCATTGCTCGGGAAATAGTCCCGTTCGGATGCAAGCATTAAACATATCGAGTAGAAGATTAGGTCGCCTCTCTGCAATTGCTTGCAGGACCTCCGCAGGTATGTTATCGGGTCCCGGGGCTTTCCTACTTTTTAAGCTTTTTGTTGCTCTGACAAGTTCTTCCAATGTAAACATGTCTACTCGTTCTTCAAGGTCGGACACAGTTCTTCTCGACGGCCTAATCTCATGAGTAGGGAAGAGTGTTCTGACGATATTGTCCATCTGATCTACCTGTAGATCCGGCAAGGGTCTCCGGGACCTAAGTTTCTTCATGACGATTTTGTAGCCTAGTCCCCATGGGTCAGAGTTGACATCATTGCAAAGGCACTTCCATTTATTAATCTTGGATTTCCGGATAGCAATATTAAGATCCTTCTTAGCTTTTTTGTACTCCTGCTCCTGGGTAGTAAATATTCCTCTACATCTTGCTCGGGTGAAGCGCCGTCTAGTTTTAAGGCATTTCTCTCTTAAGATTTTTATTTCATTTGTCCACCAGTATGCTTCTTGACCTTGCCTGTGTGGGTTTCCCCGTTTAGGCATTGCGGCGTTGCACGCTTTTTTTATAATTGACATAGTGTCGTTGACTATATTCTCGTCGTTTTGCCGTATAGTATTAGCTTTTCTATCAATTTCGTTGATGAGAGTTGTTTTGCTCAGTCTATTTACGTTCCATCCCTTTTTTCCTAGGCTAAGGCGATTTTCAGAACGATTTTGATCGCCTTGTGTCAGCTTGTAGGATATATACTCGTGATCGCTTCCGTTAAAGATCTCTAATACTTTCCATTCGGCAACCTTGTTTGCCATTTCTTCCGTCACTAGCGTTATGTCCGGGATTGTTCCTTCATTTCCTGGTCGTCTAAATGTAGCGGTTGATCCTATGTTTGCAACTACCATTCCCAGCCTTGCCGCCATGTTTAGAATTTTTCTGCCTCTGGAGTTGGTTGATGACATGCCCCATTCTTCCGCTCTTGAGTTAAAGTCACCTGCTAATAGGACTTTTCCCTGAGCTTGCTTGGCAGCATCTTCGATATCTTCGAGTTTTCTTTGGAAAGTCGTAATGTCATCGGAGGGTGTTAGGTAGCAGCTAATAATGGTCCAGTCCGCAACTTGTGCTGATACGTAACAATTCCGTCTAATGGGGGTATGGTGTGTAATGGTGCTGAATACTGGGATCCATAAAGCCGCGGTTTTCGTCTCATCTTCTATCCACAGACCGTCCTCCCGAGTTTTGTATTGTTCGCTGATAATGGCTAGATCTACATGATGCTCCAATGCTATTTGGAGCAGCAGATCATTGGCCGTTCTGCTTCTGTGCATATTTGCTTGTAGGACTTTCATTCTCTGCTTTTACTTGCGCCGCTATGACATTTGTTTGTCCCCGGAAGGTGGTTTAACTCTTTCCTTTTTTCCTCTGCGCAAATACAACATCTTACTGGGTTTTTGCATTCTTTTATTTTGTGCCCAGCCTCTCCGCATCTGATACATAGGTTTCTTCGATCTGGCCCCTTACAGTCCCTTTGCGTGTGTCCCCCTCTAAAGCATTTGAAGCATCGCATAGTGTCGATGCATTCTTTTACTCGACACAGGGTCCAGCCAATCCTGATTCTTCGGTCCTTCAGTATTTTCGCTGCATCTTCTGTCGCTAAGGTAACGAAGGCTCGTCGTTGCTCCGAGCTATTTACTCCAGTCAGATTAATTCTGATTTCTTCGGTAGTATCTCCTATCCCGGTTTTAATTGCGGAAATGATCTCGCTTTCCTCTGTAATACTATCAATATCTCGAATTTCCAGTTTGGTTTGCTGTTTCATGGTCCTAACCGTTGCATCACCCTTGAGCGTGGTCTTGATAGTCTCGCATAATAATTCGGCTTTGCTTCCTCTGGACAGTTCTAGGAGCATGTCACCTGATCTTGTTTTTCTTATCGACAGGATATTGCTGACATCTTTTTCTGGTTTCACGCTAATTCGTAGGTCCCTCAGAACCTGTGCATAGCTCTTTCCTTCAGTTAGCCTTACTAGCACAGCATCTGGTCGAGATCTTAATTTTGTCCTAGGTTTATCTCTCTTTTCACCATTAACGTCTCTTTTTATATTTCGTTCATCCGATTTTGCCTCTTTTTTCCGTTTTTTGTTAGTTACCATTTGAAAGCCATCATTTGATTCTTTATCTCTGCCTTTTTTGCTTGCGTTCTGTAATGCTGGGCTGGTAGCTGCTCTCTTTTGGGTTGACGATAGCGGGGTATCGACTATCTTCAAGGCCTTCGGTATTGCCTTACTCATGTCATTTAGTTTTTCGATTTCAGCTTTCTTCCAGCTCGCTCTGTAGCTTTCTATTACATCGAGAAGCTCCGTGAGTTCAGCTGTACCGTCCTTAACTTCCATGCTGATATTTCTTTGTTTTTGCATCGCATGCTTCATCTTCCTTATTATTGCCTTGCACTTGGTCAGAGATTCTTCCTCTAATGTTCTCATCTTGTATATTAGTTCCTGTCGCGGGGAGCTTCGCTGTATTGTCGGTGCTGTCTCTTTCCTGTGTGTAGCAGGAGTTTGAAGGTCAATCTGCTGTGGTGCTTCGGAATCCTTTCCTTTTTTCGGAGTGTTTTGTTCAGCAAGTTCATTATTTTCCTTCCTTTCAATGGTCGTGTTTCCTTGGGGTGACCTACCCATCAAGTTGCTCTTCCGGAAAGCTTCTTCCATATTGTTTGGTGTTAATTGGGTTGTCATCTTGCATAAGTGGGTCCAAACTCTACGCCGCTATCTCCTCACCTATGTACAGTTGTCCAAAATGTCCCCATGGGTCCCTATGCAAGCAGTGAGGTCCATGCGAGGGTTGACACAAAGCTTCATGGGCGGTTGTGTTCAGAGCCAGGACAGACGCGAAGCAGGAATCATTTCAACTGCACCTGTACCGCCGAGTCAACGGCGCTGTGATTTGAACGTACGGAGAGACTTGCTAAGTTTTAACTGGACGGAGGCGAACGTAACATTATCCCGATAGCCGTTTCTCCAAAATGTCACTCTTGCGTACTAAGGTGTCAGAATGCTGCATTCGTCAAGCCCGATATCATCAAATCGTCTTTTGTGTGCATAATCGTAAGTCAATTTATCGTTCCTGTGTCTTGCCGTGACTGGGGGACCGCGGGTATGTCAAGCCCGTCACCCGGTTGTGGGTGCCCCTGGGGGATAATAATAATAATAATAATAATAATAATAATAATAATAATAATAATAATAATAATAATAATAATAATAATAATAATAATAATAATAATAATAATAATAATAATAATAATAATAATAATAATAATAATAATAATAATAATAATAATAATAATAATAATAATAATAATAATAATAATAATAATAATAATAATAATAATAATAATAATAATAATAATAATAATAATAATAATAATAATAATAATAATAATAATAATAATAATAATAATAATAATAATAATAATAATAATAATAATAATAATAATAATAATAATAATAATAATAATAATAATAATAATAATAATAATAATAATAATAATAATAATAATAATAATAATAATAATAATAATAATAATAATAATAATAATAATAATAATAATAATAATAATAATAATAATAATAATAATAATAATAATAATAATAATAATAATAATAATAATAATAATAATAATAATAATAATAATAATAATAATAATAATAATAATAATAATAATAATAATAATAATAATAATAATAATAATAATAATAATAATAATAATAATAATAATAATAATAATAATAATAATAATAATAATAATAATAATAATAATAATAATAATAATAATAATAATAATAATAATAATAATAATAATAATAATAATTTTTTTTTTTTTTTTTTTTTTTTTTTTTTGGGCTGAGGGGGGAAAATGCCTTCTGCATCTCACACTACCGTCGTATGTGTGGTATGTGGGGCTTGCACCCACTAAAAACCCCTCCTCATCAGGCCTGTATCCACTTCGGAAAAGCTTCCGCATTACTTCAAAGTGGGGCCTCTTGCGCGCGATGCGCGTTCATCTACTCATACAAAGCTCTAAGGCTCGCCTCTACTTAAATGCCAATATATACCGTAGAAAATATCCATTGGCACCCAAGGAGAGGCGATCCCCAGAGCCCGTCTGATGGTCTGCGTCCAGCCTGCCCTTTTTATACCCTTGCATCAAGGTCTAATTTCTTCAAGCGCAGAATGTCTCCGATAAAAGCGGCTACTGCTCTCCAGTTCTCTTCGCTTTCGCACATCTTGGCTACTTCGAAGTGGGGCCTCCTGCGCGACATGCGCTCTCGTCTCAATGCAAAGCTCTACGACGCGTCCGTTTCTCGTCTATCAAGATCGTTTTTCTTTGACCTTAAGATCGTTCCAACATAGGCTTTTACGTGATTCCAGGCCGCCTCACTGCTTATCATTCGATCAACTATGTTTTCAGGCGATATTTCTCCAATGGCATCCGTTAGTCCGGTGCGTTCTGATCGAAACCGCTCACAATGGAATATAGTGTGTTCTACACTGTCCCTCTCGGCGTCTTCATAAATGCACGTAGCTTGTGAGCTTTTCGCGATAGTGTGCAAAAAGGCCCGGAAATAGCCGTGGCCGGTCAGCATTTGAGTTAGGTAGTAATCAACGTTTCCGTGTTTCCTTTTTGTCCACCCCTTGAGATTGGGTATAAGCCTAGCTGTCCATTTTCCCGAGCATTCATGCTCCCACCTATTTTGCCACAAGTTCAGGGTCTCTTCTCTGCACAGCTCTTTTGTTTGTCTTGTCGCTACTCCACTTTGTTTTAGCTGGTAGACTTTTTGGCGTTCTCTTGCTAAGAGATCGATCGGTATTACACCCGCAGTGACTAGAGCTGCTGATCCTGATACCGTTCTATAGGCGCTGATTATCCTCAATGCTATTGTCCTTTGAACTTCGAGCAAGGGTTTAAGTCTGCACTTTACGCGTAGGGTGTTAGCCCAAACCTCACATCCATAAAGCAGGATTGCGTGGTTCACTTCCATTAAGAGTTTGCGTTTCGACTGGATTGGACCACCTATGTTTGCCATGAGTCTGCTAAGTGATTTTGCAGTGTCGGTCGCTCGGCTTTTAGCGTGCTGAATTTGAGCCTTAAACGTCAGTTTGGGCTCAAGACGAACTCCTAGATATTTTATCACCTTCTGCGTCCTAATGATATTTTCTCCTACTCTCATATCTATTTCTAGTGGAAACTGCTTCGTTGTTACTAGCAACAACTCGGTTTTTTCCGTGGCCAGCTGCAAACCGTTATTGTCCATCCATCCTTTCACCCGGCGCATCACCTGGTTTAGCTTACGCTGTATGTTTTCGGGGTTACGAGCCGAGATAACTGCAACTATATCGTCTGCGTATCCTACTAAGGTCGTGTCTTCCGGCATTTCTATGCGCAGTATTTCGTCGTAGCTAATATTCCATAGCTCGGGTCCCAGTATTGATCCTTGCGCTGCTCCTGATGTTACCTTTACACATTTCTCGCCTGCCTTTGTTTGGTACAGTAGCTTTCTGTTTTCGAGGTAGCTTTGTAATATTTTCAAGAGGTATCCACCGATTTTGAATTTCTGTTCTAGTGCGTCTGTAATATTTTCCCATTTAACGCTGTTAAAAGCGTTTTTGACATCCAGTGTTGCTAAGAGTACTATAGGTCTCGAGTAGTGATTTCCTTGTTGACTTCGTAGTGCTTCGTAATATACCTTTTGAATTGCCCCTATTGTGGACCTCCCTGGTCTAAAACCGAACTGCATAGGAGAGAGTCCTCCGGCTCTGTTAACTGCTGCTGCTAGACGAGGTTTGATCATCTTTTCTAGGAGCTTTCCTGTAGTATTTAACATACATAATGGTCGATATGCTGACGGCGATAAGGGATCTCCTTTGCCCTTGCTTATCAGAACCAGCCGTTGCAGTTTCCATTGCTCGGGAAATAGTCCCGTTCGGATGCAAGCATTAAACATATCGAGTAGAAGATTAGGTCGCCTCTCTGCAATTGCTTGCAGGACCTCCGCAGGTATGTTATCGGGTCCCGGGGCTTTCCTACTTTTTAAGCTTTTTGTTGCTCTGACAAGTTCTTCCAATGTAAACATGTCTACTCGTTCTTCAAGGTCGGACACAGTTCTTCTCGACGGCCTAATCTCATGAGTAGGGAAGAGTGTTCTGACGATATTGTCCATCTGATCTACCTGTAGATCCGGCAAGGGTCTCCGGGACCTAAGTTTCTTCATGACGATTTTGTAGCCTAGTCCCCATGGGTCAGAGTTGACATCATTGCAAAGGCACTTCCATTTATTAATCTTGGATTTCCGGATAGCAATATTAAGATCCTTCTTAGCTTTTTTGTACTCCTGCTCCTGGGTAGTAAATATTCCTCTACATCTTGCTCGGGTGAAGCGCCGTCTAGTTTTAAGGCATTTCTCTCTTAAGATTTTTATTTCATTTGTCCACCAGTATGCTTCTTGACCTTGCCTGTGTGGGTTTCCCCGTTTAGGCATTGCGGCGTTGCACGCTTTTTTTATAATTGACATAGTGTCGTTGACTATATTCTCGTCGTTTTGCCGTATAGTATTAGCTTTTCTATCAATTTCGTTGATGAGAGTTGTTTTGCTCAGTCTATTTACGTTCCATCCCTTTTTTCCTAGGCTAAGGCGATTTTCAGAACGATTTTGATCGCCTTGTGTCAGCTTGTAGGATATATACTCGTGATCGCTTCCGTTAAAGATCTCTAATACTTTCCATTCGGCAACCTTGTTTGCCATTTCTTCCGTCACTAGCGTTATGTCCGGGATTGTTCCTTCATTTCCTGGTCGTCTAAATGTAGCGGTTGATCCTATGTTTGCAACTACCATTCCCAGCCTTGCCGCCATGTTTAGAATTTTTCTGCCTCTGGAGTTGGTTGATGACATGCCCCATTCTTCCGCTCTTGAGTTAAAGTCACCTGCTAATAGGACTTTTCCCTGAGCTTGCTTGGCAGCATCTTCGATATCTTCGAGTTTTCTTTGGAAAGTCGTAATGTCATCGGAGGGTGTTAGGTAGCAGCTAATAATGGTCCAGTCCGCAACTTGTGCTGATACGTAACAATTCCGTCTAATGGGGGTATGGTGTGTAATGGTGCTGAATACTGGGATCCATAAAGCCGCGGTTTTCGTCTCATCTTCTATCCACAGACCGTCCTCCCGAGTTTTGTATTGTTCGCTGATAATGGCTAGATCTACATGATGCTCCAATGCTATTTGGAGCAGCAGATCATTGGCCGTTCTGCTTCTGTGCATATTTGCTTGTAGGACTTTCATTCTCTGCTTTTACTTGCGCCGCTATGACATTTGTTTGTCCCCGGAAGGTGGTTTAACTCTTTCCTTTTTTCCTCTGCGCAAATACAACATCTTACTGGGTTTTTGCATTCTTTTATTTTGTGCCCAGCCTCTCCGCATCTGATACATAGGTTTCTTCGATCTGGCCCCTTACAGTCCCTTTGCGTGTGTCCCCCTCTAAAGCATTTGAAGCATCGCATAGTGTCGATGCATTCTTTTACTCGACACAGGGTCCAGCCAATCCTGATTCTTCGGTCCTTCAGTATTTTCGCTGCATCTTCTGTCGCTAAGGTAACGAAGGCTCGTCGTTGCTCCGAGCTATTTACTCCAGTCAGATTAATTCTGATTTCTTCGGTAGTATCTCCTATCCCGGTTTTAATTGCGGAAATGATCTCGCTTTCCTCTGTAATACTATCAATATCTCGAATTTCCAGTTTGGTTTGCTGTTTCATGGTCCTAACCGTTGCATCACCCTTGAGCGTGGTCTTGATAGTCTCGCATAATAATTCGGCTTTGCTTCCTCTGGACAGTTCTAGGAGCATGTCACCTGATCTTGTTTTTCTTATCGACAGGATATTGCTGACATCTTTTTCTGGTTTCACGCTAATTCGTAGGTCCCTCAGAACCTGTGCATAGCTCTTTCCTTCAGTTAGCCTTACTAGCACAGCATCTGGTCGAGATCTTAATTTTGTCCTAGGTTTATCTCTCTTTTCACCATTAACGTCTCTTTTTATATTTCGTTCATCCGATTTTGCCTCTTTTTTCCGTTTTTTGTTAGTTACCATTTGAAAGCCATCATTTGATTCTTTATCTCTGCCTTTTTTGCTTGCGTTCTGTAATGCTGGGCTGGTAGC
This sequence comes from Drosophila fuyamai, assembly GCA_018153365.1. Lineage (NCBI taxonomy): Eukaryota > Metazoa > Arthropoda > Insecta > Diptera > Drosophilidae > Drosophila > Drosophila fuyamai. The sequence goes on from JAECXW010000002.1 coordinate 518,723, forward strand.
TGCTCTCTTTTGGGTTGACGATAGCGGGGTATCGACTATCTTCAAGGCCTTCGGTATTGCCTTACTCATGTCATTTAGTTTTTCGATTTCAGCTTTCTTCCAGCTCGCTCTGTAGCTTTCTATTACATCGAGAAGCTCCGTGAGTTCAGCTGTACCGTCCTTAACTTCCATGCTGATATTTCTTTGTTTTTGCATCGCATGCTTCATCTTCCTTATTATTGCCTTGCACTTGGTCAGAGATTCTTCCTCTAATGTTCTCATCTTGTATATTAGTTCCTGTCGCGGGGAGCTTCGCTGTATTGTCGGTGCTGTCTCTTTCCTGTGTGTAGCAGGAGTTTGAAGGTCAATCTGCTGTGGTGCTTCGGAATCCTTTCCTTTTTTCGGAGTGTTTTGTTCAGCAAGTTCATTATTTTCCTTCCTTTCAATGGTCGTGTTTCCTTGGGGTGACCTACCCATCAAGTTGCTCTTCCGGAAAGCTTCTTCCATATTGTTTGGTGTTAATTGGGTTGTCATCTTGCATAAGTGGGTCCAAACTCTACGCCGCTATCTCCTCACCTATGTACAGTTGTCCAAAATGTCCCCATGGGTCCCTATGCAAGCAGTGAGGTCCATGCGAGGGTTGACACAAAGCTTCATGGGCGGTTGTGTTCAGAGCCAGGACAGACGCGAAGCAGGAATCATTTCAACTGCACCTGTACCGCCGAGTCAACGGCGCTGTGATTTGAACGTACGGAGAGACTTGCTAAGTTTTAACTGGACGGAGGCGAACGTAACATTATCCCGATAGCCGTTTCTCCAAAATGTCACTCTTGCGTACTAAGGTGTCAGAATGCTGCATTCGTCAAGCCCGATATCATCAAATCGTCTTTTGTGTGCATAATCGTAAGTCAATTTATCGTTCCTGTGTCTTGCCGTGACTGGGGGACCGCGGGTATGTCAAGCCCGTCACCCGGTTGTGGGTGCCCCTGCGGGGATAATAACAATAATAATAATAATAATAATAATAATAATAATAATAATATAAAATAATAATAATAATAATAATAACAATAATAATAATAATAATAATAATAATAATAATAATAATAATAATAATAATAATAATAATAATAATAATAATAATAATAATAATAATAATAATAATAATAATAATAATTTTTTTTTTTTTTTTTTTTTTTTTGGGCTGAGGGGGAAAATGCCTTCTGCATCTCACACTACCGTCGTATGTGTGGTATGTGGGGCTTGCACCCACTAAAAACCCCTCCTCATCAGGCCTGTATCCACTTCGGAAAAGCTTCCGCATTACTTCAAAGTGGGGCCTCTTGCGCGCGATGCGCGTTCATCTACTCATACAAAGCTCTAAGGCTCGCCTCTACTTAAATGCCAATATATACCGTAGAAAATATCCATTGGCACCCAAGGAGAGGCGATCCCCAGAGCCCGTCTGATGGTCTGCGTCCAGCCTGCCCTTTTTATACCCTTGCATCAAGGTCTAATTTCTTCAAGCGCAGAATGTCTCCGATAAAAGCGGCTACTGCTCTCCAGTTCTCTTCGCTTTCGCACATCTTGGCTACTTCGAAGTGGGGCCTCCTGCGCGACATGCGCTCTCGTCTCAATGCAAAGCTCTACGACGCGTCCGTTTCTCGTCTATCAAGATCGTTTTTCTTTGACCTTAAGATCGTTCCAACATAGGCTTTTACGTGATTCCAGGCCGCCTCACTGCTTATCATTCGATCAACTATGTTTTCAGGCGATATTTCTCCAATGGCATCCGTTAGTCCGGTGCGTTCTGATCGAAACCGCTCACAATGGAATATAGTGTGTTCTACACTGTCCCTCTCGGCGTCTTCATAAATGCACGTAGCTTGTGAGCTTTTCGCGATAGTGTGCAAAAAGGCCCGGAAATAGCCGTGGCCGGTCAGCATTTGAGTTAGGTAGTAATCAACGTTTCCGTGTTTCCTTTTTGTCCACCCCTTGAGATTGGGTATAAGCCTAGCTGTCCATTTTCCCGAGCATTCATGCTCCCACCTATTTTGCCACAAGTTCAGGGTCTCTTCTCTGCACAGCTCTTTTGTTTGTCTTGTCGCTACTCCACTTTGTTTTAGCTGGTAGACTTTTTGGCGTTCTCTTGCTAAGAGATCGATCGGTATTACACCCGCAGTGACTAGAGCTGCTGATCCTGATACCGTTCTATAGGCGCTGATTATCCTCAATGCTATTGTCCTTTGAACTTCGAGCAAGGGTTTAAGTCTGCACTTTACGCGTAGGGTGTTAGCCCAAACCTCACATCCATAAAGCAGGATTGCGTGGTTCACTTCCATTAAGAGTTTGCGTTTCGACTGGATTGGACCACCTATGTTTGCCATGAGTCTGCTAAGTGATTTTGCAGTGTCGGTCGCTCGGCTTTTAGCGTGCTGAATTTGAGCCTTAAACGTCAGTTTGGGCTCAAGACGAACTCCTAGATATTTTATCACCTTCTGCGTCCTAATGATATTTTCTCCTACTCTCATATCTATTTCTAGTGGAAACTGCTTCGTTGTTACTAGCAACAACTCGGTTTTTTCCGTGGCCAGCTGCAAACCGTTATTGTCCATCCATCCTTTCACCCGGCGCATCACCTGGTTTAGCTTACGCTGTATGTTTTCGGGGTTACGAGCCGAGATAACTGCAACTATATCGTCTGCGTATCCTACTAAGGTCGTGTCTTCCGGCATTTCTATGCGCAGTATTTCGTCGTAGCTAATATTCCATAGCTCGGGTCCCAGTATTGATCCTTGCGCTGCTCCTGATGTTACCTTTACACATTTCTCGCCTGCCTTTGTTTGGTACAGTAGCTTTCTGTTTTCGAGGTAGCTTTGTAATATTTTCAAGAGGTATCCACCGATTTTGAATTTCTGTTCTAGTGCGTCTGTAATATTTTCCCATTTAACGCTGTTAAAAGCGTTTTTGACATCCAGTGTTGCTAAGAGTACTATAGGTCTCGAGTAGTGATTTCCTTGTTGACTTCGTAGTGCTTCGTAATATACCTTTTGAATTGCCCCTATTGTGGACCTCCCTGGTCTAAAACCGAACTGCATAGGAGAGAGTCCTCCGGCTCTGTTAACTGCTGCTGCTAGACGAGGTTTGATCATCTTTTCTAGGAGCTTTCCTGTAGTATTTAACATACATAATGGTCGATATGCTGACGGCGATAAGGGATCTCCTTTGCCCTTGCTTATCAGAACCAGCCGTTGCAGTTTCCATTGCTCGGGAAATAGTCCCGTTCGGATGCAAGCATTAAACATATCGAGTAGAAGATTAGGTCGCCTCTCTGCAATTGCTTGCAGGACCTCCGCAGGTATGTTATCGGGTCCCGGGGCTTTCCTACTTTTTAAGCTTTTTGTTGCTCTGACAAGTTCTTCCAATGTAAACATGTCTACTCGTTCTTCAAGGTCGGACACAGTTCTTCTCGACGGCCTAATCTCATGAGTAGGGAAGAGTGTTCTGACGATATTGTCCATCTGATCTACCTGTAGATCCGGCAAGGGTCTCCGGGACCTAAGTTTCTTCATGACGATTTTGTAGCCTAGTCCCCATGGGTCAGAGTTGACATCATTGCAAAGGCACTTCCATTTATTAATCTTGGATTTCCGGATAGCAATATTAAGATCCTTCTTAGCTTTTTTTGTACTCCTGCTCCTGGGTAGTAAATATTCCTCTACATCTTGCTCGGGTGAAGCGCCGTCTAGTTTTAAGGCATTTCTCTCTTAAGATTTTTATTTCATTTGTCCACCAGTATGCTTCTTGACCTTGCCTGTGTGGGTTTCCCCGTTTAGGCATTGCGGCGTTGCACGCTTTTTTTATAATTGACATAGTGTCGTTGACTATATTCTCGTCGTTTTGCCGTATAGTATTAGCTTTTCTATCAATTTCGTTGATGAGAGTTGTTTTGCTCAGTCTATTTACGTTCCATCCCTTTTTTCCTAGGCTAAGGCGATTTTCAGAACGATTTTGATCGCCTTGTGTCAGCTTGTAGGATATATACTCGTGATCGCTTCCGTTAAAGGTCTCTAATACTTTCCATTCGGCAACCTTGTTTGCCATTTCTTCCGTCACTAGCGTTATGTCCGGGATTGTTCCTTCATTTCCTGGTCGTCTAAATGTAGCGGTTGATCCTATGTTTGCAACTACCATTCCCAGCCTTGCCGCCATGTTTAGAATTTTTCTGCCTCGGGAGTTGGTTGATGACATGCCCCATTCTTCCGCTCTTGAGTTAAAGTCACCTGCTAATAGGACTTTTCCCTGAGCTTGCTTGGCAGCATCTTCGATATCTTCGAGTTTTCTTTGGAAAGTCGTAATGTCATCGGAGGGTGTTAGGTAGCAGCTAATAATGGTCCAGTCCGCAACTTGTGCTGATACGTAACAATTCCGTCTAATGGGGGTATGGTGTGTAATGGTGCTGAATACTGGGATCCATAAAGCCGCGGTTTTCGTCTCATCTTCTATCCACAGACCGTCCTCCCGAGTTTTGTATTGTTCGCTGATAATGGCTAGATCTACATGATGCTCCAATGCTATTTGGAGCAGCAGATCATTGGCCGTTCTGCTTCTGTGCATATTTGCTTGTAGGACTTTCATTCTCTGCTTTTACTTGCGCCGCTATGACATTTGTTTGTCCCCGGAAGGTGGTTTAACTCTTTCCTTTTTTCCTCTGCGCAAATACAACATCTTACTGGGTTTTTGCATTCTTTTATTTTGTGCCCAGCCCCACAAAAGTGGGGCCTCTTGCGCGAGATGCGCGTTCATCTACTCATACAAAGCTCTAAGGCTCGTCTCTACTTCAATGCCAATTTATACCGTAGTAGATATCCATTGGCACCCAAGGAAAGGCGATCCCCAGAGCCCGTCTGATGGTCTGCGTCCAGCCTGCCCTTTTTATACCCTTTCGTCTCTCAACCCAGCTTTTAAGGTCGGGGATAAGTCTTCTTCGCCTTCTTGTACTCCTCCTGCTGTGTAGCGAAGTTTCCGCTTCTCCTAGCTCGTGTGAGATGACGCCTATAGCGGAGGCTAGTCTCCCTTAAAGCATTTATCTCGTCCGTCCACCAGTATACCTCTGCTCCTCGCCTGTGGGGATTGCCAGGCTTTGGCATTGCCGCATCACAAGCTCTTTTTATGGTGGACATAGTGCTGCTAACAACGCTCTCCACGCCAGTTCTCTCATTGCTATTGTATCGTTCGGGGTTAGATAACAACTGAATATGGTGAATTCCTTAAGTTGTACATGTACGTAGCAGCTACCTCTGCCATCACAGAGACATCGTATGTCACCCGCAGCTGGGATCCTTATAGCTGCAGTCATTATTATATCATATCATATATTCATTTTCTAGCCAGATACCGGGTTGTTTCACTCTATATTGTTCGCAGATTATAACCAAATCCACGCAATGTTCCAGTACTATTTGGGACAGCAGGTCATCTGCTATACGGCTTCTGTGAAGGTTTGCTTGTAGGATTTTCATATTTGGATTTTACGGGTACTGGCTGCGCAGTTACGCGTCCCAGGGAAATGATTGAGATCCGTGCGGTTTTCATATGCACACAGGCAACATTTCGGTGTCTTTGTGCAGTTTCTCATCTTGTGCCCCGTCTCTCCACACCTAATACAGAGATCTCTCCTGTCTGGTCCCAAGCAATCCCTTTGTAGGTGGCCTACCCCAAAGCATCTGAAGCAGCGTGTAACTTCAATGCACCGTTTCACTCGGCATCGCGTCCATCCAATCTTGATTCTTGGCTCCTTAAGAATTTTAGCTGCTTCTTCTGTTGGCAATATAACGAATGCACGTTTTTGCTCAGAACTGTTTGCGCCAGCTAGTCTCACTTTGACTTCCTGACTCTGCTCGCCTATAATGAACTTGATTGCAGTTATGACTTCGTCCTCATTTGTCAGACTGTCTAGGTCTCGTATCTCCAACTTGCTCAACGGCCTAATAGTCTTCACTGTGGCGTTTTCTTTGAGCGTGTGCTTAATGCTTTCGCAAAGCTTCTCGGACTTACTTCCTTTTGATAACTCGAGAAGCAAATCCCCTGACTTGGTTTTCCTGACTGATCGGATGGCTGATTCGGTCTCGTCAGGCTTCAAGTTTTCCCTAAGTTCCCTCAACACCTCGGCGTAGCTCCTGCCTTCTGCGGGCTTGACCAATACAGCTTCTGGAAGGGATCTTGACCGTTTTTTAGAGTTTTCTCCTTTCCTCTGAGGGTTAACATTTACTGCTTTGTTCGGTGCCTCTGTTTGAGATGTTTTGGGTTTTCCCTTCTTCCGAGTTACTGTTTAAAAGCCGTCCTTCGATTCCTTACTTTTCGGCTTTTTAAATGCCTCTTGCTCAGCCGGGCTAGAAGCAGCCCGCTTTTTGCGGGACGAAACAGGTGTGTCAGTTTCCTGCAGCTTTTTGTTGGCTTCAGCCGCTGAGTTCGTTTCCTTGACTCTTTCTGTTTCGGCTGTCATCCAGCTTTTCCTGTAGTTTCCGACAATATCAAGGAGTTCGCTCAGTTCTGACGCTCCGTCTTTCACATCCATACTGATGTTTCGCTGCTTTAGCATAGCATGCATCATTTTTCGAAGCACTGCTCTGCATTTCTCGATCGTTTCCTCTTCTAGTGCTCTCATTTTATAGATGAGCCGTCTTTCCTTCTTCTGTAACGCCCTGATCTGGCGACCTCATCATTTTTAATAATAATAATAATAATAACCATAATAATAATAATAATAATAATTTTTTTTTTTTTTTTTTTTTTTTTTTTGGGCTGGGGGGGGAAAATGCCTTCTGCATCTCACACTACCGTCGTATGTGTGGTATGTGGGGCTTGCACCCACTAAAAACCCCTCCTCATCAGGCCTGTATCCACTTCGGAAAAGCTTCCGCATTACTTCAAAGTGGGGCCTCTTGCGCGCGATGCGCGTTCATCTACTCATACAAAGCTCTAAGGCTCGCCTCTACTTAAATGCCAATATATACCGTAGAAAATATCCATTGGCACCCAAGGAGAGGCGATCCCCAGAGCCCGTCTGATGGACTGCGTCCAGCCTGCCCTTTTTATACCCTTGCATCAAGGTCTAATTTCTTCAAGCGCAGAATGTCTCCGATAAAAGCGGCTACTGCTCTCCAGTTCTCTTCGCTTTCGCACATCTTGGCTACTTCGAAGTGGGGCCTCCTGCGCGACATGCGCTCTCGTCTCAATGCAAAGCTCTACGACGCGTCCGTTTCTCGTCTATCAAGATCGTTTTTCTTTGACCTTAAGATCGTTCCAACATAGGCTTTTACGTGATTCCAGGCCGCCTCACTGCTTATCATTCGATCAACTATGTTTTCAGGCGATATTTCTCCAATGGCATCCGTTAGTCCGGTGCGTTCTGATCGAAACCGCTCACAATGGAATATAGTGTGTTCTACACTGTCCCTCTCGGCGTCTTCATAAATGCACGTAGCTTGTGAGCTTTTCGCGATAGTGTGCAAAAAGGCCCGGAAATAGCCGTGGCCGGTCAGCATTTGAGTTAGGTAGTAATCAACGTTTCCGTGTTTCCTTTTTGTCCACCCCTTGAGATTGGGTATAAGCCTAGCTGTCCATTTTCCCGAGCATTCATGCTCCCACCTATTTTGCCACAAGTTCAGGGTCTCTTCTCTGCACAGCTCTTTTGTTTGTCTTGTCGCTACTCCACTTTGTTTTAGCTGGTAGACTTTTTGGCGTTCTCTTGCTAAGAGATCGATCGGTATTACACCCGCAGTGACTAGAGCTGCTGATCCTGATACCGTTCTATAGGCGCTGATTATCCTCAATGCTATTGTCCTTTGAACTTCGAGCAAGGGTTTAAGTCTGCACTTTACGCGTAGGGTGTTAGCCCAAACCTCACATCCATAAAGCAGGATTGCGTGGTTCACTTCCATTAAGAGTTTGCGTTTCGACTGGATTGGACCACCTATGTTTGCCATGAGTCTGCTAAGTGATTTTGCAGTGTCGGTCGCTCGGCTTTTAGCGTGCTGAATTTGAGCCTTAAACGTCAGTTTGGGCTCAAGACGAACTCCTAGATATTTTATCACCTTCTGCGTCCTAATGATATTTTCTCCTACTCTCATATCTATTTCTAGTGGAAACTGCTTCGTTGTTACTAGCAACAACTCGGTTTTTTCCGTGGCCAGCTGCAAACCGTTATTGTCCATCCATCCTTTCACCCGGCGCATCACCTGGTTTAGCTTACGCTGTATGTTTTCGGGGTTACGAGCCGAGATAACTGCAACTATATCGTCTGCGTATCCTACTAAGGTCGTGTCTTCCGGCATTTCTATGCGCAGTATTTCGTCGTAGCTAATATTCCATAGCTCGGGTCCCAGTATTGATCCTTGCGCTGCTCCTGATGTTACCTTTACACATTTCTCGCCTGCCTTTGTTTGGTACAGTAGCTTTCTGTTTTCGAGGTAGCTTTGTAATATTTTCAAGAGGTATCCACCGATTTTGAATTTCTGTTCTAGTGCGTCTGTAATATTTTCCCATTTAACGCTGTTAAAAGCGTTTTTGACATCCAGTGTTGCTAAGAGTACTATAGGTCTCGAGTAGTGATTTCCTTGTTGACTTCGTAGTGCTTCGTAATATACCTTTTGAATTGCCCCTATTGTGGACCTCCCTGGTCTAAAACCGAACTGCATAGGAGAGAGTCCTCCGGCTCTGTTAACTGCTGCTGCTAGACGAGGTTTGATCATCTTTTCTAGGAGCTTTCCTGTAGTATTTAACATACATAATGGTCGATATGCTGACGGCGATAAGGGATCTCCTTTGCCCTTGCTTATCAGAACCAGCCGTTGCAGTTTCCATTGCTCGGGAAATAGTCCCGTTCGGATGCAAGCATTAAACATATCGAGTAGAAGATTAGGTCGCCTCTCTGCAATTGCTTGCAGGACCTCCGCAGGTATGTTATCGGGTCCCGGGGCTTTCCTACTTTTTAAGCTTTTTGTTGCTCTGACAAGTTCTTCCAATGTAAACATGTCTACTCGTTCTTCAAGGTCGGACACAGTTCTTCTCGACGGCCTAATCTCATGAGTAGGGAAGAGTGTTCTGACGATATTGTCCATCTGATCTACCTGTAGATCCGGCAAGGGTCTCCGGGACCTAAGTTTCTTCATGACGATTTTGTAGCCTAGTCCCCATGGGTCAGAGTTGACATCATTGCAAAGGCACTTCCATTTATTAATCTTGGATTTCCGGATAGCAATATTAAGATCCTTCTTAGCTTTTTTGTACTCCTGCTCCTGGGTAGTAAATATTCCTCTACATCTTGCTCGGGTGAAGCGCCGTCTAGTTTTAAGGCATTTCTCTCTTAAGATTTTTATTTCATTTGTCCACCAGTATGCTTCTTGACCTTGCCTGTGTGGGTTTCCCCGTTTAGGCATTGCGGCGTTGCACGCTTTTTTTATAATTGACATAGTGTCGTTGACTATATTCTCGTCGTTTTGCCGTATAGTATTAGCTTTTCTATCAATTTCGTTGATGAGAGTTGTTTTGCTCAGTCTATTTACGTTCCATCCCTTTTTTCCTAGGCTAAGGCGATTTTCAGAACGATTTTGATCGCCTTGTGTCAGCTTGTAGGATATATACTCGTGATCGCTTCCGTTAAAGATCTCTAATACTTTCCATTCGGCAACCTTGTTTGCCATTTCTTCCGTCACTAGCGTTATGTCCGGGATTGTACCTTCATTTCCTGGTCGTCTAAATGTAGCGGTTGACCCTATGTTTGCAACTACCATTCCCAGCCTTGCCGCCATGTTTAGAATTTTTCTGCCTCTGGAGTTGGTTGATGACATGCCCCATTCTTCCGCTCTTGAGTTAAAGTCACCTGCTAATAGGACTTTTCCCTGAGCTTGCTTGGCAGCATCTTCGATATCTTCGAGTTTTCTTTGGAAAGTCGTAATGTCATCGGAGGGTGTTAGGTAGCAGCTAATAATGGTCCAGTCCGCAACTTGTGCTGATACGTAACAATTCCGTCTAATGGGGGTATGGTGTGTAATGGTGCTGAATACTGGGATCCATAAAGCCGCGGTTTTCGTCTCATCTTCTATCCACAGACCGTCCTCCCGAGTTTTGTATTGTTCGCTGATAATGGCTAGATCTACATGATGCTCCAATGCTATTTGGAGCAGCAGATCATTGGCCGTTCTGCTTCTGTGCATATTTGCTTGTAGGACTTTCATTCTCTGCTTTTACTTGCGCCGCTATGACATTTGTTTGTCCCCGGAAGGTGGTTTAACTCTTTCCTTTTTTCCTCTGCGCAAATACAACATCTTACTGGGTTTTTGCATTCTTTTATTTTGTGCCCAGCCTCTCCGCATCTGATACATAGGTTTCTTCGATCTGGCCCCTTACAGTCCCTTTGCGTGTGTCCCCCTCTAAAGCATTTGAAGCATCGCATAGTGTCGATGCATTCTTTTACTCGACACAGGGTCCAGCCAATCCTGATTCTTCGGTCCTTCAGTATTTTCGCTGCATCTTCTGTCGCTAAGGTAACGAAGGCTCGTCGTTGCTCCGAGCTATTTACTCCAGTCAGATTAATTCTGATTTCTTCGGTAGTATCTCCTATCCCGGTTTTAATTGCGGAAATGATCTCGCTTTCCTCTGTAATACTATCAATATCTCGAATTTCCAGTTTGGTTTGCTGTTTCATGGTCCTAACCGTTGCATCACCCTTGAGCGTGGTCTTGATAGTCTCGCATAATAATTCGGCTTTGCTTCCTCTGGACAGTTCTAGGAGCATGTCACCTGATCTTGTTTTTCTTATCGACAGGATATTGCTGACATCTTTTTCTGGTTTCACGCTAATTCGTAGGTCCCTCAGAACCTGTGCATAGCTCTTTCCTTCAGTTAGCCTTACTAGCACAGCATCTGGTCGAGATCTTAATTTTGTCCTAGGTTTATCTCTCTTTTCACCATTAACGTCTCTTTTTATATTTCGTTCATCCGATTTTGCCTCTTTTTTCCGTTTTTTGTTAGTTACCATTTGAAAGCCATCATTTGATTCTTTATCTCTGCCTTTTTTGCTTGCGTTCTGTAATGCTGGGCTGGTAGCTGCTCTCTTTTGGGTTGACGATAGCGGGGTATCGACTATCTTCAAGGCCTTCGGTATTGCCTTACTCATGTCATTTAGTTTTTCGATTTCAGCTTTCTTCCAGCTCGCTCTGTAGCTTTCTATTACATCGAGAAGCTCCGTGAGTTCAGCTGTACCGTCCTTAACTTCCATGCTGATATTTCTTTGTTTTTGCATCGCATGCTTCATCTTCCTTATTATTGCCTTGCACTTGGTCAGAGATTCTTCCTCTAATGTTCTCATCTTGTATATTAGTTCCTGTCGCGGGGAGCTTCGCTGTATTGTCGGTGCTGTCTCTTTCCTGTGTGTAGCAGGAGTTTGAAGGTCAATCTGCTGTGGTGCTTCGGAATCCTTTCCTTTTTTCGGAGTGTTTTGTTCAGCAAGTTCATTATTTTCCTTCCTTTCAATGGTCGTGTTTCCTTGGGGTGACCTACCCATCAAGTTGCTCTTCCGGAAAGCTTCTTCCATATTGTTTGGTGTTAATTGGGTTGTCATCTTGCATAAGTGGGTCCAAACTCTACGCCGCTATCTCCTCACCTATGTACAGTTGTCCAAAATGTCCCCATGGGTCCCTATGCAAGCAGTGAGGTCCATGCGAGGGTTGACACAAAGCTTCATGGGCGGTTGTGTTCAGAGCCAGGACAGACGCGAAGCAGGAATCATTTCAACTGCACCTGTACCGCCGAGTCAACGGCGCTGTGATTTGAACGTACGGAGAGACTTGCTAAGTTTTAACTGGACGGAGGCGAACGTAACATTATCCCGATAGCCGTTTCTCCAAAATGTCACTCTTGCGTACTAAGGTGTCAGAATGCTGCATTCGTCAAGCCCGATATCATCAAATCGTCTTTTGTGTGCATAATCGTAAGTCAATTTATCGTTCCTGTGTCTTGCCGTGACTGGGGGACCGCGGGTATGTCAAGCCCGTCACCCGGTTGTGGGTGCCCCTGCGGGGATAATAATAATAATAATAATAATAATAATAATAATAATAATAATAATAATAATAATAATAATAATAATAATAATAATAATAATAATAATAATAATAATAATAATAATAATAATAATAATAATAATAATAATAAAATAATAATAATAATAATAATAATAATAATAATAATAATAATAATAATAATAATAATAATAATAATAATAAAAAAAAAAAAAAAAAAAAAATAATAATAATAGTAATTTTTTGTTTTTTTTTCAGACATTCGACTACCGTCGTATGTGTGGTAAGTGCGGCTTGCACCCACTAAAAACCCCTCCTCATCAGGCCTGTATCCACTTCGGAGGCTCGTCTCTACTTCAATGACAATTTATACCGTATTAGATATCCATTGGCACCCAAGGAGAGGCGATCCCCAGAGCCCGTCTGATGGTCTGCGTCCAGTAAACCCTTTTTATACCCTTTCATCAAGGTCTAATTTCTTCAAGCGCAGAATGTCTCCGATAAAAGCGGCTACTGCTCTCCAGTTCTCTTCGCTTTCGCATATCTTGGCGACTATAGTTTCCGGCGTAATCTGTCCGATCGCTATTGACAGGATATTTCGTTGCTGCGCGAATTTGGTATAATAAAACACTGTGTGTTCTGCGTTGTCGGCTTCCGCATCAGCGTAAATACAGCTGGCTTCCGTGCTTTTGCCCATCTTATTTAGAAAGAAACTAAAATAACCGTGACCTGTGAGCACTTGGCTGACGTAGTAGTCTACATCACCGTGTCGTCTCTCAACCCAGCTTTTAAGGTCGGGGATAAGTCTTCTTGTCCATCTTCCAGTGCCTTCGCGTTCCCATCTTTCTTGCCAGGCATTGATGGTCTCTCTTTTTAGGGCCAGAATCGATTGTCTAGAAGCTTTTCCAGCTTGTCGGAGGACGTAGAGGCTCTTGCGTTCTTTCGCTAGCAGGTCTATCGGAATAACGCATGCTTGTTTGTATTCATTAACAGCTTTCGTCTAGACGCTATTGGTCCACCGTTGTTTTCTATAAGTCTACTAAGAGACCTTGTTGTCTCTGCAGCCTTGGTTCTAGCGTTATTAATTTGAGGTCCAATGGCCAGCTTAGAGTCCAGCATGAGCCCAAGGTACTTTATTGACTTCTGTGTCCGAAGAGTTGTCTCAGTGAGCCTTAATTCTATTTCCAGTGGCATCTGCTTTCTGGTGACTAGCAATAGCTCAGTTTTTTATGAGGCCAGCTGTAAGCCACGAGAGTCCATCCATTCGTTTACACGAATCATTACTTGATTTATTATTCGTTGGGCGTACTCAGTATTGCGTGCTGGAATCACTGCGACTATGTCATCCGCATATCCTACGAGAAATTCATCGCCAGGCATTTCTGTGCTGAGGATATCGTCATAACTGATATTCCACAGTTCCGGTCCTAGTATGGATCCTTGAGCTGCTCCCGAGGTGATGTCCATCCGTTTTTCGCCTCTTCTTGTCAGATAAATCAGTTTTCGATTCTGTAGATAGCTGTCTATTATCCGCATCAGGTATTCTGGGATGTAGAAACGTCTGTTTAGCGAATCGATCATGTCCGACCACCTGACACTATTAAACGCATTTTTGACGTCTAGTGCGCCAAAAGCACAATGGGTCTGGATGCATGGTTGCCCACTTGGCTTGCCAGTGCTGCATCAACGACTTCCTGTATTGCTCCGATTGTGGACCTCCCTGGTCGGAACCCGTATTGCCTGCGGGAGAGGCCACCTGATACCTCGACAGCAGCAGCTAGTCGAGGCTTGATCAGCTTTTCCAGTAGCTTTCCAGTCGTGTTGAGCATGCAGAGCGGTCGATAGGCTGATGTTGTTGCAGGGTTCCCCTTTCCTTTGCTTATCAAGACCAACCTCTGTGTCTTCCACGGATCGGGGAATATTCCATACTGCACGGATCTGCTCTTTGCGACGACTTTAAGAACTTCGGTCGGTATATCGTGAGTCCTATTCCTATTCCTATTCTTCATGCTGCCTATTGTCTTAGTTAATTCATCCTCACTGAATAACTCGAAGTGTTCCTCAGATGGCTGGAGTGCAGTGTAAACTGGTCTGATCGGATGGGGCGGAAACAGAGTTTTGACAATGTTATCCATGTGCTCGTCGTCTATATCTGGCAGAGTACTTCTTGACCTAAGCTTCTTCATAACGAGTTTGTACCCCAGACCCCATGGGTCCTTTTTAACGTCATTACAGAGGGATTTCCATTTATTTCGTTTACTTATGCGAATGGCAATATTAAGAAGCTTTTTCGCCTTCTTGTACTCCTCCTGCTGTGTAGCGAAGTTTCCGCTTCTCCTAGCTCGAGTGAGATGACGCCTATAGCGGAGGCTAGTCTCCCTTAAAGCATTTATCTCGTCCGTCCACGAGTATACCTCTGCTCCTCGCCTGTGGGGATTGCCAGACTTTGGCATAGCAGCATCACAAGCTCTTTTTATGGTGGACATAGTGCTGCTAACAACGCTCTTCACGCTAGTTCTCTTAATGCTATCGATTTGATTTCCGACATGATGAACCGTACATCCTTCAGTACTGAAAGATATGTACTCGTGGTCGCTTCCATTGTAGATGTCTAAAACTTTCCAGTCTAATATTCTGTGCGCAGAGTTCACTGATACTAGCGTTATATCAGGTATTGTGCCTGTTAGGCCCATTCGCTGAAACGTCGGAGCTCTACCCACGTTAGCGACTACCAGTCCAACTCTTGCTGACATATTAAGAATTTTTCGGCCTCTGCTGTTGGTTGTTGGCATGCCCCATTCTTCTGCTCTAGAATTGAAGTCACCAGCTACTATAAGGCTTCCATGCATTTGCCAAGCTATGTCTTCAATCTCATCGATTTTATATTGGAAAGCTTCTATTGTATAGTTCGGGGTTAGATAACAACTGAATATGGTGAATTCCTTAAGTTGTACATATACGAAGCAGCTACCTCTGCCATCACCGAGACATCGTATGTCACCCACAGCTGGGATCCATATAGCTGCAGTCTTATATTCATTTTCTAGCCAGATACCGGGTTGTTTCACTCTATATTGTTCGCAGATTATAACCAAATCCACGCAATGTTCCAGTACTATTTGGGACAGCAGGTCATCTGCTATACGGCTTCTGTGAAGGTTTGCTTGTAGGATTTTCATATTTGGGTTTTACGGGTACTGGCTGCGCAGTTACTCGTCCCAGGGAAATGATTGAGATCCGTGCGGTTTTCATATGCACACACGCAAAATTTCGGTGTCTTCGTGCAGTTTCTCATCTTGTGCCCCGTCTCTCCACACCTAATACAGAGATCTCTCCTGTCTGGTCCCAAGCAATCCCTTTGTAGGTGGCCTACCCCAAAGCATCTGAAGCAGCGTGTAACTTCAATGCACCGTTTCACTCGGCATCGCGTCCATCCAATCTTGATTCTTGGCTCCTTAAGAATTTTAGCTACTTCTTCTGTTGGCAATATAACGAATGCACGTTTTTGCTCAGAACTGTTTGCGCCAGTTAGTCTCACTTTGACTTCCTGACTCTGCTCGCCTATAATGAACTCGATTGCGGTTATGACTTCCTCCTCATTTGTCAGACTGTCTAGGTCTCGAATCTCCAACTTGCTCAACGGCCTAATAGTCTTCACTGTGGCGTTTTCTTTGAGCGTGTGCTTAATGCTTTCGCAAAGCTTCTCGGACTTACTTCCTTTTGATAACTCGAGAAGCAAATCTCCTGACTTGGTTTTCCTGACTGATCGGATGGCTGATTCGGTCTCGTCAGGCTTCAAGTTTTCCCTAAGTTCCCTCAACACCTCGGCGTAGCTCCTGCCTTCTGAGGGCTTGACCAATACAGCTTCTGGGCGGGATCTTGACCGTACTTTAGAGTTTTCTCCTTTCCTCTCAGGGTTAGCATTAACTGCTTTGTTCGTTTCCTCTGTTTGAAATGTTTTGGGTTTTCCCTTCTTCCGAGTCACTGTTTTAAAGCCGTCCTTCGCTTCCTTACTTTTCGGCTTTTTAAATGCCTCTTGCTCGGCTGGGCTAGAAGCAGCCCGCTTTTTGCGGGACGAAACAGGTGTGTCAGTTTCCTGCAGCTTTTTGTTGGCTTCAGCCGCTGAGTTCGTTTCCTTGACTCTCTCTGTTTCGGCTGTCATTCAGCTTTTCCTGTAGTTTCCGACAATATCAAGTTCTGACGCTCCGTCTTTCACATCCATACTGATGTTTCGCTGCTTTAGCTTCATTTTTCGAAGCACTGCTCTGCATTTCTCGATCGTTTTCTCTTCTAGTGCTCTCATTTTATAGATGAGCTCTTGTCTTGGGGAGCCTACCGCAGGTCTGACATCTTGGGATGAAGCAGGGGTTTGCTGATCCTCGTGCAGTATTGCCGTAGATGGGTTTGGTTGTTCCTCCAGATGAACCTCTTGCGCCGTCTTTCCTTCTTCTGTAACGCATTGATCTGGCAACCTCATCATTTTTCTACTCATCTAGAATGCTCCTCTCTCTTTTTCTTGGGTTTTACTATTGTTCTGCATGCTATATGGGTCCAAACTTTAAGTCACTATCTCCTCACATATGTACAGTCCTCCACGATGCACCCATGGGTCCCTATGCAAGCAGTGAGGTTCATGCGAGGGTTGACGCAGGTCCTTATGGGTACCTGCGTCCAGAGCCAGGACGGATGTTAAGCAGGAGTTGTCTCAACTGCACCTGTACCATCGGTTCCGCGATGATGTGATTAGAACGTATTTAAAGACTCGCCAAGTTTTAAAAGGACGGAGGTAACTTCAGGATTAGCCCAGCAGGCATTTAACCAGGGTTTCAATCCGGGTACTCAGGTGTTGGAATGCCGCTGTCATCAGCGGGGGACCTTCTTTAGTGTCTGCCGATCTGAAAAAAGACAATTGTGTAGCCGCCCAATATGGGACAGACGCTAACCCAGACGCCGCCCTCTTAGGGAACAGACGCGAACGGGATTTAAAAGCCGCCTTCTCACCTTAGCAAGTACCTTGTCGGTTGACAGAGATACAAGTTACCGGGACCGCCACGTGGAGGCGGTGAGATACTTGAAGCAGTTCTGCATGGATCATGCTGGGCTTTGCTATGTTAAAGCCAACCAGACACTTTGCCGTGCAGAAACAGCTCCTGGTCCCATAATAATAATAATAATAATAATAGTAATAATAATAATAATAATAATAAAAATATTAACAATAATAATAATAATAATAATAATAATAATAATAATAATAATAATAATAATAATAATAATAATAATAATAATAATAATAATAATAATAATAATAATAATTTTTTTTTTTTTGCGCTGAGGGGGGAAAATGCCTTCTCCATCTCACACTACCGTCGTATGTGTGGTATGTGGGGCTTGCACCCACTAAAAACCCCTCCTCATCAGGCCTGTATCCACTTCGGAAAAGCTTTCGCATTACTTCGAAGTGGGGCCTCCTACGCGGCATGCGCTCTCGTCTCAATGCAAAGCTCTTCGGCTCGTCCGTTTCTCGTCTATCAAGATCGTTTTTCTTTGACCTTAAGATCGATCCAACATAGGCTTTTACGTGATTCCAGGCCGCCTCACTGCTTATCATTCGATCAACTATGTATTCAGGCGATATTTCTCCAATGGCATCCGTTAGCCCTGCGTTCTGATCGAAACCGCTCACAATGGAATATAGTGTGTTCTACACTGTCCCTTCCGGTGTCTTCATAAATGCACGTAGCTTGTGAGCTTTTCGCGATAGTGTGCAAAAAGGTAATACCGTTCTGTAGGCGCGGATTATCCTCAATGCTATTATCCTTTGAACTTCGAGCAAGGGTTTTAGTCTGCACTTTACGCGTAGGGTGTTAGCCCAAACCTCACATCCATAAAGCAGGATTGCGTGGTTCACTTCCATTAGGAGTTTGCGTTTCGACTGGATTGGTCCACCTATGTTTGCCATGAGTCTGCTGAGTGATTTTGCAGTGTCGGTCGCTCGATTTTTAGCGTGCTGAATTTGAGCCTTAAACGTCAGTTTGGGCTCAAGCGAACTCCTAGATATTTTATCACTTTCTGCGTCCTAATGATATTTTCTCCTACTCTCATATCTATTTCTAGTGGAAACTGCTTCGTTGTTACTAGCAACAACCCAGTTTTTTCCGTGGCCATCCATCCTTTCACCCGACGCATCACCTGGTTTAGCTTTCGCTGTATGTTTTCGGGGTTACGAGCCGAGATAACTGCAACTTTATCGTCTGCGTATCCTACTAAGGTCGTGTCTTCCGGCATTTCTATGCGCAGTATTTCGTCGTAGCTAATATTCCATAGATCGGGTCCCAGTATTGATCCTTGCGCTGCTCCTGAAGTTACCTTTACACATTTCTCGCCTGCCTTTGTTTGGTACAGTAGCTTCCTGTTTTCGAGGTAGCTTTGTAATATTTTCAAGAGGTATCCACTGATTTTGAATTTCTGTTCTAGTGCGTCTGTAATATTTTCCCATTTAACGCTGTTAAAAGCGTTTTTGACATCCAGTGTTGCTAAGAGTACTATAGGTCTCGAGAAGTGATTTCCTTGTTGACTTCGTAGTGCTTCGTAATATACCTTTTGAATTGTCCCTATTGTGGACCTCCCTGGTCTAAAACCGAACTGCATAGGAGAGAGTCCTCCGGCTCTGTTAACTGCTGCTGCTAGACGAGGTTTGATCATCTTTTCTAGGAGCTTTCCTGTAGTATTTAACATACATAATGGTCGATATGCTGATGGCGATAAGGGATCTCCTTTGCCCTTGCTTATCAGAACCAGACGTTGCAGTTTCCATTGCTCGGGAAATAGTCCTTTTGACCGCTTTGTGTCAGCTTGTAGGATATATACTCGTGATCGCTTCCGTTAAAGATCTCTAATACTTTCCATTCGGCAACCTTGTTTGCCATTTCTTCCGTCACTAGCGTTATGTCCGGGATTGTTCCTTCATTTCCTGGTCGTCTAAGTGTAGCGGTTGATCCTATGTTTGCAACTTCCATTCCCAGCCTTGCCGCCATGTTTAGAATTTTTCTGAGATGCCCCATTCTTCCGCTCTTGAGTTAAAGTCACCTGCTAATAGGACTTTTCCCTGAGCTTGCTTGGCAGCATCTTCGATATCTTCCAGTTTTCTTTGGAAAGTCGTAATGTCATCGGAGGATGTTAGGTAGCAGCTAATAATGGTCCAGTCCGCAACTTGTGCTGATACGTAACAATTCCGTCTAATGGGGGTATCGTGTGTTACGGTGCTGAATACTGGGATCCATAAAGCCGCGGTTTTCGTCTTATCTTCTATCCACAGACCGTCCTTCTATCCACAGACCGTCCTCCCGAGTTTTGTATTGTTCGCTGATAATGGCTAGATCTACATGATGCTCCAATGCTATTTGGAGCAGCAGATCATTGGGCGTTCTGCTTCTGTGCATATTTGCTTGTAGGACTTTCATTCGCTGCTTTTACTTGCCCCGCTATGACATTTGTTTTTCTCCGGAAGGTGGTTTAACTCTTTCCTTTTTTCCGCTGCGCAAATACAACATCTCACTGGGTTTTTGCATTCTTTTATTTTGTGCCCAGCCTCTCCGCATCTGATACACAGGTTTTTTCGATCTGGCCCTTTACAGTCCCTTTGCGTGTGTCCCCCTCTAAAGCATTTGAAGCATCGCATAGTATCGATGCATTCTTTTACTCGACACAGGGTTCAGCCAATCCTGATTCTTGGGTCCTTCAGTATTTTCGCTGCATCTTCTGTCGCTAAGGTAACGAAGGCTCGTCGTTGCTCCGAGCTGTTTCTTCGGTAGTATCTCCTATCCCGGCTTTAATTGCGGAAATGATCTCGCTTTCCTCTGTAATATTATCAATATCTCGAATTTCCAGTTTGGTTTGCTGTTTCATGGTCCTAACCGTTGCATCACCCTTGAGCGTGGTCTTGATAGTCTCGCATAATAATTCGGCTTTGCTTCCTCTAGACAGTTCTAGGAGCATGTCACCTGATCTTGTTTTTCTAATCGACAGGATATTGCTGACATCTTTTTCTGGTTTCACGCTATTTCGTAGGTCCCTCAGAACCTGTGCATAGCTCTTTCCTTCAGTTAGTCTTACTAGCAGAGCATCTGGTCGAGATCTTAATTTTGTCCTGGGTTCATCTCTCTTTTCACCATTAATGTCTCTTTTTATATTTCGTTCATCCGATTTTGCCTCTTTTTTCCGTTTTTTGTTAGTTACCATTTGATGTAATGCCGGGTTGGTAGCTGCTCTCTTTTGGGTTGACGATAGCGGGGTATCGACTATCTTCAAGGCCTTCGGTATTGCCTTACTCATGTCATTTAATTTTTCGATTTCAGCTTTCTTCCAGCTCTCTCTGTAGCTTTCTGTTACATCGAAAAGCTCCGTGAGTTCAGCTGTACCGTCCTTGACTTCCATGCTGATATTTCTTTGTTTTTGCATCGCATGCTTCATCTTCCTTATTATTGCCTTGCACTTGGTCAGAGATTCTTCCTCTAATGTTCTCATCTTGTATATTAGTTCCTGTCGCGGGGAGCTTCGCTGTGTTGTCGGTGCTGTCTCTTTCCTGTGTGTAGCAGGAGTTTGAAGGTCAATCTGCTGTGGTGCTTCGGAATCCTTTCCTTTTTTCGGAGTGTTCTGTTCAGTTCATTATTTTCCTTCCCTTCAATGGTCGTGTTTCCTTGGGGCGACCTACCCATCAAGTTGCTCTTCCGGAAAGCTTTTCCTATATTGTTTGGTGTTAATTGGGTTGTCATCTTGCATGAGTGGGTCCAAACTCTACGCCGCTATCTCCTCACCTATGTACAGTTGTCCGAAATGTCCGCAATGTTCATGCGAGGGTTGACACAAAGCTTCATGGGCGGTTGTGTTCAGAGCCAGGACAGACGCGAAGCAGGAATCATTTCAACTGCACCTGTACCGCCGAGTCAACGGCGATGTGATTTGAACGTATGGAGAGACTTGCTAAGTTTTAACTGGACGGAGGCGAACGTAACATTATCCCGATAGGCGTTTCTCGAAAATGTCACTCTTGCGTACTAAGGTGTCAGAATGCTGCATTCGTCAAGCCCGATATCATCAAATCGTCTTTTGTGTGCATAATCGTAAGTCAATTTATCGTTCCAGTGTCTAGCCGTGACTGGGGGACCGCGGGTATGTCAAGCCCGTCACCCGGTTGTGGGTGCCCCTGCGGGGAAAATAATAATAATAATAATAATAAAAATAATAATAATAATAATAATAATAATAATAATAATAATAATAATAATAATAATAATAATAATAATAATAATAATAATAATAATAATAATAATAATAATAATAATAATAATAATAATAATAATAATAATAATTTTTTTTTTTTTTTTTTTTTTTTTTTGGGCTGAGGGGGAAAATGCCTTCTGCATCTCACACTACCGTCGTATGTGTGGTATGTGGGGCTTGCACCCACTAAAAAACCCCTCCTCATCAGGCCTGTATCCACTTCGGAAAAGCTTCCGCATTACTTCAAAGTGGGGCCTCTTGCGCGCGATGCGCGTTCATCTACTCATACAAAGCTCTAAGGCTCGCCTCTACTTAAATGCCAATATATACCGTAGAAAATATCCATTGGCACCCAAGGAGAGGCGATCCCCAGAGCCCGTCTGATGGTCTGCGTCCAGCCTGCCCTTTTTATACCCTTGCATCAAGGTCTAATTTCTTCAAGCGCAGAATGTCTCCGATAAAAGCGGCTACTGCTCTCCAGTTCTCTTCGCTTTCGCACATCTTGGCTACTTCGAAGTGGGGCCTCCTGCGCGACATGCGCTCTCGTCTCAATGCAAAGCTCTACGACGCGTCCGTTTCTCGTCTATCAAGATCGTTTTTCTTTGACCTTAAGATCGTTCCAACATAGGCTTTTACGTGATTCCAGGCCGCCTCACTGCTTATCATTCGATCAACTATGTTTTCAGGCGATATTTCTCCAATGGCATCCGTTAGTCCGGTGCGTTCTGATCGAAACCGCTCACAATGGAATATAGTGTGTTCTACACTGTCCCTCTCGGCGTCTTCATAAATGCACGTAGCTTGTGAGCTTTTCGCGATAGTGTGCAAAAAGGCCCGGAAATAGCCGTGGCCGGTCAGCATTTGAGTTAGGTAGTAATCAACGTTTCCGTGTTTCCTTTTTGTCCACCCCTTGAGATTGGGTATAAGCCTAGCTGTCCATTTTCCCGAGCATTCATGCTCCCACCTATTTTGCCACAAGTTCAGGGTCTCTTCTCTGCACAGCTCTTTTGTTTGTCTTGTCGCTACTCCACTTTGTTTTAGCTGGTAGACTTTTTGGCGTTCTCTTGCTAAGAGATCGATCGGTATTACACCCGCAGTGACTAGAGCTGCTGATCCTGATACCGTTCTATAGGCGCTGATTATCCTCAATGCTATTGTCCTTTGAACTTCGAGCAAGGGTTTAAGTCTGCACTTTACGCGTAGGGTGTTAGCCCAAACCTCACATCCATAAAGCAGGATTGCGTGGTTCACTTCCATTAAGAGTTTGCGTTTCGACTGGATTGGACCACCTATGTTTGCCATGAGTCTGCTAAGTAATTTTGCAGTGTCGGTCGCTCGGCTTTTAGCGTGCTGAATTTGAGCCTTAAACGTCAGTTTGGGCTCAAGACGAACTCCTAGATATTTTATCACCTTCTGCGTCCTAATGATATTTTCTCCTACTCTCATATCTATTTCTAGTGGAAACTGCTTCGTTGTTACTAGCAACAACTCGGTTTTTTCCGTGGCCAGCTGCAAACCGTTATTGTCCATCCATCCTTTCACCCGGCGCATCACCTGGTTTAGCTTACGCTGTATGTTTTCGGGGTTACGAGCCGAGATAACTGCAACTATATCGTCTGCGTATCCTACTAAGGTCGTGTCTTCCGGCATTTCTATGCGCAGTATTTCGTCGTAGCTAATATTCCATAGCTCGGGTCCCAGTATTGATCCTTGCGCTGCTCCTGATGTTACCTTTACACATTTCTCGCCTGCCTTTGTTTGGTACAGTAGCTTTCTGTTTTCGAGGTAGCTTTGTAATATTTTCAAGAGGTATCCACCGATTTTGAATTTCTGTTCTAGTGCGTCTGTAATATTTTCCCATTTAACGCTGTTAAAAGCGTTTTTGACATCCAGTGTTGCTAAGAGTACTATAGGTCTCGAGTAGTGATTTCCTTGTTGACTTCGTAGTGCTTCGTAATATACCTTTTGAATTGCCCCTATTGTGGACCTCCCTGGTCTAAAACCGAACTGCATAGGAGAGAGTCCTCCGGCTCTGTTAACTGCTGCTGCTAGACGAGGTTTGATCATCTTTTCTAGGAGCTTTCCTGTAGTATTTAACATACATAATGGTCGATATGCTGACGGCGATAAGGGATCTCCTTTGCCCTTGCTTATCAGAACCAGCCGTTGCAGTTTCCATTGCTCGGGAAATAGTCCCGTTCGGATGCAAGCATTAAACATATCGAGTAGAAGATTAGGTCGCCTCTCTGCAATTGCTTGCAGGACCTCCGCAGGTATGTTATCGGGTCCCGGGGCTTTCCTACTTTTTAAGCTTTTTGTTGCTCTGACAAGTTCTTCCAATGTAAACATGTCTACTCGTTCTTCAAGGTCGGACACAGTTCTTCTCGACGGCCTAATCTCATGAGTAGGGAAGAGTGTTCTGACGATATTGTCCATCTGATCTACCTGTAGATCCGGCAAGGGTCTCCGGGACCTAAGTTTCTTCATGACGATTTTGTAGCCTAGTCCCCATGGGTCAGAGTTGACATCATTGCAAAGGCACTTCCATTTATTAATCTTGGATTTCCGGATAGCAATATTAAGATCCTTCTTAGCTTTTTTGTACTCCTGCTCCTGGGTAGTAAATATTCCTCTACATCTTGCTCGGGTGAAGCGCCGTCTAGTTTTAAGGCATTTCTCTCTTAAGATTTTTATTTCATTTGTCCACCAGTATGCTTCTTGACCTTGCCTGTGTGGGTTTCCCCGTTTAGGCATTGCGGCGTTGCACGCTTTTTTTATAATTGACATAGTGTCGTTGACTATATTCTCGTCGTTTTGCCGTATAGTATTAGCTTTTCTATCAATTTCGTTGATGAGAGTTGTTTTGCTCAGTCTATTTACGTTCCATCCCTTTTTTCCTAGGCTAAGGCGATTTTCAGAACGATTTTGATCGCCTTGTGTCAGCATGTAGGATATATACTCGTGATCGCTTCCGTTAAAGATCTCTAATACTTTCCATTCGGCAACCTTGTTTGCCATTTCTTCCGTCACTAGCGTTATGTCCGGGATTGTTCCTTCATTTCCTGGTCGTCTAAATGTAGCGGTTGATCCTATGTTTGCAACTACCATTCCCAGCCTTGCCGCCATGTTTAGAATTTTTCTGCCTCTGGAGTTGGTTGATGACATGCCCCATTCTTCCGCTCTTGAGTTAAAGTCACCTGCTAATAGGACTTTTCCCTGAGCTTGCTTGGCAGCATCTTCGATATCTTCGAGTTTTCTTTGGAAAGTCGTAATGTCATCGGAGGGTGTTAGGTAGCAGCTAATAATGGTCCAGTCCGCAACTTGTGCTGATACGTAACAATTCCGTCTAATGGGGGTATGGTGTGTAATGGTGCTGAATACTGGGATCCATAAAGCCGCGGTTTTCGTCTCATCTTCTATCCACAGACCGTCCTCCCGAGTTTTGTATTGTTCGCTGATAATGGCTAGATCTACATGATGCTCCAATGCTATTTGGAGCAGCAGATCATTGGCCGTTCTGCTTCTGTGCATATTTGCTTGTAGGACTTTCATTCTCTGCTTTTACTTGCGCCGCTATGACATTTGTTTGTCCCCGGAAGGTGGTTTAACTCTTTCCTTTTTTCCTCTGCGCAAATACAACATCTTACTGGGTTTTTGCATTCTTTTATTTTGTGCCCAGCCTCTCCGCATCTGATACATAGGTTTCTTCGATCTGGCCCCTTACAGTCCCTTTGCGTGTGTCCCCCTCTAAAGCATTTGAAGCATCGCATAGTGTCGATGCATTCTTTTACTCGACACAGGGTCCAGCCAATCCTGATTCTTCGGTCCTTCAGTATTTTCGCTGCATCTTCTGTCGCTAAGGTAACGAAGGCTCGTCGTTGCTCCGAGCTATTTACTCCAGTCAGATTAATTCTGATTTCTTCGGTAGTATCTCCTATCCCGGTTTTAATTGCGGAAATGATCTCGCTTTCCTCTGTAATACTATCAATATCTCGAATTTCCAGTTTGGTTTGCTGTTTCATGGTCCTAACCGTTGCATCACCCTTGAGCGTGGTCTTGATAGTCTCGCATAATAATTCGGCTTTGCTTCCTCTGGACAGTTCTAGGAGCATGTCACCTGATCTTGTTTTTCTTATCGACAGGATATTGCTGACATCTTTTTCTGGTTTCACGCTAATTCGTAGGTCCCTCAGAACCTGTGCATAGCTCTTTCCTTCAGTTAGCCTTACTAGCACAGCATCTGGTCGAGATCTTAATTTTGTCCTAGGTTTATCTCTCTTTTCACCATTAACGTCTCTTTTTATATTTCGTTCATCCGATTTTGCCTCTTTTTTCCGTTTTTTGTTAGTTACCATTTGAAAGCCATCATTTGATTCTTTATCTCTGCCTTTTTTGCTTGCGTTCTGTAATGCTGGGCTGGTAGCTGCTCTCTTTTGGGTTGACGATAGCGGGGTATCGACTATCTTCAAGGCCTTCGGTATTGCCTTACTCATGTCATTTAGTTTTTCGATTTCAGCTTTCTTCCAGCTCGCTCTGTAGCTTTCTATTACATCGAGAAGCTCCGTGAGTTCAGCTGTACCGTCCTTAACTTCCATGCTGATATTTCTTTGTTTTTGCATCGCATGCTTCATCTTCCTTATTATTGCCTTGCACTTGGTCAGAGATTCTTCCTCTAATGTTCTCATCTTGTATATTAGTTCCTGTCGCGGGGAGCTTCGCTGTATTGTCGGTGCTGTCTCTTTCCTGTGTGTAGCAGGAGTTTGAAGGTCAATCTGCTGTGGTGCTTCGGAATCCTTTCCTTTTTTCGGAGTGTTTTGTTCAGCAAGTTCATTATTTTCCTTCCTTTCAATGGTCGTGTTTCCTTGGGGTGACCTACCCATCAAGTTGCTCTTCCGGAAAGCTTCTTCCATATTGTTTGGTGTTAATTGGGTTGTCATCTTGCATAAGTGGGTCCAAACTCTACGCCGCTATCTCCTCACCTATGTACAGTTGTCCAAAATGTCCCCATGGGTCCCTATGCAAGCAGTGAGGTCCATGCGAGGGTTGACACAAAGCTTCATGGGCGGTTGTGTTCAGAGCCAGGACAGACGCGAAGCAGGAATCATTTCAACTGCACCTGTACCGCCGAGTCAACGGCGCTGTGATTTGAACGTACGGAGAGACTTGCTAAGTTTTAACTGGACGGAGGCGAACGTAACATTATCCCGATAGCCGTTTCTCCAAAATGTCACTCTTGCGTACTAAGGTGTCAGAATGCTGCATTCGTCAAGCCCGATATCATCAAATCGTCTTTTGTGTGCATAATCGTAAGTCAATTTATCGTTCCTGTGTCTTGCCGTGACTGGGGGACCGCGGGTATGTCAAGCCCGTCACCCGGTTGTGGGGTCCCCCTGCGGGGATAATAATAATAATAATAATAATAATAATAATAATAATAATAATAATAATAATAATAATAATAATAATAATAATAATAATAATAATAATAATAATAATAATAATAATAATAATAATAATAATAATAATAATAATAATAATAATAATAATAATAATAATACCCCTTTAAACAATTATATACGATTTTAATAATAATTAAATAATAATAATAATAGTTTTATTTTTTTAATATATGAATTTTTTTTTTTTTGGGTGGAGGGGGGAAAATGCCTTCTGCATCTCACACTACCGTCGTATGTGTGGTATGTGGGGCTTGCACCCACTAAAAACCCCTCCTCATCAGGCCTGTATCCACTTCGGAAAAGCTTTCGCATTACTTCGAAGTGGGGCCTCCTGCGCGGCATGCGCTCTCGTCTCAATGCAAAGCTCTACGGCTCGTCCGTTTCTCGTCTATCAAGATCGTTTTTCTTTGACCTTAAGATCGATCCAACATAGGCTTTTACGTGATTCCAGGCCGCCTCACTGCTTATCATTCGATCAACTATGTTTTCAGGCGATATTTCTCCAATGGCATCCGTTAGCCCGGTGCGTTCTGATCGAAACCGCTCACAATGGAATATAGTGTGTTCTACACTGTCCCTCTCGGCGTCTTCATAAATGCACGTAGCTTGTGAGCTTTTCGCGATAGTGTGCAAAAAGGCCCTGAAATAGCCGTGGCCGGTCAGCATTTGAGTTAGGTAGTAATCAACGTTTCCGTGTTTCCTTTTTGTCCACCCCTTGAGATTGGGTATAAGCCTAGCTGTCCATTTTCCCGAGCATTCATGCTCCCACCTATTTTGCCACAAGTTCAGGGTCTCTTCTCTGCACAGCTCTTTTGTTTGTCTTGTCGCTACTCCACTTTGTTTTAGCTGGTAGACTTTTTGGCGTTCTCTTGCTAAGAGATCGATCGGTATTACACCCGCAGTGACTAGAGCTGCTGATCCTGATACCGTTCTATAGGCGCTGATTATCCTCAATGCTATTGTCCTTTGAACTTCGAGCAAGGGTTTTAGTCTGCACTTTACGCGTAGGGTGTTAGCCCAAACCTCACATCCATAAAGCAGGATTGCGTGGTTCACTTCCATTAGGAGTTTGCGTTTCGACTGGATTGGTCCACCTATGTTTGCCATGAGTCTGCTAAGTGATTTTGCAGTGTCGGTCGCTCGTGCTGAATTTGAGCCTTAAACGTCAGTTTGGGCTCAAGACGAGCTCCTAGATATTTTATCACTTTCTGCGTCCTAATGATATTTTCTCCTACTCTCATATCTATTTCTAGTGGAAACTGCTTCGTTGTTACTAGCAACAACTTTCGGTTTTTTCGGGGCCAGCTGCAAACCGTTATTGTCCATCCATCCTTTCACCCGACGCATCACCTGGTTTAGCTTACGCTGTATGTTTTCGGGGTTACGAGCCGAGATAACTGCAACTATATCGTCTGCGTATCCTACTAAGGTCGTGTCTTCCGGCATTTCTATGCGCAGTATTTCGTCGTAGCTAATATTCCATAGCTCGGGTCCCAGTATTGATCCTTGCGCTGCTCCTGATGTTACCTTTACACATTTCTCGCCTGCCTTTGTTTGGTACAGTAGCTTCCTGTTTTCGAGGTAGCTTTGTAATATTTTCAAGAGGTATCCACCGATTTTGAATTTCTGTTCTAGTGCGTCTGTAATATTTTCCCATTTAACGCTGTTAAAAGCGTTTTTGACATCCAGTGTTGCTAAGAGTACTATAGGTCTCGAGTAGTGATTTCCTTGTTGACTTCGTAGTGCTTCGTAATATACCTTTTGAGTTGCCCCTATTGTGGACCTCCCTGGTCTAAAACCGAACTGCATAGGAGAGAGTCCTCCGGCTCTGTTAACTGCTGCTGCTAGACGAGGTTTGATCATCTTTTCTAGGAGCTTTCCTGTAGTATTTAACATACATAATGGTCGATATGCTGATGGCGATAAGGGATCTCCTTTGCCCTTGCTTATCAGAACCAGACGTTGCAGTTTCCATTGCTCGGGAAATAGTCCTTTTCGGATGCAAGCATTAAACATATCGAGTAGAAGATTAGGTCGCCTCTCTGCAATTGCTTGCAGGACCTCCGCAGGTATGTTATCGGGTCCCGGGGCTTTCCTACTTTTAAAGCTTTTTGTTGCCCTGACAAGTTCTTACCGTTCTTCTCGACGGCCTAATCTCATGAGTAGGGAAGAGTGTTCTGACGATATTGTCCATCTGATCTACATGTAGCTCCGGCAAGGGTCTCCGGGCCTAAGTTTCTTCATTTTGTAGCCTAGTCCCCATGGGTCAGAGTGGACATCATTGCAAAGGCACTTCCATTTATTAATCTTGGATTTCCGGATAGCATTATTAAGATCCTTCTTAGCTTTTTGTACTCCTGCTCCTGGGTAGTAAATATTTCTGTACGTCTTGCTCGGGTGAAGCGGCGTCTAGTTTTAAGGCACTTCTCTCTTAAGATTTTTATTTCATTTGTCCACCAGTATGCTTCTTGACCTTGCCTGTGTGGGTTTCCCTGTTTTGGCATTGCGACGTTGCACGCTTTTTTATAATTGACATAGTGTCGTTGACTATATTCTCGTCGTTTTGCCGTATAGTATTAGCTTTTCTATCAATTTCGTTGATGAGAGTTGTTTTGCTCAGTCTATTTACGTTCCATCCCTTTTTTCCTAGGCTAAGGCGATTTTCAGAACGATTTTGATCGCCTTGTGTCAGCTTGTAGGATATATACTCGTGATCGCTTCCGTTAAAGATCTCTAATACTTTCCATTCGGCAACCTTGTTTGCCATTTCTTCCGTCACTAGCGTTATGTCCGGGATTGTTCCTGCATTTCCTGGTCGTCTAAATGTAGCGGTTGATCCTATGTTTGCAACTACCATTCCCGGCCTTGCCGCCATGTTTAGAATTTTTCTGCCTCTGGAGTTGGTTGATGACATACCCCATTCTTCCGCTCTTGAGTTAAAGTCACCTGCTAATAGGACTTTTCCCTGAGCTTGCTTGGCAGCATCTTCGATATCTTCGAGTTTTCTTTTGAAAGTCGTAATGTCATCGGAGGGTGTTAGGTAGCAGCTAATAATGGTCCAGCCCGCAACTTGTGCTGATACGTAACAATTCCGTCTAATGGGGGTATGTTGTGTAACGGTGCTGAATACTGGGATCCATAAAGCCGCGGTTTTCGTCTTATCTTCTATCCACAGACCGTCCTCCCGAGTTTTGTATTGTTCGCTGATAATGGCTAGATCTACATGATGCTCCAATGCTATTTGGAGCAGCAGATCATTGGGCGTTCTGCTTTTGTGTATATTTGCTTGTAGGACTTTCATTCTCTGCTTTTACTTGCGCCGCTATGACATTTGTTTGTTCCCGGAAGGTGGTTTAACTCTTTCCTTTTTTCCGCTGCGCAAATACAACATCTTACTGGGTTTTTGCATTCTTTAATTTTGTGCCCAGCCTCTCCGCTTCTGATACACAGGTTTCTTCGATCTGGCCCCTTACAGTCCCTTTATAAAGCATTTGAAGCATCGCATTGTGTCGATGCATTCTTTTACTCCACACAGGGTCCAGCCAATCCTGATTCTTGGGTCCTTCAGTATTTTCGCTGCATTTTCTGTCGCTAAGGTAACGAAGGCTCGTCGTTGCTCCGAGCTTTTTACTCCAGTCAGATGAATTCTGATTTCTTCGGTAGTATCTCCTATCCCGGCTTTAATTGCGGAAATGATCTCGCTTTCCTCTGTAATACTATCAATATCTCGAATTTCCAGTTTGGTTTTCTGTTTCATGGTCCTCGCATAATAATTCGGCTTTGCTTCCTTTAGACAGTTCTAGGAGCATGTCACCTGATCTTGTTTTTCTAATCGACAGGATATTGCTGACATCTTTTTCTGGTTTCACGCTATTTCGTAGGTCCCTCAGAACCTGTGCATAGCTCGTTCCTTCAGTTAGCCTTACTAGCACAGCATCTGGTCGAGATCTTAATTTTGTCCTAGGTTTATCTCTCTTTTCACCATTAACGTCTCTTTTTATATTTCGTTCATCCGATTTTGCCTCTCTTTTTCCGTTTTTTGTTAGTTACCATTTGAAAGCCATCATTTGATTCTTTATCTCTGCCTTTTTTGCTTGCGTTCTGTAATGCCGGGCTGGTAGCTGCTCTCTTTTGGGCTGACGATAGCGGGGTATCGACTATCTTCAAGGCCTTCGGTATTGCCTTACTCATGTCATTTAGTTTTTTGATTTCAGCTTTCTTCCAGCTCGCTCTGTAGCTTTCTATTACATCGAAAAGCTCCGTGAGTTCAGCTGTACCGTTCTTGACTTCCATGCTGATATTTCTTTGTTTTTGCATCGCATGCTTCATCTGCCTTATTATTGCCTTGCACTTGGTCTTCCTCTAATGTTCTCATCTTGTATATTAGTTCCTGTCGCGGGGAGCTTCGCTGTGTTGTCGGTGCTGTCTCTTTCCTGTGTGTAGTAGGAGTTTGAAGGTCAATCTGCTGTGGTGCTTCGGAATCCTTTCCTTTTTTCGGAGTGTTCTGTTCAGCAAGTTCATTATTTTCCTTCCTTTCAATGGTCGTATTTCCTTGGGGCGACCTACCCGTCAAGTTGTTCTTCCGGAAAGCTTCTTCTATATTGTTTGGTGTTAATTGGGTTGTCATCTTGCATGAGTGGGTCCAAACTCTACGCCGCTATCTCCTCACCTATGTACAGTTGTCCGAAATGTCCCCATGGGTCCCTATGCAAGCAGTGAGGTCCATGCGAGGGTTGACACAAAGCTTCATGGGCGGTTGTGTTCAGAGCCAGGACAGACGCGAACCAGGAATCATTTCAACTGCACCTGTACCGCCGAGTCAACGGCGAT